>JAXDDX010000128.1:1097500-1383919 GCA_034670405.1 Hoplostethus atlanticus | reverse complement strand
TTTTTGAGAGCGCTTTCACAGCACTCGCGCACAGAATATATCTGCTTGCGCGAGCAATATTGTAACCTGCGAGGAGAAATCCATGCTTTCAGCGCGCGCGCAGAATCCGAAGCAGCGCGCACAACTATCATTGCTCTCCTGCTCGCGAAACTTTCACCTGCTCGCTCGCAAGTGTTTTTTCTTTTTGGCAGTAAGTGGGCGGACCCAGTCACAATGGTATCCCTAAATCTAATTGGTTACAGTCCTCGTCTTCAGTCCTCTCGCAACCAGAGACAGCTTGCCTTCAAAGTAAAAGTTGCGCGTTTTGAAGGGTGTTGGCTGCAGCAGCGGTCAATTTAAGGAGAGCTAAACTAAATAAATAAACAAATAGCCTAAAGAATGAACATAATTCATAACTGTTATACAGTAATATTTCTGCCACTTTCCCACAACTGATTGTGAATAAATTGCCAAAGGGCGCGAACACTGGAATTATTATAGAGTGCTGTGATTCATGTATGTATGTAATGATTCATGTATGTAGATTCATCAACGTATTTATTTGATTAAGGCTACTTAGGCTGAATCCCATTTCTCATTTTCACCCCTACGACTCGTTTTCGAGTGCCCCTCGCCCTTCGGCTTGGCCCTCGTAACAGAGTCACAAGGGGTAGTGGTTGAAATCTCCCCCTATGAAATGGGACAACCCTTCAAGACCCTGATACGTCATCGATGACGTTTACGTAAACAGACGCGACGAGTTTGTTATCGGACATTACACACATCACAGTGACATTTGCCATTCATCTGATGGAGATAGAGAAGCATGGACGCTCGCGATTCGTTCACAACCTATACGTTTCACGCTATCAATCGATCAAACAAGTCATTAAATAAAAGACCACTGCTTAATTACCAGTCCACTTCATGACAGAGGTCAAGGTATCAAGGTATTCAAGTGGACATAACTCTTTTTTTTCTTCCATCAACCACTTCACAGAGCATAAAGCTTTATTGTTTCTCCTTCCTTGTTTACTTGCACCGATACAAAAAGGCCAATCACTGTAACCAATTAGATTTAGGGATACAATTGTGACTGGGTCCGCCCACTTACTGCCAAAAAGAAAAAACACTCGTGAGCGAGCAGGTGAAAGTTTCGCGAGCAGGAGAGCAATGATAGTTGTGCGTGCTGCTTCGGATTCTGCACGCACGCTCAAAGCATGGATTTCTCCTCGCAGGTTACAATATTGCTTGCGCGAGCAGATATATTCTGCGCGCGAGTGCTGTGAAAGCGCTCTCAAAATAATATGTGTGCGCGGCTGTTTGAATTACGCGCGCGGTGATCTCAATTGTGCTCGCTGATTTTGTCCCTCATATGCCGCCATAAAAATCCCTATAAATGTTAAAATCTGTCCTAAATATCCCATTATCATTAGCCTTCTGGGTGCATTACATAAAACTGTTTGGCAGTCCTGATTCACAATAGATGACCATCATAATAAACTTACTTCTTTTATTCACCTTCTTAAAAGATAACAAAAACAGCAAAAGGTGACTCAGAAAGACTGTAGAAGTGAAGCTAAAGTGCTAAACATGAATGTACCTGTTGATTAGTCTTCTGTGGACTAGGAGCTTCATCCATCTGTGTCTCTGAAGGGAGAGCAGGATGGGAGCCTTTCACAGGATTGACATGTGGCGCATATGTGGTCGTCTGCAAATATTTCACAATAAAAACATTTCAAAATTTGAAAAACAGTTGGTCAATTTGATGTAAACACTGCATAATATTTAGTTAGACTAATACATTTTCTTAAGGACACATCTCTAAATTTAAATGCATGCCAACAGACACCAGACTTGAGAGAAAAAACATCAAACTCAACTACAATGTTTCTTCCTGCTCTGTCAACCGCAGTCTGCTTTCACACATATTGAATAAAACAAGCTGTGTGGGGACATTTCACACACCATCTTGTGGTCCCTCATGGGGACCAATTGTCTCTAGTTTGCCAGATACTTAACACACACTTTCTATTTAAACACTGACGTAAGGTGTGTTGTGGGGACGACGTGGATGTCCCAGAATAGAGTGATATTTTACCAAAAGCAGTAGCTTACTCTATCACACAACCTCACCTCACAAACCTTTATTTATTTTAATTTGACTAAATCCGTCCTGGTGCCCAAAAACCCTGCTTTAGTTAGCTAGCTAACTGTTAACTTTGGCAAGGTAACATTAGCGTTAGCTAACTTAACGCTAGCTAGTTAACTACAACTGCGTTTGGCTAGCATCCTTTAAACAAGAAAACTGAAAGTTTTCATGAATAAATTGGTTCATAACGCATAAAACTCTGACATGGATTGGTTGGTTATATTTCGCGAAAATACTGAGCACTTACTGAACACACCACTCCCTCCGCTGATTTCTGCACTGCGTTCGATTTCCATCGATTTCTTTCCATGTGGCGAAGGAACGGCATTTAACAGTTAAGCTACGGTTGAACATACAGTCGATTTCCTGCGCGATTTCACAATAAAAGCCTGCCAGCGGAAGCCACAGTTACACACAGACAAAGCTTTGCTTATTTCAGTGTAAAATTTGTATCAGGGTACAGAGTTATTTCAATCTGACAACGGCTGACAATTATTAGAACTAGTAATTTTAGAATTCTGTCTGTTACAGTTTTACAATTTTTTTGTTTTATTTTATTAAATTGTATTTTACATTCTCTGTAAAACACAAAGCCTTTTGTTTTTTAAAATGTGTTCTATAAAAAAATTTCACCTGAGTTGCCTTCACTACAAATATTGATCCTAAAGTCATCATAGCAGAAAAAAAAGAAAGCAAGGCTATCATTAACATGATCAATTTTGCCACATCCCCTCCAAGAGTTATCAATAGGGTTACGTTTGAGCAGCAGTGATCCAAACAATATTCCCTAGCTGTATTTTTGTGTGTCTGAGGCTATAAACTCCTTCACATGCACGGAAATCCATGACAACGGAACTAACACTCGAACATTAAAACATTGTTGGTAAAACATTGTTGATTTGCTAGTTACACTTTTCCTCTGTAGTTAATTAGAGCTAATTAGCTTGTTATCTACCAGTTATTATACAAATGTGCTTACCTTGTGGTTTACTTTGCTCCTCTGCACAAGTTCTTAGCTCTTTAGCTGATATCTCCAGCAAATCTGTCAGAGTGGATGGCAGTGCCTCTGAGGTTGTGATAAGCTTCACTATTTACAACTCAGAAGTCTTCTTCAACTCTGGTTCCTGCCACCTCCAAAAGTTTTCAGATGACTCCTCCATTGTTGGATGCATCGACATGGACAACGAGGAGTACAGAGGACTGATAGAGAGCTTCATCACATGGTACATCAACAATCATCTGAAGCTCAATATCAGCAAGACCAAAGAGCTGGAGGTGGACTACCTATCCCGGTTATCATCCAGGAAGTGGAGAGGGTGGACTCATACAAGTACATTGGGGTCCAAATCAATAAAAAACTGGACTGGTCTCATAACACCGACGCCCTATTCAGGAAGGCACAGAGCAGACTGTTCTTCCTGAGGAGACTCAGATCCTTCAGTATGTGCAACAGGCTCCTGAAGATCTTAGATCTTAGACTTATTTTAGTTTTATCTCGTATTATTTATTTCTTTTACTTTCTATACTTATCTGTACTTATTGTTATCCTTGTGCTGCTGCAACAACCAAATTTCCCCGCTGGGGATCAATAACGGTTTATCCTATCTTGTCTTATCTTAAATAAACTTCTCCCTTGGCCTGTCAATTGCCACCTTTAACACTGAAAATGTCCTTTGCTCCTGAAAACCTTCTTAATGAGGACCAGGAAGTGGGCGGTCCTAACCATATTTGGAAGGTGTGTGTGTGTATGGAGCAGGAAGTGCAATACCAGCTGGATACTATAGGAGGCAAAACTGAGCACTCTTCACACACACACACTGACTGGTGAACATGTATTTTGGGCCAAAGCTAAAAACCACAAAGGCACCTTCAGAATGACTCCTGCATTCATTTGAAAGGTTTCCCTTTTGGGGACCTGATTTTTTGTCCCCATACTGTTATAAGTCCCCAGGACGTGACTGTGTAAACAGAGCGTTGTCCCCATAATGTGATAAATACCAGAACACACACGCACACACACGCGCGCACACACACACACGGCTGTTGGGGTGGTAATGGTAAAGTCATTCAATTGTGTCAGGCAGGAAGGCAAGGAGCTACACTGAATACTAAAGCATGCAAGAAAAGATCTTATCACTCAGATGTTACACACACACACAGCCTTGGTACACTTCCAGGTTTTCATAATTAAAAAAAAAATGTATACTGAAGTGACAATCTCACTAAGCTACTTAGAGAGATTGTGGTTATCATGAAACAGTGAAGTTGTTCTCGTTGGACAGGAGTGGGAGGGTGGTTTGAGAGACTGCCCTGTAACCTGTCAGTCACATCAGTAACAGCTAATGTGTCCTTTTGCAAAACACCAAACCCTTACCTGCTTCATAGTGAATGTAAATGCCTCTGACACCTCTGGTGAAATACATGATTGTTGTCAATGTTGTTTCATGTTTTAACATCAATTGAAGGATTCTGCGGGTTAAGAAAATTCTACAACACCTTTGGTTTATGAAACCTTTTCAGAACTAAAATTGTGAATGCTAACTGTAAATGAATAGGCTACTAAATTATGTAAAAATGTCAAAAGCAATTTTTTGATTTGTATTAGACAAGTTTGCATGCATCTCTGCTTATGACATACAACACTAGTCTCCTATCTGTCTCATTTGTTTAAATAAAAAGTAGATAGATAACTTATTGTACTTTTACCTTAAGCACTGGTTATGCTCTTAATTGCTTGTTTAGGAAGGAAATGGACCTACGATTTCTAGTGACTAGTAGTTCTTGTGCCTACCTATGTTGAATGCACTTATTGTAAGTTGCTTTGGATAAAAGCATCTGCTAAATGACTGTAATGTAATGTAATTGTAGTAGTAGAAGTTGTAGTAGCAGAGGGAGAGATAGAGTTACATGTGTATCTGCCTGGGTCTGCACTTGTTCTGCCCAGCTTTGAATATTTCTTCATTCATTTATATTGGGCCAAAAAATAAATATTTAGAAATTGCGATTAAACTTAAATTGTGCAAAAACTATAAATTGGATTGCTTAGAAAAGTAATTGCACAGCATCCCAGAACAGGCTGAACATGTTAAAGATTGAATGACATTGATGGCTTAAACAGTACAAAACTAGTTAAAGGCCAAAAAAATTTTACTCAAGAAGAAAGTACAAGAATATGAGTGTTCTTGCTGAAGCAAACACACTAATTAAAGCCCTAGACACATCAGACTGGGGTGAAAAGAAACAACAAGTTAATTTTAACAAACAGTGAGGGTATACGAGGGGGTGGAAGTAACTGAAGCTCTTCCCAGACCGGGATTTCAATCAGGTGGAATCAAACGCTGGGGAAGCACACAGGAGAGAGTGAGCGAGACGCAGTGGGGAGACAGAGCAAACAGTCCATTCATCCACTTTCCAGAACTCTTATCCTCACCACACTCGACAGTCAGTTCTCCGGAACCAATAAGGTCAATCCAAAAGTCAGACCACAGAATTCCATCAATGATAAAGCTTGCAGGACCAATGGCCACACTCCTGCGCATTTGCCCTACCACTCACAAAATGCCAACCTAGAATATGCTCATTTGTATATTACTATATATATACTGCCACGCACCCTTTGATTGCTAGATGCTGGCTACTTATCTCGGCAGTGAAAAAGAAAATTGCAGGTATTCTGTATATTTTATTTATATTTCTCAACATTTGACTCTTGGCACCCATTGCGTGTCTGATGATGTACATAACTTAACAAAGATACTCTTTCCAAAAATAATTTAAGCTGCAAGAGCTCCTGTGGCAGACGGGGCTGTGTGGTTGAGGCGTGGGCTGGATGCGGGAGAGAATCAAACTTGTGGGCTGGTGCTCCCTGCATCTGGCACCAGCTGCGGCCAATTAATGCTAAATGGCCAATTCCAACCGGGAATCTGGGTCTACCAGTCGGGAGGAGAGATGACAGAGAGAACTGGACCGGCAGCAGGTGTGCTGACCTGAGGGGCTCAGCTGGAAAGCTGTCTTGCTAGCTTTGGAGCTGGAAGGCTGACTTGGGCTAGCTGACTTGAGCTAGCAGGAGAGGCTGCGCGGAAAGACCTGGTCAATTTATGTTGTAACATTGAATATGACTAATGTTTTGAAAGTTACCCAATGGTCTGGTAACTTTCAAAACTATCTAGATATCAACAGCAAAAACTGTAAAGCAGTTTTTATCTGAAAATGATGATTTGTTGAATGTCATTGTTGCTGGAAAGTGAGAAAAACGAGATAGCTTTAACTTATCTCTATGACAATACTAATGAGATTCATGTAGACTACATGACATTAAATAGCAATTATTTAGCAAATATTTAGGTGTTGAATAGATATTAATTTGAGATGATGTCCGTAGTCATCCACAGCTCCTACCTGCATTGGTTTTGAAACTGGGACCTAAATATCTTTCTGATATCAGTTTAAAACAGTAAAAACAGTAAACAGTAAAAGATTTTTGATTTCTGTTTCTACCACTGACACCCATGTAATTTTTGGCATGTTGACATACAATAGTAATTTACTGAAAGATACACGACTTGTAACTGTAAAACCACAGTAATTGGAATACATATAATTTTGAAAAAGAAAGATCAATGATTGCTTGTTAGACTACTGAGAAACATGATTGAAGGGGAAAAATGTGATTGTGAAAATTGTGGAATTGGACTGAACAAATGCATTTTGTTAAAGTAATCACATAAATATATTGGAATAACCAATACATTCTAGAACTAATTAAAAACTTGAAGCAGGTAATCAGTATTCTGCATGGATTCATTTTCAAGATAACTTTTCCTGAAGAGAAAGAAAGCACACGGCAATTCAAAGATGAAGCAACTTTTAATTTAAAGTGTCAGAATCATACACAGAGCCTTCTTCAAAGTTCACCACATCTCAGATTTTTAAAAAGACATTATATAAGTTGTCAAATTATTGTAATATAGTTATAAATGATAGTATGGAGACGGTTATGAAACACTTTACCCAGAGAGTGAGAGAGAGCAAAATAGAGAAAGACATTGAGTTATTGTTGAGTAATGATGGTTTTAACATTTAAAGTTGACCTGTTATTCAGCTTAAATACTTTGTATATGGAAAACATGATGCATGAGAGAGGTGGGGAGGGAAGAAAGAGTAGATGATAAAGAGAGATTGAATAAATAAGCAGGGGTAAAAAAGAGCAAGTATAGCATAGAAAGCATAGAAAGAACAAGAAAGGAAAAAGAGATGTTGAGAAAGATCAAAAATAAACTAGAGAGCAAAAGCAGAAAAGCAAAAGTGATGTAGAGAGCACAAAGAGAACGCGAGAGCCCTTTCCCTCCAATCTGAATGCGATCAGAAAACAGTAGTGACATCAACTATACAACTGTGTCTGTATGTGCATATGGGTGTCCATGCATATGTGGGTGGGGGCTGGTAACTCACAAAATCAAAATAAGAGCGCATCACTTTTCAAGGCCTTGTGTTACTTAAAGCTGCACTAGACAATTTTGCACATTTGGCAGCCTGAAATTACAGCGAGAGGGAACAGAATTTTGTGGATTTCAATACCCAGAAATCCTGATGGTCAGTAAACACACAGCAGGCTAATTTTTACCAATCTGCCTGGTCTGTGATACTTTATACTAAAGGATACCAAAGGGACGAGCGAGGCACAAGATCTAAAGTTTGGATTTCACTCTTAAGTTTTGATCTGTCACTTTCTGAGATGTGAATCTACGGTGGCTCAAATGATGGTAATGGGATGCTCTTCTGTGTTGCAGCCACTGTTTGAGATTCAGGCTGATAAGACAGGTGGATTTCTACATTAAAATCTCGCCTTGTGCAGCTTTAATGCTTAACAGTATGCAAGGAGAATTTTGAAGGTAATCAGTGTGAGGTTTTCTCTAAATGTATTACTGCCAAGTGAAGACAATGCAGATCACTGGGTGCTGCTGTTTTAAACACAATGGCTGCTGTTTTCAGTGTCCCATTTCAGAATTTACCATGGCCGGTTGCGTTTGTAGTTCACATTTGGTTAAAATCACTTTGGGATACCAAATGGTGTTACTGAATGCAACCCATAGGTAAATCACAAAATGTTCCACAACTATAGCTGATGAATATTTTTTGTCAGCTGCACTGAGAGCACTGTCAATACAACAGGGCCAGAAATGCCATTGCTGAGCCAGAAGGTGAGGGAATACTTATTGTGGCAGATAAATTCTTTGATCAACTTTCTGTGTAACAAGAAGTTTCAGTTTTAGTTTCACCAGTATCAGTTATACCTCTGTATGTTCAGTAGTCATTGCGCCCAGTGCTTCTGTGATGACACAAAGCTACTTTGTACTGTTCTCTGATCATACACAGTGTGGTGCATTGTAAGCACGAGTGGATAAAGATGAAACTGCAACCTTTTGTAATACATTAGTGATCATAACCCTTATTTGTAACAAATTACATATCAGAACATTTGAAACAAAAACAATATTTTAGGATGCAATGTATGTCTGAAGGTATAGATCCACCAGATGGATGCGTTTTTCAAATTTTCATTTTCCCCACATTGTGTACAATGGACATGGCACTTTTTCAGTGCGAGAGACACAAAGTTGTTGCACATAGCACAAAGGACAAAAGAGTTAGTTTACACGATTTTGACCACTACTTCTCCATGGTGGAATATTCATAAAAAAATCATACAGGTGGAATTGTATGCTTTCATGTCATACAGTAGTTTTTTTTGAATGGGCTTAGAGAGAAGCAGGTGGAAAAAGTTCACACAAGTTCACTCTAAGATCATTTCAGCCCCTATTCAAACCTGGCACGATAAATCTAATACAAATAGAGCGTACCAAGACTGTACTTAGTTAGGACACCAATCCACAATAAAACACTCGTGTAAGTATAGCCAAAAAGCATTTTCTCATACTAGCCAGTGAGCACCAGATGTCTTTTCAACATCGCGTCTATGCGTTAGCTCTCATATAGATATTTTTTTGCTGTGTATTGCCCAGTTTTGGAGCAAGCAGTAAATACATTATTACATATTCAAACAATACATAAACAGCTGTAAATATCAGAAATATGCATTCAAGATAATTCCTTCATTTCCGTAGAACTTTCACTTAAATACTATGTAGCCTAATTTTAGCCTAGAGGCTATAAACCATTTACACATCTTTTAAGCGGCTAATCAATGTAAAATTGCTCAGTGGGTACCTTCTAGCTATCCTTCTATCCTTCCTAGGTGTATTTACACTGTGATAGACCAGTCCCACATCACCCATGGCCCCAGCAGTGCCACCTGGGAGTAGTGGACCACGTATATTACCACAGGGAGATCCTGGGAGGCTGGGGAACACACGGCTGCTCCCCATCAGTAATCAGGCAAGGGAGCAGGCCTTCAAAAGCCCACAGCACTGCCCAGGAGACAGAGAGGAAGGTGGTTGCAAGTAGGACGGCAAACCGAATCTCTGCAGAGGGTAAGGATTGGAGGAGAGGAGTGTGAGCGAAGAGCATTGTCTGAACATTCTGTGTGTGACCCCCAGAACGACTGGACCAAGGCGGATCCCGAACCCCGGCAACCCGACCCTAAGCAAACGGCAACGTCCACGCAACTGGATATCGGACAAACAGACCAAGGTAGCAATATCCTAACCCAGACCCTCCCTCTAACTCCTCTCCTCTCTCTGCCCACCCAGGCTCCCCAGACCCCAGACTCCCCGAACTGGCAAGGCAGCTACCCCGAGGCCGGACCATCACCCCCCTGCACTCCCCCCTCCCACTCTCCCAAATAAACCAACACACTTCTACCCAAAACCGACAGTGTCTCCTCCTTTCCCCTCAGCCTGTCACAACACCTGTACAGCTCACTAAACACAATCTTGACACATTTTCTATCTCCATTACAATTTTAATGCCAGGTAGAAATGGGGACTTTGGACTTTGGGTATTATCTGAGCACAAAAGCGCTTTTGAGAAACTAGTCCCTAAACAAGAAGATCCGATACATGACACTTTAAGCATCAGTACACTGGGATAATATGACAATGGCTTAGATATCTCACAGCTTTGAGACAGATTTATATCTTTCTCAGCCATATTTGTTGTAGACTGATAAAGTACAGTTTTGGTTGTCATTTATGGTCCGTTTAAAGTCAAAAGCATAAGCATTGGGACAGCAGAGGCAGCCCTAACAACAACCGAATGTATTTAAATGTATAATGGTTCTCATTGTTATGCAAGAGCAAATATATTACAGTAGTATAAGAATAGAAATAGATAGTGCTGAGTTAAGGGTGACTATATATGTGGGGTATAATAATGGTAATATAAATGATCACTTCTTACACAAGGCATTTTACTCAATGTCTAGCAAGGTAGACAACACCAGGATTATTTTTATCAAGCTTCTCAGAGAAAGAGTTCTTTTCGGATTGTGATGGATATTGTAACCTTACCAGTCTCGTTCCTTTCGCTAATGCTACAAAAGTAAGGTTCCTCATTATGGCTGTAATCCCTCAAAGCAAAAAAAGGTGGTTGTGTAGAAGGTGTGGATAGTTAATTTTATTGGGTTGCAGTCCAGTAGCCAATCCAGAGACAGAAGCAGACGTTTGAAATACAAACAGAACGGTTTTTAGTTTTGCAAGGCAGCTGACAAAGATGTGTTAGATGGAATGTAAATGTGTTGCATATGTGAAATTGAATATAAATGTGTATACAGTGTAACAAACTAATATAAATGGAGGGACCCCAAAATGGCCTAAATGGGGGAAAAAAAACACCAGTGAAATGTTAATAAGATGGGAATAGGACAATGTGTTTGTGATCCTGGAACAGTACTTGCACTCTGAGCAGTTTAATAAAACACTGGCCCACTAATATTACTTACATCGTTCCTCTATTGTTCTCATAAATTGTCATCACATGATCAACTAAAAAGACAATGAATTTAGATTGTTGAAAGACACATTCTATGACGAGATGATGTAAATAACAGCAGTAATTACAACTGGAAAGAAAGATTATCAAAATATCTATTGGCTTTCACTTAACCATATAACAACACATCAAGAAGCTAAAAATAATCTAAACCTGAAAAATTAAATAAATTAACATATCTTGAGACATAGAAATTTACATTATATACATTCAGTTTAAAGTAAGCGGCTTTTGTTTGCTGACTGGCAACTCAACTCAACTTTGTTTTCCATTGAGTTCATTTTTGTTGCCATAAAGCTGTTTTTGCCAATCATGTCTGAGTAGAAGTCAGAGTAGATCCTGATGAATCAAGAGTGCACAACGGCAACGTTCAAGTAATCCTTAAAGGCTTCCTCTCAGCCAGTTGTGTCTTTTCAGTGGTGATCAGTTTTTTTTCTCTGCCCAGTAGAGTGTTCCAATGGCTTTGGAGCAAGGTCCACTCTTTGATTCAAAATAAAAATAAATTAAAAATATATAGAATATATATTTATTTAAAAAAACGGGAAAATGTCACCTTGGGTAGTTTGATTTTGTCAAGATGCAAAGGGTACGAAAGAAGCATTTTCTTCCTGTTTTTTCTGTTTTGTTTTTTTTGCAGTACTGCGTGCTGAAAATAGGTTGTTTGTAAGAAAGAATGAGAAGGTTACAGCAAGTGTACATTTTTTAAGCAGGTAAACAAAATGTAAAAGTGCTTTTATTTTGAAAGACTATTTATGTTTGTTTCCACTGTTTAGAAAGAAGTAGGAGGCACTTAGGTCCATCTCTATGGCGACAGACAGTCACTCAGGCCACACTTCTGGGCTCAGAATTGGAAGGTCTGGTCAGGTTCTTGCAGAAGTGAACATCTCAGTGGGCTATTATGAGACCAGGACTGTAGAACCAAGGTCTATCAATGAAGGTTAAGTCAAGTTTTGCAGATGCAAATAACACAAAAGACTGACATGGGAGTAGCAGTAGTTGTTTTAGATGACAAGTTTGATTTTTGCACAAATCTGATCCCCATACTGGCCGTGTGAATGGTGCATTTCCACCATGGCATGACATAACTGCCTAGTCCTCCTTTTATTGGTCTAGAATGCACATGGTCAGCAATAACAATTTAGACCCACAAGTTTCATTTTTATCTTCTGTTTCTTTGATGTTTTCATCAGAATAGTCCACCTGGCCGTTCATCTGTCGAATACTGCCAGTTTCAGCTCTGGTCCTGTGGCCACCAAGTTTGCACAATGCAAACAATGCAGTCCAGTCTCTCTCTTCCTGGTTCTAGTAAGTCTCATCTATCCATCACTTTAGTTAATAATGGAATTCTTCAGAAGAAGTGGCAACATACTCATTCTTTTAAGTCTCAGTTGAATGTAGAACAGAGACAAGTGAATCAGACCAGACAAGTAGATTCAGTAAAGAGAAATAGAATTTGACCCTTGCAGTTTCGAGTAACAGGCATGTTTAAATCTTCAGAATGTAGGGGGCATCTCATCATGATGACATTACGGAGGGTGTTCTTGCATATTTGCAGTCAACACTTGTTAGTCAAGGCGCAGCAACATGGCGCCCATCCTGGCCAAACTCTATTTATGGCTCTTGACCAGACCAGACTAGGCCAGGCTAGCCCAATAGATGAACAAACACAGACAAACAAGCCTGGGGTGAATTATTCTGGAATAATAAAGCCCTCGAATTTAAAAAATGCACAGAACATTTTTAGTTTATTTCTGTCATCCTTCTGAACTCCATTATTACATAGTTGCTGCAACTGTTCAAAAATGCTCAAAAATGAGATTCAAGGTATTACACAGTGGAAATCTAAGATGATTTTACTGTGCTGTGGCTACCTCCGGTGATAGTCCTGGAACAATCCGGGCTGAGTAAGGCCGTAGCGGGTGAAACGACTATAATCCAGGATCAGTGAAACACAGCCAAGCCGGGATAACCAGAGACAGACAGAAAAAAAGAGCTGGGCCACTTTGTGTGAAGTGAAATGAGTAGAATCCAGGGACAGGTTATTTGGACATAGCCAGGTTGAGCCGAGCTGGCTAGCCCAGACTTTATCAAGACCTGGACACAAACAGGGCTGTACTACTCTAGACAAGATTAAATGTAATTGAGGTTTAGACTGGATGCATAGGGTAGATGATGATGGTAGCAAAATTATTAGGAGAACCAAGCCGAGTCATACCAGACCAGGCCAGACCAGTACAATCTGGTGTATCCAGTCCAATCCAATTCGACCCAATCCATGCCAGTCGAGTCTAGTCTATTGAAGGTCAGTTGAAAAGAGATGAGATTAGACCACACAAGGCCAGACCAGACCAATTAGGTTTGGCAAGGTCTGAGTCAATCCATTGTATTATACTGAACTGCAATGCAATCCATTCCATTCCAATGTCATCTCCACATCTTTCCACTCCAATCACTTCAATCTAATCCCGGCCAATCCAAATCCAAATCAGTCAGCTCCATTTCATTTTAACATTTGTTAATGTTAGGCAAAGTTACAGTCCCATCCAATTCTCTTCATTCCATTATAGTCCATTCAGCAAGCCAGTTGAAGATCCACTCCACTGTAATCCAGTTCAGTCTGACCCATTTCACACCTTCTATTCCTTTGATGATCAGTCTAATCTAAGATCCATCTCATTCCTCTTCACGCCATTCCATTTCTATCCCAGTATATCCAGATAGACCGGCGTGGCTTTCATCAGGGCGGACAGCATCTTCTGAATGTCCTTAATGTTGAGGCGCTGTTGTGGCTCCCTCTGCCAGCAGCCCAGCATCATATCATATACTTCCTTAGGACAGACCCTGGGCCGTTCCAGTACCCTGCCCTGAGTAATACACTCTATGACCTAGAAAGACAGAGAGAATGATGGTTAACAATATCGTAATGTCTCATATTGTTTAAAGAAAGGTTCGGCGATGGAAGTATCAGTAAGATTTGGAGGTGTGTTGCATACTCAGTGTTATGTTTTCCCACTGTGAATCGATTGATAATGGTTATGATGTCATCTGCTGACTTATAGCAACTTTTTGAGCAGCCAATAGCTACTTTCCTTGGAAAAGTGTTGGCAACACTGCACTGCACTTACCCAGAGATCACTCGTCAATCAAACAAGTGTGGCCAGTACTGTGACGTCTTTTTCCTCTGAGTTTCTATTGATGAAGTTTCAGTAGGTTTCAGTAGGTGGTGCTCTTTTCTTAGTCTGTTCAGCCATGGTGAACATCTGTACGCTGTACGCTAGCTACTGTATCTACTAACATATCACTTCCTGGGTGTCAGAGGATTTTTCCTGGGTAAGGTAGGTAGGTAGGTATTTCCCTGTGATGAGCCATAATAGCTATGTTTAGCAATAATGACATTATGTCTACAAGGCCATAATGGCATAGAAGAAGTGTACATTGATATACCCCGGCTTGGGTCTTTAACTCACCTCATGAAATAGAGTCTAACACATGGTTCATTTCTATGAGAATCAATCAGTCATATCAGTTGCTCTGTGTGTCATAGGGGGTCTATTATGATTTCCTTATGCTCAGCGGTTTTGGCGAGGACTTCATTTCTCCCTTTGGCTTACTCCGCATTCTCATTTGGAATGCACCCACTCTGCTTGAAGTCACACCCCTCTGGTGCCCAACAGCAGCGTTTCCAGAGTTTGAAAATACTTCCCGGTTCCCCCTGACTATTCTGGCTATATTCAAATCGTGTTTAACCATGGAATTCATAGTTAGGCATAGGATCGCCTGACATTGTCTCAATTATAAATGTTTTAATAGTCAAAACGATCACCTAGAAATAGTGAGATCTTTTGTCAAAACGAAATAATGCTTGAGGCTTGAGTGATCACAGCCACAGAAATGTAGATCTGGGCTACTGGGACACTTATGCTGCGATATGTTTCAAGCACTGCCTGGTTGGTTCAACAATATATTGTTTGGCTCTGGCAAGGGGAGTCCTCACCACAAAGCTGAAATCTTTGCTTTCTTTACAAGTCAGTGCACTATGGGAAGAAGACAACCAGAAATCTTTGCAGCACAATCAAAAGCAAACTCGCTCAAGGAAGGTGACGCTGCAAGATACAGAGATACAATACCTATACTGCACTAATCTGAATGCATTTTAACACAAGTTATGTGCTTGATGTGTCTTTCCCCAGTGCACAACTGGCATATTGTAAAGATGAAAGAACAGAATCTGCTGAGATCTCCGTGTTCGCACTTTCCAAGTAAATACAGTGCAAACCAGTCTTATGCATGCAAGAGGAATATCAGAATAGACCCCATATTGCCTTGCATATAGAACATGAAGTATAACCAAACTCATTAATAGCCATCTGGATATCACTAAACTTAACTCTAATATGACTACTTGTCACTGAAGAAGATTACCTAGAGAGTGACTCCAAATCTCCACATATCACTCTTTACTTGATCCTACTATCTAAACATTTAAAGGTGTAATAAGTAAGGTATTTACTGCTCCCATAGCACAAAATGACCATAATATATCTGCAGGGGTTGATAGGGTTGTTGATCAATACCAATGACCCATTGGTATTGATGATGAATTCTGGCTTTCAAAACTCACCTGTACCTGGCCTGTACTCTTTTGGAACAAAAAACAACAACACTGGATTACGAGACACTTCCAATCTACCCCCTCCACATACAAGTAAAGTGTTTCTCTACCTCATTATTTGCCAGTTGGAACCATGGTTGTTTGCCGTAGGTGAAGATCTCCCACAAAATGACTCCAAAACTCCACACATCGCTCTCTGTGGTGAACTTCCTGTACATGATGCTCTCTGGGGGCATCCAACGGATAGGCAGCATGGTGTGACCTCCCACCTGAATACACATAAACACACACACACACACACACACAGAGGAGAAAGCAGTGGTCAATTGTGTAGTCTATTCTGTAACATGAACTTCCTCCTATACATCATGCTTTTAGGGGACGTTTTAACAAATCTGAAGCATCGAGGGTGCCCTAGATAGGGAGATAGGGAATACACAGACAAACACACACTCTGTTCACCTTAATTTTAGGGGAGATTTCCAATCAATCTCACCGTACAATACAATGTTTGAAAGCGTGAAATCCCGAAATCCGGAGTGTGCTATCTTTGTGTAGTATAGGATCTTTGGAAAAGAATGCGACTAAGTTTCCTTGGTATGATATTAAGGGACTTTCCAAATGGCTTTTTTTGGAAATCCGCCTAGACATAGCCAAACAGTGCATATGCTCATTTTAGGTGGTATTATGGCACAATTATAACCAGGATTAAGTGAGACTTATGGCTAGAGTCCATTGAGTGTCTGAGTTGAGAAGAAACAAGCACAGTCAGCTATTAATACTTAAAAAATGTTTTTTTAGGCGAGGAAAATCTTTAATTTCCACTGTGTTTTAGCTTCTGCTTCATTAATACTTAATAATTCATTCAATAATTAATAATAATATTTCTGAGATTTGGAGAACAAACTACAAGGGCTTACCTTTCAGGAGAGACCCTGATTATGCATATAGTCAATAGGTTCAAGAGTAATAATAAATATTTTATTTTGGGTATGTCATTTTAGGCCTTGTGTTCAGAACCCCTACATCCAAAGCACACATTAATACCCTCAGGCAAGGCCATTCTGAATGAAGCCTACACCACAGGAATACATTAGCAGCAGTTGTGGTGGGCCTGGCTTTAATCATGAATCAAATCATCTCTTTTCCTTCCCTAAAAGCAGTGACAATTTGGTGATGTAAGCGAACTGTCCGGCGCCACCAAATGGTTCTCCCAAGAGGAAACTGATGTCCTTGTGTGGGAGCTGCAGTCACCATGAGTGAATATACAGCCCAGTTAACCAATCAGCATGCCTTTAATGAAGAAAAAACTTTTATGAAGATACTGAAATTCTCTTCAGTGTTGTTCTCCCTGCATATTGAGTGTCCGCAGCCACATGTGTATAAAAATAGAATGAAAAATAAAATTCTTCCTGCCACAAAAAGGGTTGGTAAGCTTTTGAGTAAGATCTGTTCATGTGTGCATCGCTTACCACAACTGCACGATCATGCAACTGCGTGATCGTGCACCTCTCCTCCCAGTTAGACCCAGTCCAGTTCGGAGGGAGTCACCAAAATACCAAATGGGCGCAGGCGAGATAAAACCCTTTGTCCACCTGCCAAAAATGCTGCTTCGTTGGTGTAAAGCCCCGCCATCTGCCATGCGGCATCATGAAAATAGAGTCCTAAGGGTCATGGGTCAATGGATTTGGGGGGTCTAATACTCTTTTCACGCAGAAATCCCAGGTTTTACATGGGTCATTCCCGTGTTGGACCACACTACTGTCCCGGGTTTATCCCAGATCGTTGACCATTCAGACCAGACCGCACAAGACCTGTGTCACCATATTTACATCTGGATACGTCACTGCTGTGCAGGGCCGAACAAGTAAATGTGTGATATTACCGTAGATAATTGAATCTTGTACTGTCCCGGTAATTCCAATTCTCCGTTGTTATTCGTTCTATTCATTTGTTGTTGAAACGGTCCTTGTTGTGAAGTGTCTTGCATACTAATGCACCTCTGATCTTAACCACCCTGTTCACACCGCAGCCGAGCTGCATCGGACCCAATTTATTCCCAAGTCGGGAGCAGGGTCGCGGACCCTGGTCTGATAACCCGTGTTGACCCACTCACACCAACGGCTATAAGGGGTATAAGGGTAGGCCAACAAGCAGTCAATTGAAGGGGGTCACTCAAAAATCAAATTGTTATTTCCTTACATGATTTTAAAAATCATAAACTGGTTGGATTGAGAAACATCTTAAAAGATTTGAGATTTTTAATTCTAAAATTCAAAACAGCTGTTAATTGATTGATAGATTGATAGTGTTAAATCACCTTTTTTTACAGGAAGTTATATACTGGTTTTATATATTGGTTTTATTCTCATTTAATGCCTGCTTTTAATTCATGACTGGAATTTTTCTTGTTCATCTTATTGCCTTATTTATTATTTCCTGATAGCGTGTAAGGCAATTTGTAGCTGATTTGATAAGCGCTACACATATAAAGTTTATTCTGGTTATTATAATTATGATATAATTTAACATGTTTGATGACTAAGTAAGAAATGTTTGAAGGCCTTCAAAAGGAAAACAGAATCAAAGAAGCAATGCCTGCTCACTGGATGTCATGAATGAAAAATTTCATACAGATTTCATCAATACCCAACCTAAAAAAAGAATGTTATTCCTATGATTCATTCAGGATTTGTGAATATGAACAGCTCTCTCCCAAAGCCAGAAAGCAGAGAAGCAAGACAAGCTCCAATTTGTGATTTGTGACATTTTAAGCATTCATACCAAAAGACTTGATCTTAAAATCCCCTGCTGGAGAGTACATAAAATTAGCAATCAATGGGTAAAAACCACTTTAAAAATATGGTCAACTGTGAGAAAGAAGTTAAGACTATACATGTCAATATCTAGAGCAATGAAGATTGCACATAACATCGACTTTCTTCCACCCAAATTAGAAGCAGGGTTCAAAAAATGGGAAGATAAAGGTTTAATCATACTGGGTCAGTTATTTGAAGGAGGAGACCTGATGTCCTTTGAACAGATTCAGCATAAACACAACCTTCCAGCCCATGACTTTTTTAGATACCTACAGCTGAGACATTACTTACAGAAACACGAAGAATGGGACAAACTATGTATTTCACCATCCAATATAGAACATTTCTTTATGTTAACAATTAAAGGGATCATTAAAAAGAAGATTATATCCCACATATACTGTATAAGATATTACAAGAAGAACTAATGGATAACAGTTTGGATATCAAGGAAAAATGGGAATTGGAGATGAACACCTTAATTTCAGATAAATCCTGGGAATTATCATGCAAGAGGGACATAAAATAACAAATAGCCCCATTTGGAAGGAGTTCAAATGGAAAGTTAAGATGAGATTTTTCAGGACTCCTCTTGTCACATCAAAATTTGGTGCCACCTCGGATCAGTGCTGGAGGGGCTGTGGCCTGGTGGGAGACCACACACACATATTTTGGGACTGTCCAAAATTATCAGAATATTGGAAAAACATACAAAATGAAATTAAAAACTGTTTAGATATAGAACTGCCCTTAGAACCATCTTACTTTTTATTAGGAATATTACCAGAAGATGTAGAAGACAACAATCAGGCATAACTACTGAGAGTCCTTCTTCTAATTTGAGCTAATTTGACCGTGGGGGGCTTCTCCTCGTTTAAAGCTGAACACTACATGTGTTTTTTTTTCACTATTCGTCCCTGTTTTTGGAGAATGGGAACTATACAGCTCTAGAAAAAATTAAGAGACCACTCCAAATTTTTCTTAAATCAGCATCTCTACATGTATGGCAGCCATTCCATTCCAGTGTCTGTTGAATTCCAACACAGGCACAACTCATGTCAGTAGTTTATAGAATAAAACAAAAATGTTAATTTTACTCAAACACATACCTATAAATAGTAAAACCAGAGAAACTGATAATTTGGAGTGGTCTCTTAATTTTTTCCAGAGCTGTATATGGACATTGAGAGGATGCCGAAACTCATGGACTGCCCCCTAAGATGTTTATACCTGTGTTATGTCTCTGAACATGTGACTGTACCATACGATTGCACTTGATAAAAGGAAATAAAAAAATAAAAATAAAAAATCCCCTTCTGGAAACAGTGCTACAAGATTTTTTAAATAATATCTTGGAATTGGGTGTTAGAAATAGCTCTTAGGTCTTATAACGTCTTAGAGCTTACTTTTTTCCCAAAGCTACAAATATGTACAGAAGGAGCAAAGGAAGGAAGGAGCAAAGGAAGGATGGCAGGAAGGAGAGAAGAAACAAAAAATAAGGAAGAAAAGAGCCAAGAGGTAATGAACACAAGAAGGAAGGAAGGAAGGAAGGAAGGAATAAAGAAAAAGCAAACAAATGAACAAATGAAGGAAAAGTGCTAAGAAAAGGTACAGCTTCATATTAAAGCCAAAATTCATAATAGTGAAATTCATCATTTGGACAGTGTATTAATCGTGGATTGTTACTGTTGTGTGAAAACCCTGTCACTTCAGTTTTGGTGTTTTTCCATTAGTTTTACTTGAGTTGAAAGTTTGCATGAAAGTAAGTCCCATAACCCTAGAAGAAGCCTTTCAAACCCATTGTATAGTTTCCAAAATGCATGGGCACGAATAAGGAAATCAACCATGGTCTCAATTCCCAAAACGTTTTGCAGTTAGGAGCTGTTCATTTGACAGTAGTGATATGATAGATGGGGACAGATGAAGATGTCGGAATAGCCTGTTTGCTCCTATAATAGCACATAATGTATGTCACCCAGTGTGTTAATCATATCTGGCTTGATGGCTCATTTAGTGTTGTGTTGATGTATTGAGGATGTATGTTTCTATCTACAGTATATATTTCCATTTCAGTTATAGGTTGCTATTAACACACCGATCATGACAGGTACAGACTACTCATGGCTGATGGCGGAAATTCAGTTTTCTGCACTGTAAAGCAATTTTTTCTTGTTTGAGTTTGTAAAATATAATTTTTCATTTTCAAAAACAAACATAGGTACATATGTCACATATGAAATATGAACTATAATGGGTTTATAGTTTTCTGATTATAGTCAATGCAAAAGACAGTAATCAGATTACAGATACAGTATGTATGGAAAAAAGTACTGAAAGTTGAAAAAAAACTTTGATTGTGAGATCATGAATATAAACATCATTTTACATATTTTGAAAAAAGGATTGATAGAGTTATGGGTGATCATAATGATACTATTCAAATTACAATCTGCAGATTGGAATGCACTCACAAAACTCGAATGAGTGCTGCACTCACTGCTAAGTAGGGTGTTGCAACGTCTGCCAATGCATCATCATGGCAGTGCTCATGGTAGTAGACTCTAACAACTCTAACTAATGTTGTGTGGTACAGTTCTGGGAACTCAGACACACACCAGATGAGATCTCTGTACATTGACGTATACTTAGATAAATCTGTAATTTGATTGGAAGCACTTTGAAAGGTCAGGGGCAAACTGGGTCAAAGAGCATGGCTATTCAGTGGAGTGCTGCATGACGCCAAAGGTAGCTATCCATCTATCCATCCATCCAGGTGTGAGTTTAAGGAGATGCTGGTCTGGTAACGAATTTGAAACTTGCTTCAAGGAACAGAAAATCCCGGGTTTATGTCAAATTGTCAACAAACCTATCCAGCTAACCCAGTTTTCCATGTAGAAGGAAGGGATGGGGCCCAGGATGCACATTGAAATCAAGCAGACAGCAGCAGGAAGCTCACATAGTAACATGCTAGTAAAAAATGGATTGTTAGTATACTGGTGGATAGGGAAGAACGAGATGAGCTTTTTACTGCCAATTATTATGGACTTCAATAATACGAGAGGAAGTTATGTGTGCATCAATCTCCATTTTGGTAAAGGAATCTGGTTTCAAAGTGAATATAGGAAACACATTTTAATGTTAGTAAATGTAATGTAATTTTAATGAAATCCAGCTAAATCTGCTCTGGACACAAGCTTAGAGAGTGCCGTCCGAGTTCGAATGGCATTGTTCTCACCACCACTTTTGGGGGGGGGGGGGGGGGGGGTGTAATTAATCCACAACTAAGTAACTGAGATTGTATTACTGAATTGGGGTAAGCCAATGGAGTACTTTATGAATAATTTTAAAATCAGTGATGCAGCAGATGATGCAGTAGTACAGTACAGCAGTAGTAGATCATAGTAGCCTATGAACTGTAGATTCTGTTATAGGGTGGATTTTCCCTTTAATCACACATGTATTCTGTATTATAGTACATGGTGTAGATGATCATCATCATTCATCTGGACTAGCTTGGTCTCTGACTGCTGCAACATAATAAAGCAGCTTGGCTAATTTAGTCAGATTCTCCTAATCAAGACCCACGTAATGGATGACCTCCAGTACGCCGCTGACAAATCATCCTCCTGGCACTCCTCCTCTCCCTTCCTTCTTCCACCCTCCTTTACCTCTCGCCTCGAATTTCCCGTCGCCTTCTGCTCCTCTCCTTCCTTTTCCTCCCCATTTTTCCACCTCTTTCTTCCTCTTTCCTTCCAATTTCCCCACCCTTTTCTTCCCCTTTTACCTCCCTCCTTGCCAATCCTTTCCCTATCTTCTCCCCTCCTCATCTCTTGTTAATTTAACAATAACAATAACATCAGTTGAAACTTCAGAATAAGGGCCCAGGCAATGTTTTGCAAACCACTTATTAACCATTTACTAACCACTGTAAACATCAGTAACAACACATAATGCTTATTTACAGTTAAAATGTCAAATTGGTTGTTTTTCTTCTGTACTAATCAAATTTGTATTTCAAATCAAACAACGACTATGAGGTAGACTTATTTTCAGACTACAAGTTTGTAGTCTAATCCTAACCCTCAGCCTTAGGATGAGAGTTGGCCTGAAGCTGATCCAGACCACAGTGCAACAGAGCTAAGGGCTGCTGTCCACAGAGCACATCTTTCTTAGCTGGCAGCGCTCAACAGATGTTTGGTGGAAACATTGGCCATGGCTCCTACTACTGCTGTAAGACTGTGAAAAACTTTTAGAGGCCCTTATTCTGAAGTTAAAATGTTTTTAACTTTCAACACCTGGCATGCTGAATGCTAAAAACATGCTCAGCCATCAGTGCTGTCGGGATGCAAATAATGCATCCTTTCCATTGAAAAATGGTGGACATGAGAGGCCTGACTACTAAAGACCACTAAGCTGCTTTTTCTCCCTGCAAACAAGCCAGCCAAAATAAACTATCTATAGATCTGAGAAACTTAAATGTCAATCTCTAATTTATTTGTCATACTTTTAGATATATTAGATATATTAGATATATTTTCTTGAGGAGTTTGACTCATCCATGGAAAAGAAAATTGACAAATAACAAATAACAAATAATTGCTCGACTATCTAGAAATATCTGTGCAATTGAAATCAGACAGGCCCCAATAGTTCCCAATGCTTTCTTTCTAATTGAATGTTCAATAAACTAATGTTCCCTGGCAAAAAAAATAGAATTCTAGACTAAACCACTAGAGGCTTAGAAATTGCACAAATATTTTTGCAATTGCAAGATACACTGCTTTCATTTAGCATAGTGGCATTAGAAACTACAAACCATAAGGTAGACTGTTTCACCTCTGTATATCTGCTACGCATTATATCTGACTGTATATTCCATGCAATGTTACCTGGTTTCAGAATGCTGGTTGATAGCAGTTAAACATGCATGGCTAAACAGAGTTTGTAGGCTACAGTGACATGCCACACTTATAGACAGGCACCTCAGCAGTTCATATTGCCTTTGTGCCAAGGTTTAGGTGCAGTAGCTGTAGATACATGTCCATATGTCACAGCGCGGGAGCAGGATACCAGGTAAACGCTTGCAATCTGAATTGCCCTGTATCATTAGCCTATCATAACCCAGCAAGCATTTCACAAATGGTAATGTGCAGGAGGTTGTCAAGTTCAATGTCAACCCAGATGCAATATGGTATTATGGCACGGTAAAACATAATAATACAACAGCTTTGGGAAGTGTTTAGAACTGAACATATTAATGTAAAGCCTTGATAATGTAGTTCCCGATTGCACAGAATGATGCAGGTAGCAGCAATAAGATTGAGGGCAGCAGTTCCCAAAGTGGCCTTCCAGATGGTTCCACAAAATGACAACGTTTATAATATTTAATTAACTAGAGAGCATGGCAGAAGGTAAAAGAATGATTACTGTGCTCACATCTTACACTCTCTCCACTGTTACCTTTGGTATAGAAGGTGGTGTTTCTCTGTCCTAAATCAAATCTAACAACAACAACAAAAAAAATCCTCAAATTGGAGGCTGTGGCCTAATGCACAACGATTTGGTTCCCTGACATGGAAAGGTCTGGGAACCTTTGATCTAGAATTGTATTGCTAACCCTTACAAACAAAACATTACTCATCCTCATTGACTGCAATATTTCATTTACTCTAACATTTCAACCAGAGTGACTAAACTGGCCAACATATCTCTTACTTCCATGATCACTCCTTATTTTCCATAATAACAACCTTCTTATAGATGGAAAACCAACCTCATTTCCTCAAGGGAGTAATGGGGCATTCACCCACTGGCATATGCATATGTGGAGGGGGGGCTTTGTGCAGTCCAGGATATTCATAGCAGCTATAATCTTCCTGGTGCCTCTTTCTTCTTCTATCGTCAGCTTTGCTTTTCTATGTGTACCCATGGAACCAAAAATTAGAACCCTCATCCCTTACACAATTGTTTATACCAGTATCAATATATTGTGAACGCATCGATAACCTCTGGAAAAGGGACATAAGGTCACCTGGCATTTCATTTCGGAGCAATGTTTTTCTTTCTTCAGGAAATCGAAAACCATCAAATGATCCATTCTAATTTTATTCATAGAACATATCTCGCCCCCAGGAAAATTACATTACCTTAAGCGCAGACCGACTCCAAACTGTTTTGCTTTGCTCTGACAATGTCCCTGGAACTTTTATCCACATGGTTTGGGAGTGCTATGGCAGGAATTGCGAGAGAATCTTCTCTTCCCTTTTAGGGGAAATCACACCACATTCGCCTTCATTATTTCTGCTCGACGATACATCAAACCTCAATCTTTCCATTAAAAACAGATGGATTCTCTTGGCAGGCATCACGGCGGCTAAGAGGATGATTGCCTACCATTGGAAGCAATCACACACTTTGTGTATCACTGACTGGCTATTTGATTATTTAGATATAACTCATTTGGAGCTTTCTGCTGCTAGAGCACATTATGCTAATAAGTCTAATTTATCTTGCTGGATTTAACTAATTGCGAATCGGGAACATAGAATCCATGGGGTAGTTGGATAAGGAACTTCAGGGAACGGTGGTGGACACTGTGGATGGTGTGGTCTTTGGGAAGGAGGAATGAAGGTAGGTGGGTGATAGACCTTTGGATGTATTGGCAAACTTGTATAAAGTGTGTGTGTGTGTGTGTGTGTGTGTATGGGGGAGGTTCCCATATGTAGGTGATAGAAGTCTGTTTGGAGGTTAAGATCTGGTTGGGGTTTAGACGACATTAGAGGTCTATCTCTACACTTGATATGTGGACTGATTATTTTCCTGCTTTTCTTTGACAATATGAGATATGACTTTTTTTTGTTGACATTATTGTTGTCATTTGCTGCCCCTCTGTATTAGATATCACACTAATCAAATAATGTATTTCTGCCAAAAAAATTAACCCCCCCTAACACTGTACATGTAACAAAGTGGTGTGCACTCTGTTTGACCCTGAAGTCCTGGATGTGTTGGATAGCATATGGTTGAAGTACTTTCTAGCCAGTTAGTGAGTGAATTGGAGAGATCTGATGCATGTTAATTAGAAAGTTATACTGTCCTTGTGGAGAAAGTAAAAATACTTTTTTTGAACATACATTTTTTATAGAAATATGTCATCCTACCCACTTTCAATGCTATCTCGTCTATATAATCAGGTGCTGTGTGTTAATTTAAAACTTGGTCACTCAGTTATATAATGAATCAAGTTTGGAATTCATCATGAAGTGCAAAAGAACATTTTGAAGCATACCACAAACATACACACAAACACACATAAGGCTCTATAATGGCGCATGACAGATGGCGGGGCCTTGCTCTGGCAAAGTGGTATTTTTGTTGAGTGCAGATAGATTTTTTTGTGTGTTTTTTTTACGTTTGATATTTTGGTGAATCGCCATGAAGTGGACGCAGTAGGGGGTGTGTCAGTAACGATCAAGCAGTGCGATGCAATTTTGGTGTCAAGGATTACAGGGATTTGCGCTTGCACGCCTGCTCAGACCATCTCAAAGGTGCACATCGCAAAGTGCAGTGGGTTCTATGCTATTTCTGTGGCTTTACCAAGCACATGAACAGATGTTATTCAAAAGCTTACCAAGCCGCTTTGTGGATGGTGTGTTGGCCAATTTGACTTCGACAGAAATCCCTCAAGCAGGATAAAATAAGATACAACTTTTTTCATTCCAACTATGTACACATGTGGCAGTGGTGTGAATGATGAAAATAACATATCTCCATGAAATAATTTATAGAGATCAGTGAAAGGTTTTCTTATTTAACCATGACCTTCTTTCAGTTGCCTAATCTTAACTACAAACTTAACACTAACCTTAACCAAAGTTCTTTTAGCTGCTTAAACTTAACCGTTAGTGAACCTTTTCATGTGATGAACACGTGAAATTGCCATGTCATATTTGCGCTATTGTCTCATAATCCTTTTGTGGCAACAGATGCAATCTTCACATTAGTCATGTCCACAACCTATATGTCGTTTTTCCAGGAACTATCCAGGAAGTCAGTACTATTGGTACCTTTTCCACCATTCAGGTTCCTGCGGTCCTGAGCCCATGAGCCCAAAACCTATCCCAACATGCATTAGGCGGAAAGGGCAGGTCACCGGTCCATCAAAGGGGGAACACACAGCCAGACAAACACTGCCACAATCACACCTATGGGCAATGTTATGGTCTCCAATGAACCTAAGTTGTATGTCTTTGGAATGTGGGGGGAAACTGGAATAACCAGAGGAAACCCATGCCAACATGCAAACCCCACGCAGAAGTTCTCAAACCCACAAACTTCTCGCTGTGAGGCAACGGTGCTAACCTCAATCAACCATGCATGCCATATTTTAGAAACATCTTGAAAAATGGTGGTGCACTTTATATTGAAAGTATATGGGAATTAAATTGATTGTTTTTTTCTTTTTCTGGTTCCTACACTAAGCTGTCCCCCCCCCAGAGCTTTCCACTCAGGTCCATAATGGAGCCATACTGATTTACATTGTTGCAGATGCACACTACACTCTTTCCTTGCTGGTGAGCTGCGCTGTCAAAGGGTTAAAATGAAAAGGTCAGTCAGCTTTTTTCTGTTGCTGTCTAAAGGGAGCCCTAGTGAGACATTAGAGCCACCATCAAAGAGAAAACAGTCCACAGAAACTACTTAGGAGGATGGGACTCGATGGAGTCATTGACATTTACTGCCAAACACAAATGATTTCCCACCATGCCAATTACAGTGTTGAGAGAGTCTGCTGAAAATCCCTGAGTTGCCGTTACCATCATCTATGAAGACAAACGTCTTTAGATGGCCATGGCAAACAGAGCCCGGCTTTGTCATTTGTTTTTTCAGTTCAGGCTCCTCTTGAGAAATTTAACATCTCATCCTTGGTCCAAGGCTCATTAAAATGTTACTAATCTTTAAAAAAAACAGCTGCAGGGTACATTATTTAGTGAAGTTATACAGTGCATCATAATGTAAAGTGTCAGCCATGGTAGAAGTCCCTTCTCTTGCATCTATCCTGCACTAGTAGCTTTCCAAAAGGTAATCTATGCTGCATCTATTCAGTATTAGTTCATCTATCCAGCTGTCACTATTGACATTTTGTCATGATTTAACAAATATCAATACATAGATATAAAAAATACATACACATATAGGGTTCTAGTGATATGGATACCGACGTTTGCACTGAAATTGCCGATAGCTGATATTCAATATCTTTAACTATTTCTATGCCAATAAATAAATACATAAAATATTTACTGTTTCTGTCAGAATTTTGTTCTTGTCAGGGTGGAAAATCCTCTGAAACAGCATTTAGTCACTAAAACTATACTATGGTTAGACCTAGACCCTATACTATTACAAAGGTTAGGCCCATATATTGGCAAAACAATGTATCAGGCTAATCCATGTAATAGGTGCTGTGGATATTCCTGGTCAGCCCCCTATTGCTTCTTTACCTGATTGCTTTCAGTCCAATCTTATCTGATTTCATAGTTTAATTCAAACTTTGAATATTTTTTTTAACTGAGATTGTGACTGGTGGAGACAAATAGATAGATAGATACTTTATTGATCCCGGGGGGGATAAATATCCCTCTTTGAAATGTACCATTTTTAGAGAAGCTGAGGAATTCAATTCACTTCACTTACATTTGATTAAATTAAATTAAATTAAATTAAATTAAATTAAATTAAATGAGACTACATTTATATACTGTGCCATTTACTGTCCTTTGCAAAAGTGTGCTGTGTGTAAAAAGAAAGAAAATGCAATACTATACAATAAATAAACCAGGACAATAAATAAAAAGTATATATACAACAAAATGTTCTTACCCTGTAATAATCTGTGCTGTAGATATCTCTGGACATCCCAAAGTCTCCTATTTTCACCAGAAGGCCGTTCCCGACCAGGCAGTTCCTGGTTGCCAGGTCACGGTGCACAAAGTGTTGAGATGCCAAGTAGATCATCCCAGCGGCAATTTGACTGGCTATGTGCAGCATCTGGGACAAGCCCAGCTCCCCATTGGTCTGCAAGGGCTGTCCATCAACCAGGATTATAGCGTCTGGCCCGTGGGCTCTGAGGAAGAAGTTATGGAATCAATTAGAAACTCAGTGAATATACACTGGAGACAGTCCAACCTGCTTCAAGGCAAAGTCATTGAGTAGAAGAAAACATTTCCAACTAGGGTTTGAACAATACGAGTTTCTGAAGGCCAATACAAATTCCTATATTTTTGGATGCTGACAGCCAATATTTTTAGTATATCTTGAAATTTGACCATTTCCAGGACCAAAACATCTAAAACGTGACAAGTATTCAGTGTTTCCCACTGGAATGCATATTTCTGGGGTGGAGAGGCCTCTGAAACAGGCCCACATGGGACACTAAAACTCCATTGAAAGCCACACTAATGAATTATACTATTGCCTTCAGGTGGGTTAGCAGCTCCATAAGGCAGGGTAAGGCAGGTTTCATTACAGGTTTTCCAGGCTGACACCACATAGATTTGGACAAGCTGTGGTCAGGAAGGAAACTTCATCATGATGAATGTCTGTGTCAATGGCTGATATCTATTTTGTAATTCTTTACGAAAATTATGAAGCCTGGCGTAGAAAAATGTGACATCAAAGTGTAAAATGGCAATATCTAACTAGAAATGCATTTCCCACGGAAAATGCGTGGGATTGCTGTACGGGCAAACCGCAAAGTATATATTACTCTGTTGTACTGGGTGGTCACTAAGGTGTCCTGGGCCATTGCTAGGGTGTTGCTAGGGTGTCATGGGCCGTTGCTAGGGTGTTGCTAGGGTGTCCTGGGCCATTGCTAGGGTGTCCTAGGCCATTGCTAGGGTGTTGCTAGGGTGTCATGGGCCATTGCTAGGGTGTCCTAGGCCATTGCTAAGGTGTCCTGGGCCATTGCTAGGGTGTCCTAGGCTGTTGCTAGGGTGTTGCTAGGGTGTCCTGGGCCATTGCTAGGGTGTTGCTAGGGTGTCCTGGGCCATTGCTAGGGTGTTGCTAGGGTGTCCTGGGCCGTTGCTAGGGTGTTGCTAGGGTGTCCTGGGTCCTGGGTCGTTGCTAGGGTGTCCTGGGTCGTTGCTAGGGTGTCCTAGGCCATTGCTAGGGTGTTGCTAGGGTGTCCTGGGCCGTTGCTAGGGTGTTGCTAAGGTGTCCTGGGCCGTTGCTAGGGTGTCCTAGGCCGTTGCTAGGGTGTTGCTAGGGTGTCCTGGGCTGTTGCTAGGGTGTCTCAGGCCATTGCTAGGGTGTCCTGGGCCATTGCTAGGGTGTTGCTAGGGTGTCCTGGGCCGTTGCTAGGGTGTCCTGGGCCGTTGCTAGGGTGTCGTAGGCGGTTGCTAGGGTGTCATAGGTCGATCCTATGTTGTTTATAAGTCGTTACTAGGGTCTAATATGTCATTGCTAACGTGTAGTAGCTGGATCCAAAGTGGCCGCCTGGATCCAAAATGGCAGCATTTGTAGTAGTACTAGTCATAGTACTTCAAAGTTGTATGAAGTTGAATGCAGTTTCATTACAAATACATTGAGGTCTATGTGATTGCTAAGGTGTACTCTCTGGATCTAAAATGGTGGTCTGGATCCAAAATGGCCACCTGGATCCAAAATGGCGGCATTTGTAGTAGTACTACTAGTAGTACTTGAAAATTTTATGAAGTTGAATGCAGTTGCATTACAAATACATTGAAGTCTATGAGAGTACAAAATACATTGAAGTCTATGGAGTGTTCAAAATACATGGAAGTCTATGGGAGTTCAAATACATGGAAGTCTATGGGGAGTACAAAGTACTTAATAATTCCTAAAGTACTACTAGTATCTCTTATAAAAGACATAGCAACACTTCCCCAATAATTCCGGACAGTTTGACATACACCCCCAATATATATTATATCAGATTTGGTCCCCCCCACTCCATGGCTATGGCCTTGTTACTGAACATATTACAGGGATCAATAAAGTACTACATTATGATTATTGTTTGTTTGAATAGTATGAAATATGTTCATGGCCATGATAGCCTGCACTGCTTTAGCTTTGTTTATTACTCACAAGAGCCCTACAGGAAGTAAGCATTTTAACCTGGGCCAGCCACACATCAAAAACAAAGGTCTTTCAATAGTATAAACTCTAGTTTCATTTCAGTCAGTGAGGTAGGAGTGCTAGCTGACCAGTCACCACTTTTTCCTCAGTGTCTAGGCCACAGTTCCAATTGAACAATGTAAACTGGATGAATCTCCTCCAACTTCCAGACAAGGTTTGTCTCCACTGCTAACAGATCTGTACTCTTTCTCGAGAAGCTGTATCTCAGCTCCAGTTGTATGGGGGAACAAGGTGAAGTTAATGGTTCTCTCCCGATCCTCTGTTTCTGTCTTTGTATTGGTCAGCTTACAGAGACACTGAAGTAGAGCACTGATGGCTTAACCACAGACACTATAATACTTTAACCAGACTCTTACAGTACTGCATGTACTAGATGTTGAAGGTTAAAAAAAGCTGATACATTTCTTAAACAGATGCAAAAAGAGCTGATTTAATAGTATATTTTTTAATAGGATATTATTTAATAATATTGTTTAATAGGATATTATTGAGAGGTGTGATATTATTTGTATCTCAGTGCTGATCCAGCTCCCCCAGTGCTCATACTCAGATCAGCAAGTGAAGCTGTTCTGACATCCATACTTTAATGAAATTTGCTCTTGCTTTTTTTGCAATATTTTTTATTTATTTTATAGGAAAAATGTCTCCTGACATGTGAAAATGTTGCTATTCTGAAGAAGCTATATTTATCAGTTAACCTATCTCGAATAAGACGTTTTTATCTGTTAATCAATTCTGAATAAGCTGTTTTTTCTGCTAACATATTCTGAATAAGCTGTTTTTGAGAGTCTGTTGATAAGCTGTATTTGACCACTGTAACAAAAAAAGCAATAGTTATATCTTTGCAGCCTATGTAATGCAGTCTATTTAGTTTTTTATGTAGCCTATTTTCTATTTTACTATTATCATATATTATTATTATTTCTGCTTTATTTGATTGAGGATTGTTAGAAAATGGTCATAATTTGAGGAAATTAATAAATAAATGCAATGAATGCACTATGTTCTTGTAACTGCTTTATAATAGGTCACAAGGCAGCATGAATAACTACAAATTCAGTAGTAGGTCAGCACTCATATTGGCTTAGCTTCTTAAAGTACTCACACTGGTTCTACAAAATTGCTACCAGTGCACTTCTAGTTGCAACAAAAGTCTTACTGCACTATGTAAAGTGCCACATTTCTGGGTGCTTTTAACCCTTAAGTCTTCATTACCCAGGCAAGTTTATACCAAAGGTGTGTGTGGCAAGGTGCCACATAACCGGGGTCCGTGACAGACAGAGACACAAGGCATGAGGAGGGTTAGTTGGCCAGCAGGGCCGTTTTATTCACCAACACCAATAAACCCGGCCCCGGTGTTGACGGCAGTTGGTAGCGCCGTCTCCCTCCGCCGACGCACCTCAGTCCTCCCCGGCGGGTCAGCCGCGGAACCCCAAAGCCGGCCAGCCTGCCAGGCTTGCAGGGGCATCCCGCCCCAACCCCGACTGTCACCAGCTCTTCCAGGCGGCTCCCGACTGCACCCCCGGGGACCTCCGTCGGTCGTCGCCGCGGAGGGAGACGCCGCTCTCCCACTCCGTCCCGCAGCTCGCGCCCTCGCCTCCGTCCCGGCACTCCAGCCGCGGACCCCGCTCAGACGCGGCTGCTGCTGCTGGCTCGCTCTCCGCTCCTCCGGTCTGCCGGCCCTCGATCCTCCCGATCGCCGCCGGCTCCCGCATACCCGCCGCCAGCCTCTCACACTGGCGCGTCCCTCCCACTCACACATTCACACACCCAGGTTAAAAAGGCCCGGCTGCACTCAGCTTTAATTGGCCGCAGCCGCTGAGTCCAGCCGAACCTACCACCCTCCCTCCCCCCAGTCCGCCACAGTGTGCTTCTGCGTCTATCTACCTTCAATGACTCACCCATCAATCACCATTTTACAAGGGAGCTAAAACACTGTGTGGATACTATTTTTTACCAAAGGCTTGCTGTCTTTTGCATAATGTTTTAGGTGGAACAGCTCCCTGTGTCAGTCTGTCACTCCATCAGACAGGCTCATTCATCAATCACTGTATAACAGGCTGGTATAGCATACAGACACCAGCACTAACAAGGCTCTCACGCTCAGGCACAATTATTGTGGTGACAGTCTTTGGCGCTTTATGCCTTTGTTTAACGGGGTAGTCCGCTTAAAACGTTTGGGTTTTGTTTGGCAAGACGAAGGAGGGAATTTCCCCTTTGGAGAGGGTAAGGTAGGGCATGAAGGAGGACTGAATTGTATTTAACAAGTGGGTGGTCGTAGTCTGGTGACAAGGGGCCAAACAAGTTATCAACCTGCAGTCGTTCACTGAGACAGGCACATCCATCACTCAGTATCTACAGGCCAGCTAACACACTGCTCTCATGTGCCACACAGGCCTGGTAGCTCTAGTCATCTTCTATGGTCGTATTATACTCTACACTCACCAGCCACTTTATTAGGTACTCATGCTCATTAATGCAAACAGCCTGCTCCTCCAAATAGCCAATCACGTGGCTGCAACTCAATATATAAAGCATGCGGACATGATGAAGTGATTTAGTTTTTCTGTTCGACCAAACATTATAATGGACAAGATGTGCAATCTAAGCAACTTTGATTGTTGATGCCAGACATGGTGGTTCCAGCATCTCAGAAACAACTGCCCTCCTGGGATTTTCACCACTACCGTCTCTCACAGATCAGCTTGCGAGTCGATTGGGAGGAGTCAGATTTTGTCTGTACTGCCCTCGCGCTACCAGATAATCCCTGCTGTTACTCGTTCCTGACGAAAGCCTTAGATCGGGGGGCATTCTCGGAAGGACGGAAATCTGACTGAAATCGGCCAGATACTCCTCTAGTGTATTTCATCTTTACTGAGCATCACTGGTGCAGTTGGGGGTTAAGCACGTTGATGGTACTTGAAGGAGGGAACAGCATCACTCCCTTCATCAGCCAGTCTAGCATTTGAGCTAGTGACCTCCCAGTCACAAACCCATTTCTATCAGCTTTAGGCTACAGCTGCCTCCTTGCCCATTCATTCCCTTTCAAATCACACCCTGACCATAGTGCTTCTTGTAGGCTATTCAATCAACTCTTGTCTATCAACCAAGTTTTCATACTTGGGTGATGAGGGGACATAGCACTAGCATATTAGATATGTAAGTATTGGTGCAGTTAGCTTTTTTAATTGTTTTTAAACTGTTGAGTCTACAGTGTGATACTCACATCAAAAGATGGTCGAGCATGCTGTTTGGCCCAAGAGGCCGTTTGAAACGCAGTGCTCTTTTGCTTAAATGTTTTGAAATGTTTTCAGTACCCAGTGCACACAAACTGCTAAAAACACGCTCGCTTATTAGTGCTGTCGGGAAAGTTGCATCAGCACATTAAGTCGTTAACAAGGAGAAAATGTAGGCAGCAGTGTAAAGACAGGTCCCTAGTGGCCTCAAAGCAGCCATGTGCTTTCCTACAGTGCCAATTGACCCGAAGCCCTAAGCTAGCATCTACAGTAAAATCATTCGGCATCAAAAGTTCCAAACCCATATCTATGCAGTTTCTGAAGTGGAGCAATGACTAATGACTGACAAGAAATAATTATTTGGTCAATGAGATACATTATTAGATGTAGATAACCAAACTATAATCTATCATCAAAGTATCAACATTGGTCCTGAATGCTCCCCTGATGTGATTATTTTTTTTAGATATGTCTTCCAAAGAAAAGCACCTGTCCATTCTACACTAAGGACCCAATGTAGTGTTCCTTCGCCTCTGTTTCGTCTACTAGATTCCTGACAATTTTTGCTTGATTGTTTCTATTACAATGCAAAAAATGACAAGATAAAGATATTGCAATGCTTTTGGCAGCTGCAGCCCATTTGTTTTTCCATCTTCCCCCACTTGTGATCCAGTGCTCCTGGAGAAGAGTGGCCATCATTTCAGATGGACCCGCTACCCACCACCCCTCCCCATCTAACTCACCTGAGGAACTTGTTCAGATCTCCATGCTTCATGTACTCAAAGACCATGATGAGAGGGTCGCCGTCAACGCAGACACCGTAGAACTTCACTATGTGCTCATGTTGGAGGTTGGTCAGCAACTCAGCCTCGCGCTGGAAATCCTTCCTGGCTGCAAGAGTGGGGTCTTTTAGAGTCTGGAGGGGAGAGGGAGATAGAGCAGGGAGACATGGCGGAAAAGAGAGACAGAGATTTAGGCATCGTATATTGGATTGCACGGCAAAAAACAAGGGCAAAATTGTGGTAGCAACAGTAAATTCCACCATCCTGCATCTATCTTGCTTTACAAGTGGTACCCATGTTAGTTAGTACCACAGTGGTAGCCATGGTAGCAGTCCTCTATCATGCATCCGTACCACGGTAGTAGCCATGGTAACAGTCCTCCGTCCTGCATCTATCCTGTATTAGTACCACGGTAGTAGCCATGGTAACAGTCCTCCACTCCATCCTGTATTAGCGCCACAGTGTTACAACAATGATATCTGCAATTCAGTGTCGGCCCAAGGGCAAAAGAGAGCACATGAGAGATGTGATAACTAGTTTTCCTCAACATGGAGCAGAGAAGACGGGCCGAGGAGTAACAGACGGCTGAAGACTGTGGAAGCACTAATACACCAAGCAAAATACGATGACATTTGTGACCCAAACTCATTCTTTTGCTTTCTTTTTGTCCTCGACGGCAAAATTGGGAAGAGGGCTACGGATCCATCTCCTTCCATTTGTTCCTTCATTTATTCTGTGTTCATTTGTTTGTCCATCGTGCGCAACAGAGGTGTCACATCGCAGGTCGAAACAAGATGACATGCTTGCTACTGATTGGCCCAGAGGGGGGACAGCATGTTTACTGCCAGCTGCCTTGTTTTCCTCCTTCATTCTCTTGTGGCTCTTTCTCTCTTGCACTTTTACTCTCCAATTTCTTTTCTCTCTCTCATTTCTTCTGCTGTACTCTCTGTTCTGTTTTACTTTTCATCCAAGTAAGATGAACCTGGTGCTCTAAACTGGGCATAGTGAGATAAATGCAACTCTTTTTTAATCAGAGGACTGATTATTTCCATTCCCATGAATGGAAATTCCCACTTGGAAGATGCTGCTGCAATAATGAGATAAAATCTGCTGGAAACAGACAATTCTGTCAAGTTTGCCAATGTAGAACGTTACAGTCTTCACTCACTGTGTCATAAAGCAATTTGACAGTATATCTTCAAAAATATAAACATTATCAAAAAAAAAAATACGTCGGTGTCGGTGCACTAAATGATGGAGAAAAGGTCGGTGCTAGTCGAAAAAGGTGCTGCAGACCCCTTTTAAAATACTCCCTGTTGTCTACAGCTTATCTTCCTAATATGCTCTTACTCTCTTTCTGTTACATATGCGTTCGTGTCATCTTTGCCGTCAACATATTTCAGCAGGGAAACATTAAAGGACTGACACATTTTTATGTTATTCTTGTGTCATTTTGGTTTATTTAGACAGTCTGTAGGAAGCTGCGAAAGATGGGAGAGAGAGAAACTGGACAATGTGGGTGGAATTAAAAGGAATGGTATTACATGAGCAGTCTCCATTTGCCTATTTTTATGGCATTTCTGCCCTCTCTCTGAGAGAGAGAGAGAAGAGAGAGAGAGTGTTATGACCCTGAGTCATATGTAAGTGTGATCTTGGCCCAATCCCAATGTCCCCCCTAAGGCCTAAGCCCTGAACCCTCACAGACTTAACTGACGTCACCTGGTAAATGCTTGAGTGCGAGAGGCTGCAAGGGCTCGAAATTGTATAAATAGGAATGGGACAGCACTTTGCGACATATCGCGTTACCTTGACGATACCAAAAAAAAAAGTATGTACGATTGTGGGTTTTGGGACTTTTTATTTTACGTTTTTTACTTTCTTCACCCAGGCTCTTGCCTTACAGAGTGGACGAGAGGTAATTGTCAAATAATCAATTGACTCGTTTTGTCAAAACAGCATCATCAAGCAAAAATTTAAATAAATGGTTGATGAATAAACATTTGTCCTTGCATTTGTTTACCGTTTTTTTTACCGCTTCCGGGCTTCCCCTGGTAACCCCGTATTTATCGTCACAACGCTATGAACTGTGGGTAATTCCCTCAGGCAAAGTCTGCATCGATGCGGACTTACGGAAAGTGTGCATAAAGGGCTCAAAAAGTCTGCGAGAGCGCCCTCATGCACTTGACGATTTGACATTGGGACAGCCCTAAACCCTTGCGGACTTAGCGGGAACGCGCCTCAAAGTCCGTGAGTCCGTGAGGGGGGACATTGGGATTGGGCCTGTGTCCTCTGTTGTGCTGTGTTGTGCCCTGTTGTGCTGTTTTCCCTCCCTGCCTAAGGGCGGTGCTGTTCTGTTTGTCTGTATGTTGAGTTTCAGGTGGCGGCTGGTGATTGGCCGGGAGACTGATGGCACCCACTTTAAAATGTCACCTGCCCGATGCCAGTTGGACTCTCTCTCTCTCCCGACTCCCGACCAGACTGTGCGGTGTTGTGTTTGTGGATTGTGTAGTAGTGTGAAGTTAGCTTTCGGATCTCTGTGCCTATTGTAGTTCGTATTGTAGGTATATTAGTAAGTATTAAAGCAGTCCCGGTAAGGGTAAGAAGCCGTTTTCTTTGACATTTATTCTCCTGTTTATCCTAAATAGGTAGGTAAGACCCCTGTATTTTGTTTTCTTTATTTTGAAGATAGGTAAGTTAGTGGTTTGTATTATAGATTGTTTGTTTATTGTGTTGGCCATGCCTACCCTGACGCCTATGCTACCATTGCTGGTAAAGAATAAAACCATATTGTTTGGACTGCATTCTGCTGTGGCACTGGTCATCCTTGGGAGTGGGGAAAAAGGGGAGTCTCTTTATGTTATGCTCCAGTTACTCCTAGGCCGGGCATAACAGAGAGAGAGAGAGAGAGAGGGGGGGGGGGGTGACATGTGATTACAGTTATCAGCTGGATGAGTCCCCAACACCAATACTACATGCTATAGGCCTTAGCCCACTGACGCAGCATCTACACAACCTGACCTCCCCCCTGCTACACCTCTCTGTAAGTCCTATCGCAGTAACACATCAGCAACAAATGTCATTGTTAAAGCATCCCATAATTGCCAGCATACACAATCTGACATTTCATTACATAGCATAGATAAGATAAAGGGGGAAATACATACATCTATTTGGTTGGTATGTGTGTGTTGAAGATAGATAATCTGTTAGCTAGTTACCTTCCCCTCAGAATTAAAAAATATTCAATTTACTGCATGTGTGTGTGAACGTGCATGCGTGTACAAGCCTATACCTTTATGTGTCTGTATGCATTTGTGTGCATATATCTGTGTGTGCATGTATGTATGTATGTGTGTGTGTGTGTGTGTGTGTGTATCTGGGCTAGGGTCCAGTGCTTTTCGGAATCTTCTCCATGTTGTAGAAAATGAGACATTTTGTAGCAGAGCTACAAACAAGCCGTAGAGGCAAAATGCATGTTTTAGTCCATCTAAAGTTTAATGGAAACCTCTTCAAAGGAGGCCCAACAGCCCTAAAGTAACTTTTGAAACGAATAACATCGACTCACTTTTCAATTGTCTTGTCAGGGTGGGAAAAAAAACCATTTCAACATTTTGTCTAGATTCAGGCCCTGCAGGGAAGTGAGATGTCGGCAACATCCTGCCTGCCTGCCAACATCTGTGCCCTTTTACCAGCTAATAGTGTCTGAGTGACCACAGCCAGTACAGAGTGAACCTTTTATTGTAGGTCAAGGTCATGGATACATTTTTTCCCCCTCCCACACTAAGCATTCTGTTTTTAGTTTCATGGATTTTTCATGGAGATGCTGATGGAACAGACGCGATAAACACAGCACATCTCTATGCATGGAATTAACCCATCTCCAACAAGCATAACAAAATATATGCCCTTTCATTTCGATTGGTCGTAGAGAACTCTACAATTATTTGTAAAGGAATACAACAGCCTTTGGGCAAATATACTCTGCAATTAGCTTACCATTATGCATTGAGAAGATTGGGTGTCATTTTCATTTTCATTTACCACTGTGCACGTTAAAGCTTCAGCACACAAACTCAAGTGAAAAACCTGGACCAGATTATCTCAGTTTTAGCATTCGACCAAGCAGCCCTCAGTCCTGCCACTCACAAAGTGCCCTCCAGCAGTAGGTTGCTTCAATATATTGGATTTGAAAAAGGAGCATAACTCCTCTCCTCTATTATGCTCATGTAGTGCAATACATGTTATTTCAGCTGGTGTTCCCTCTACGCTTCGCTGGGTAGTGTGTAGCCCCATGGAAAACAAATGCCTTGCCTCCCACAGGGACTAATATAGATAAGCACCACATATGTGCTTGCCCATTGTGTTTTTTTTAATTTGAAGTTTGATTATTGTACCTGTAAAACCTAACCGATGAATGCTCGCTGTGGTGATGTGGTGTGCTTCTTTTGAGATCACTTCCACATGACAGAAATACCCACACTTTGAAACAAAAACGTAGCTTAATTTACTCTTTGTCAGTATATACACCTCATATGTACATATGGTGTTGTAGATTAGTATTGTTGGACTTCCGGTTGTGTGATGCACAAGGTAGCAGCTTGAGAGTTTGTGAAGGAGCTTTTGATAAAAACTCTGAAAGTATCACCTGAACTGGATATTAAGATAGAAAGAGCTCATAGATCTCTGATGGCTAAACCGAGAGACCCCAGCGCCCCCCCCCACGCTCTATCATTGTGCACTTTCTGGACTTCAATATCAAAGAACATGTGTTGCAGCTTGCATGAGGACAAGTCACATTTCAGGGGAAACAGATCTACTTTTACCATGACTACTCCCCAGACCTGCAAAAGAAGAGGGGACAGGTGCGTCAGGTCATTAAACAGCTGAAGGGAAGGGGGATACGTGCCAAGTGTCCCTACCCGGCACAACTCAGGATGACTACGGATTCAGGAGAGGTGTTTGAAACGCTGGTGGATGCATTTCCCACACTAAAAGAACTGGGAATTAATGTCCAAATCGATGAGAGAGCGAGACTACAGAGAGAACTGACAAGAGATAGATGGCAAATACAAGGAAACAGGTGTGACCAGTGAAAGAAACAAGCCATGATGTCACTATCCGGCACGGATTTGAGAACACTCATGAATGATGAAGATGAGTAAACCAGTTAGGTACAGACTCATTTAATGGTTACAGCATGTTGAACATGAGAAATAATTGTTACACTGCTGATTATGCTTTATTTTGAGTAACGTTGTTGATAAATTGAAATATTTTGAATCTATTTGAATTTATATGCAGTGGGTTTTGTGGTCAGAGATTAGGCCATAGGTGGATCACACATAGCCTGTGTTTTAAGGAAAAGGCTTTCCTTAAAGGTAATGATACTTTTGTGGTTAGCTTTACTTGCACTTAGTGCAATTCTCCCTGAGAGTACAGCTGCCCATAAAACACCGGGAGCAGGTTGCAATGGTAATTTATGCTAGACAGCCTGCTGGAGAGTTGGGAGTTTTATGTTCTCCCTTATAAGTGAATAGGGAACTGTTCAGGTTTGTTTTGTTATGTGTTTTAAATTCCTTGGCAAATGTTTCAAGCTCATATATTACAGAACATAGATCTATGTTTTATATAAGACTTACACAAACTAGGGCCAATATATCAGCAGTGACAATATGACAAGCTTAAACTGTATTAGTCATAATATAAATGGTTTTAATAATCAGATTAAGAGGAAAAAACTTTTTGGACAATTAAAGAAAACTTAATGTTCCATAGCATTTATTCAAGAAAGTCACTTATCAATAAGTGAACACAGGAAACTGAAAAGGGAATGGGTGGACCAGGTATGTAGTGCTTCTTCTCAAAAGGGAAAGAAGGAGTGGCTATTTTATTTAGTAAATCTGTCTATTTTACCAAAGAAAAGGAAATTGCAGATGACCAGGGCAGATATGTCATGGTCGTGGGGACAATTGGAGGAATAGATCTAACTATTCTAAATATATATGCACCAAATAAGGACTGACCTAACTTCTTTCAACACATAGCCTCACTTTTGGCTGGTAATGCCAAAGGAATTATTATTATGGCTTGAGATTTTAACTGTGTACTAAATTCAAAATTAGATAAACTCCCTGCAGATAGTGGACCCATTTCTAAAAAATATAGATCACTGAATGCAATGATGCAATGAAAAGAATTTGGACTTATAGACGCGTGGCGTTACCATCACCCCAGGCAGAAAGACTTTACTTTCAGGTCAGGGGTCCATGGTAGTTATTCTCGGATAGATTTATTTTGTATTTCCAAGTAAGATATTGACACGGTTGAATCCTGTAATATTTAATCAGTGGCCATCTCAGATCACGGACCCGTAACTCTTCAACTTAACCTTAGGACTAATAAGACTTTTAAATATTGGCGCCTCAATGTATCCATGTTGTCTGATTCTCCAATATGGGAGAGGATAAGTCGAGAACTGAAGAGTTATTTTGATTGTAACAATAATGGGAGTGTTTCACCATCATTTTTATGGGATGCAGCAAAGCCGTAATGAGAGGTATAATTATTTTAATGTCAACTGCCTTAAAGACACAGCCACTTGAAAAACAGCAGAATCTAGAAAATGAGATTAAAACACTAGAAAGAAAACAGAAACAGTTTAGAGATGAGGAAGACCTAAAAGCTCTACAAAAATGTAGACAAAAACTAGATGAGCTGTTGACATATAAAGCGGAAGGGGCCCTTAGATTACTAGTCGGAATCATAAGATCAGCCTTAATGCAGACAACATTTTACTTTACCTACAAAATTCTTCTTCATTACCCGAAACCATCCGCCTTAACACTTTCTCTAAAATCTCAGACTACACTATCAACTGGTCTAAATCCACCATTCTCCCACTCAGCCCTAATAGTTGGGATGTGGCAGTCCAAACACCACCTCTCTCTCTGCGCACTGGTAATATCACATATTTAGGAATCAACATTTCCCCTAGGCTGTCAGAGTTAGTCAATCTCAACTTCAACCCACTTTTCAAAATAGTAGAGGACAACCTTCAACGTTGGATGAATCTACCAATATCCCTCATAGGCAGAATCACTACAATCAAAATGACCATACTACCCATGATAAACTACCTATTTTCAATGATCCCAATCCAGCCCCCACCCTCCTGGTTCAAATCCCTAGACTCCATCATCTCAAAATTCTACTGCAAAAACAAGACACCTAGAATAAAACTAGCCACTTTACAAAAATCCAAAACCCAAGGAGGTCTGGAAGCTCCAAACTTTCTCCATTACTTCATTGCCCACCAACTACAATACATTCACAAATGGACCAATCCCAATCAATCCGACAACTCCTGGACAGATATAGAACAAACATTATGCAAAGAAATCCATATTTCAGACTTACCATTCATAGGCCGCTCCATCACACACCATCCTTGTTTCAATAACCCTACCCTGACAACCTGGTGGAAATTTCATCAAATAACTAACACCACAATCTCACCTACCAAATACACTCCCATCTGGAACAATTCTGACTTCTTAATGAACAGAAAACCACTAAAGTTTTCATCATGGATTGGTAAAGGTATCACGCACCTCAAACACATCTTCCATAATAACACTCATTCCCTCATTTGGTCCAGAAGTATGGCATTGGAGAGAATTACTTTTTAGAATTTCTCCAGATCAAATCATCTATTCAGACCAAAATTAACATTAAAACATTTAACTTAGATCTTCAAACCTGATCAATCACTACAAAAAAATGTCTCCACACTGCACACAAATCACCACAGACAGCTACATGCATGCCACATGGGACTGCACACCCATTAAACAATTCTGGCGGGACATCACTGACAACCTCTCTCTTCTGGGCTGTCACATCCCACTATCCCCTCCACTCTGCTTACTAGGAGACTTATCCAACATCAACCTAAACAACACATCCAGTAGAATACTCTCCCTAGCCCTAACCATCGCCAAGAAAACTATCCTCATGACAAACACCCAATAAACATACACACATTCAGACCCCCACCCCACGTCCCCTCTAATCTATCCCTCTCTTCCGGCATTTTTTATTTTTATTTTTTTCTCTCTCTCTTTTCTTTATCTTCTCACTCTCTTTCCCTCTATTATTACTTATTAAGTACTTATTAATTAAGTTATAACATATAATATAACTTGTTTTTGTAAAAAGCAAAATAAAATAAAAAAGATTTATTAGTCGGACTTACTATGAGATGGGAAACAGGGCAAGCAAGATGTTGGAAGCTGTTGTGTCCTCTGTAACGACTTTAAAATATTGACGTCTATACTTAATAAAATAGTACAGAGATATATTGCAACACTCATTCATCCAGATTAGATAGGGTTTATTCCCGGACGCCAGGGTACAAACAACATTAGAAGAACTTTAAATCTGCAATCAGTGGTTGGATCCAGAAAGGAACCATCAATGCTTCTCAGCCTAGATGCCGAGAAAGCATTTGACAGAGTTGATTGGCAGTATCTGGAACTAACATTGAAATGTATGGGATTTAACAACACATTTATTGATTGGATAAATATATATATATATATATATAAAAATCTAGTCACGTCAAGGGGATCACTATTTGCGATTAGCTAGCGGAGATGATTAGATCAAACCCTCAGATACAGGGAATAGATGACCAAAAGGGTATTACACACAAGATTCCGTTATTCGCAGATGACATCTTACTCTACATCACAAACCCCTTAGACTCAATTGCAGTCATAATGAATAGTTTAAGAAACTATGGAGAGTTGTCAGGCTATAAGATAAATGAGACTAAATTAGAAGCCATGATGATAGTGGGAAATTGGCCACCTCATTTTAACAGTATAGCACGCTTCCATTGGGCTAGAGAGGGATTTAGGTATTTAGGAATTATCCTGACTCCCAGGATCAATCAGTTATATCAAGAAAACTATTACCTCTCTGTTTATTGGGAAGAATAGAATCAATTTGAATGAATGTGCCCAGATTTCTTTTTCTTTTTCAGTCTTTGCCCATACCAGTACCTGCTACTACCTTCAAGATGTTAGATAAACTTTTATTGAAATATATCTGGCAGAAGAAAAGACCCAGAGTTAGGCTCAAAACACTCCTTTTACCAAAACACAAAGGTTGTCTTGGCCTGCCAAATCTTAAAGGTCCCATATTATGGAAAACGGCTTATTCCTGGTGCTTATACATGTTCCACAGGAAATCATTTACCTAAGCAGCTGAGAAAATTTGAAATCTGGAAGTCAACCCGTTTTTCTGTATTTTCCTTTTTCCAAAAACGGTGCCAAAGATAGGAGAAAAACAGGCCGTTTCAGAAAGAAGCCCCTTTGGACGTCATAACGGGCGCTAATCCAGCCCCTCTCAGAGCATGCCCACGCCCAGGTGAACAACCAATCCCATTTACGGCATTACGGCAGAGCCGCAAGCCGTTGCTTATGGTGCATTCCATTGTACTCAGAAATCGATAATTCCGAGTCGGTATTCCTAACTTCCAATCTAAATGTGTTCCAGTGCATCTGCTCGGGAAAACATAATCGCCCGCAGCAAACTCATGTTTGTATGGCAAGTCTCAGAATGTTACAAGCATCTAAACTCAACATCAACTACTACAGCGCCATTAGTGAATAGAATCGGCGCATATCACATTCGGACGCCGTTTTTTCCGAGTACACTGGAATGCACCATTACTTTGTGACCAGGGAAGCCAAAACAACAACATATCTACGGCGATATATCAACTCTCCAGTTATTATTTTGTAGGATGCAGGCAGCAACATAGATCCCTGCACAGTCTCCCAACACGCGAAAATGCCAGGACAGAGCGGATTAATTTTATTTTTAATGGCAACGTCCCGGCTACAGTTAGCACGGCTACAGGTAGCTAATTTTTTCTGTGTGTGATGATCACTCCTCGGACTGCTTGAGCAACGGCAAGATTAGCATCTAAATTAAAGCTTAAAGATGGAGCAATTCATAAGGTACGTGACCTGTTCTGTAAAAAGGAATAATAGCTGAGCTATGTTGTTGTTGCACACGGACCCTATTAAGGGTGGGACTTCGGAGTTCGGGAGTAAACGTGATTGCATTGTATACACGGGTCTCCGTCTCTTTATTATATTGTTAGACAGGCACAGCCTGGTTATTAACGTAACATGGTGTCAGAAGTGACAATGGAAAAACCGCCAGGCAAGTTTGACTTCACCAATGTTAACAAATGGCCAAGATGGATGAAGCGCTTTGAACGCTACAGAATAGCGTCAGGATTGGACAAGCAATCAGAGGAATTTCAGGTGAATGCTTTTATGTATGCGGCTGGCGATGATGCCGAAGATATCTTAAATGTATTACCGCTGACGGAAGAACAGAAAAAGTCATACAAACTAGTCACGGATGCCTTCAATGCACACTGTGTTAGCAAACGAAACGTCATCTTTGAAAGGGCACACTTCAACAGGCGGAATCAGGAGCCGGGTGAGAGCGTGGAGTCTTTTATAACAGCGGTGCACTCACTCGCCGAACATTGTCAATTCGGAGCTCTGAGAGAAGAGCTAATAAGAGACTGAATTGTGGTGGGCATACGAGATGCTAAATTATCGGAAAGCTTACAGTTGAATGCAGATTTGACATTGGAAAAAGCCATGACAAGGGTGAGACAAAGTGCAGCTGTGAAAAAACAACAGCCAGTGCTAAGAGGAACGGAGCAGGTGACAGGACACGTTGAGGCGATACACAAAAAGTACACCAGGGGGACGAAGGTGATGACAGAAAAAGTGGACACCCAGCCATCTGGGTGTGGCAGATGCGGAAATTCGAGGAAACACCTCTGGAAAGACTGCCCTGCTCGTGATGCTGAGTGTAGGAGGTGTCATAAAAAAGGACACTTTGCAAAGAAATGTAGGTCAACCGGGGGAGTCCATGACATTACAGAGGCACAGTCAGGGAGTGAAGATGAGGAGGACTTTGCTTTCCTAGGAGAAATGTGTTCAGAGGGAACCTGTGAGTGGAACGAACTGTTGTATTTGAATGGGGAAAAGACTGTTTTCAAACTGGACACCGGGGCAGCGGTTACAGCAATTCCAAGCAGCACTTTCTCCATCAAAAAACACGGGACATTGCAACCGCCAGTTAAAGTGCTGTATGGACCAGGAAATCACAGACTGGAAGTAAAAGGGTGCTTTAAAGGGAAGCTGAGCATCAAAGAGAGTACAACAGAGTAGGGGCTGTCTAAGCCCCTACTAGGTCTCCCTGCAATAGAAGCTCTCACACTAATACAGCGTCTCCACACAGTCCAGGCCCAGCAGGAGGACGTCAAAGCCCAGTACCCCACAGTATTTTCGGGCTTAGGGAAATTAAAGGAGCCCTACAAAATAGAGCTGGAGCCAGGCGCCGTCTCATATGCTCTGTCATCTCCGCGCCGAGTGCCCCTGCCGTTGCGCGACAAGGTGCGAGCAGAGCTGAAACGTATGGAGGACATGGGGGTGATTTCTAAGGTGACCCAACCCACACCATGGTGTGCTGGCATGGTCGTGGTGCCCAAGGCACAGTCCCCGGGGAAGATACGGCTGTGCGTGGACCTAACCCACCTGAACAAGTGGGTGCGGAGAGAGAGACATATCCTCCCAGCGGTAGACTACACACTAGCCATGCTGGCGGGGGCGAAGGTGTTCACGAAGCTGGACGCAACCTCCGGCTTTTGGCAAATCCCGTTGTCAGAGGAGAGCTCACTCCTGACAACATTCATCACCCTATTTGGGCGATATGCATTTAATCGCCTACCGTTTGGAATCTCGTCAGCCCCAGAGCACTTCCAGCGTTGCATGTCGCAGATGCTGGAGGGGTGCGCCGGAGTAGTGTGTCATGCCGATGACATACTAGTGTATGGAGAAGATATGCAGCAACATAATGAGAGACTGCATCAGGTCCTGAGGAGGCTGAGGGAAGAAGGCCTGACGCTGAATGAGGGAAAATGTGAGTTTGCCAAGGACCGTATCATGTTTCTGGGCCACCGTGTCCAGGCAAAATCAGAGCTATTATGGAGATGCCTGAACCAACCGGGGTAGAAGGAGTGAGGAGAGTGATGGGAATGGCCAATTATCTGGGCAAGTTCTTACCCCACCTTGCATCATACACCCGCCCGATCAAAGATCTGCTCAGTGAGAAGAATGAATGGTGCTGGGGAGCACCGCAGAAAGAGGCATTTCAGAAACTGAAAACTGAACTGAGTTCATCACGCGTGTTGGCTCCATACTCACCAACAGCAGAGACGTGTGTATCAGCCGATGCCTCATCCTTTGGCCTTGGGGGCGTCCTGAGCCAACGACAGACAGATGGAACATGGAAGCCGATCGTGTTCATATCCAGAGGCCTGTCCGAGGCCGAAAAACATTACGCACAGATCGAGAAAGAGGCTTTGGCAGCTACGTGGGCATGTGAACGTCTGTCATCCTATCTCCTGGGACTGAAGTTCAAGTTGGGGACAGACCACAAACCACTAGTGCCACTGCTGAGTACCAAGGCACTGGATGAGCTCCCTCCGAGAGTACTGAGGTTCCGGCTGAGGCTCTTGAAGTTCACGTTCGACATGTGCATGTGCCTGGTAAGTGCTTGATAACAGCAGATGTATTATCAAGAGCCCCTGTGAAACACACGTTCACACAAGAAAAAGAAAACGAGGCAGATGTCAAAGTGTTTGTGGATGCAGTCATTCAAAGCCTTCCTGCCACAGAAGCAAAAATGAAAGTGATCCAAGAGAACCAGAAAGCCGACCCTGTCTGCACAAAGCTGATCAAATACTGTGAGACTGAGTGGCCTGAGAAACATGCCCTCACACCAGAGCTGGGGCCATACTGGCCTGAAAGAGAAAACCTCACTGTGGCTGGAAAGCTGCTGCTCAGAGGCCAAAGAATCGTGATTCCCCGCTGCATGAGACAAGAAATCCTCCAAGACCTCCACAGTGGTCACCAGGGTATCGTCAAGTGCAGGGCAAGGGCCCGCCAGTCCGTCTGGTGGCCAGGACTGTCGGTGCACATCAGTCAGCTGGTGGAGAACTGTAGCACATGTTCACAGCACAGGACTGAGCACAGAGAGCCCTTGCTGACCACTCCAGTGCCAGAGAGACCCTGGGAATGCGTGGGTACGGACTTATTCTTCTGGGAGAAAAAGACTTACCTTCTTGTAGTCGATTATTTCTCACGCTACATTGAAGTAGCCCATCTCAATGTGGCCACTGCCGACACAGTCATTGCTGCTCTGAAGGATGCATTCAGCCGCCATGGAATACCAGAGACAGTTATGTCAGATAACGGGCCACAATACAGCTGTGCACTCTTCAAAGACTTTGCCACAGAGTATGGCTTTACACATGTTACCAGCAGCCCAAGGTACCTGCAGGCGAACGGGGAGGCGGAGCGTGCAGTGGCTACTGTAAAAGGACTGTGGAAAGGAGGTGATAAAACAAAGGCTTTGATGACATACCGCGCCACACCTCTGGAAAGTGGCTATTCCCCAGCACAACTCCTCATGGGGAGACAGCTACGCACCACCATACCACACCTCCCAACATCCCTACTCCCCGCTAAAGCATATACAATTAGATGATTCAGGAAATACGTCTTATATTAAAGAAAAATGGGAGTTGGAAGCTAATGTGATAATAGAGGACGAAGAATGGGAGGAAAGTCACTTAAGTAGCAATAAGATCACAAATAGTCCTATGTGGATGGAGTTTGACTGGAAAGGACGTTTTCACACCTGAAAGTCCGGACCAAGGTTCATGTTTTTGTTACATTGTATACATTTGATTCGGTTAGTTTTGGTTTCACATTGCAATTGTCATCATTACCTACGTGGGCTGCGTCTCCCTATACTTGACATTGATTGGTTTGTAGATGGGCGTGCGTCTGACGTCGGCGTGTTGTCAATTGGGCGGGTAGCCTTTTCCGTTTGAATGAAATAAATGAACAGATTCATTTCGTTGCCATTATACAGTCCCTCCAGGATGTTGCGATGTTGCGATCGCAAGAATTAACACAAGTTCAACTAATTGCCGCTATACTTGCAAGAGCTTGCAATTTTGCCAAAAATACCCTGCAATATTCCCGGATAAAGCGGTCAAATTGGCACAATGCTTCCACATTAACACTCCTACATGTTCGGGAGGTTGTTTTTTTATTTAAATATGCAATTTGCACCATTTGCTTTCTTGTTATCCTGAGCCTTTGATATGGACCAAATTTTGGTCCTTCGGTCCGGACCGTGGTCCGAGGCACCTTTCACACCTGCTATTTTGGTTCAGATCAAACAAGGTAGGTGTGAAAGCACCCTAAGATTAGGTACTTTAGGACCCCTCATGTGGTGTCCGGGTTTGTTGGAGGGTCCTCACCATTATGCTGGAGAGGCTGTGGAATGATTGGGAATGATTGATCATACACATATTTTTTGGGATTGTCCAAAACTGCAGAAATTTTGGGAGAACATTAAAAGTGAGATTATAGTTATTTTAGATGTTGATATACCTTTGAATCCACTGTATTATATGTTGGGATGTATACTTATGAGGATAATTTGTATATCTTAAGGGTATTATTGTTAATTGCAAGGAAAATTATAACTATTTCTTGGTTGCAAAATCAACCCCTACAGTGGAAAAATGGACTAAGAGACTGAGACAGGTGTACATAATGGAAGAAATGACTGCACAATTGAAAATGAAAAAGGATATTTTTGTGCGGCGATGGACACCTGTAATTCTGTATCTGGACACCTGGCTGAATAGAAGAATACTTAATATTCTTACTTTTTTTTCTGCTTGCTATTTTCTTGAAATAATGTTTTTCCCCTTGTGGCTGTTTGGGAGGTGTGGACACTCCCATGCCTTTAGACACAGACACAGTTGGGCCGACGACAGGCCTCCCTTACTCTGTCCACAAGCCCTTGCTTCATGAACAAAAAACCTGGTTTAATTTGCTACTGATTCCTCTCTCTTAGCATGGCTTGGGTGCTTCTGACCATAACCACCACTCTCACAATTTACAGAGGGTTTTTTTGTGCTGGAAACCTTTGGACAGAAAGAAGCATTGTGGGCTGGAGCTTCCCTCAGAAGGAAACTCAATATACTCTTTGATTTTAATCCGATATATAGAGAAGAATTCTCTTTTCACAGAGGCAGCCAGCATGTTTGGTGCCCCTAGAGCTGGCAGAGGTTAAGCATCTTGCTCAAGGACGCTTGTAGTTTTATCCACATGGGGGATGGAAACTCTGCCTCTGGTTGGCTAACCTCACTAACTATTCAGCAATTCTGCCTATAGACATTGTAACACTGTTACACAGGTAAGGAGAGACTTGAAGTCTTCCTTCTACCCGTGTGTAGCAGGCTCCTTTTATTAGTGGCATAAAGTGGCAGCAAGGGTAAGTAGCTGCTATGGACTTGAGTCGGCCCTTACTCAGGATCATCCCTATGCCATTACGTTTGTTGGTGTCCTTAAAGGAATACTCCACCATCATTCATGTGGATGTTATATCAAAGGAATGTGGTAGCTTGATGGATAGAATCATTAAAATATAGCCAATATTGACAGAGTAAATGCATTTTTTCTGCTTATAGAGCTTCAGTATTCATTGAGAATGTGGTATTCTGAGGACCAACACCCACACCGTGACACCACCCCTTAGCCACTCACATACCATCCTATTGATGACATCAATTTCCTAACATGGTGGTTTTATAATGATAAATGGTGTATCACCGATTAAGTATTGTGGCAGACTCGGGGGAGGGAGTGGGTGAGGCGTAGGCTGGATCCAGGAGAGAGTCAAGTCAGTGGACTGATTCTCCCTGGATCCAGCATGGCTGCAGCCAAATAAGGCTGATTGCAGCCGAGCCTTTTTAAACTGAGTGTGCATGTGTGAGCCAGAGCGGTTGCGTCAGTGTGAGAGGCTGACGGAGTGCATGAGCCGAGTTCGATCTTATCTCTATAATAGAGATAAGTCTACTGCTGGGTCCTTATTAAGGGCAATTTGTTTGTGGCAGACTGGGGGGTGTGGTTGGGCAGATGGCTGGAGGCGGGGGGCGGAGTCGGGCCGGCAGGCGGGTTCGCCCTGCCCCGACACCGGCTGCAGCCCATCGGGACTGAGTGGGGACTAATATCTGTTGTGCGTGTGTGTTTTCCCCATGTCAGTGAGCGGGGAACACGGAGAAGGCGCGCCGCACGAGAGAGCGAGCGGCGCGAGTGAGACAGAGAGAGAGAGAGAGAGAGAGGACGGTTCCCGCCGTGAGCGGAGGAGGGCGCGAGAGCCCTGTGTGTGTTACGTGTGTGTCCGAGAGAGAGAGAGAGAGAGGACGGTTCCCGCAGTGAGCGGAGGAGGGCGAGAGAGCCCTGGTGTATTAACTGTGTGTCCAATAAACGGCGTTGCTGCCACGCAAACCCACCGCAAGTCTCCGCCTCTGCCTACCCGTGGTAGCATCGTTGCTACATTGTTAAAATCCATTTACTATGCTGCATTATCCTACAAACAAATTAATGATACTACTACTACAGCGAGTGCAAACACATTCACAGATTAAATGCTTCTAAATATGTTTTGATATGTGTCTTCATAGAAGATACAGAGTTTTCTTCTTGCATTGAGTTTACCAACCCTGATCACAAATGCCCACCAAGACGACCAGCTCAAACTTCACAATGAGTTCTTGTTCTTGGTGATGGCAGGGCACAAACGTTTTGTTTTCCACATTCAAAAGTTTCCCCATCTCCTGTCAATCTCACTGATTTTCCAATCCTTACTATTTCCATTAGAGAAATCTTGAGGGGACAGTGTTTTGGTAATCTGATCAAAATTCCACTTTCAACCACAAATCATGAACTGCATACTAGCCCCTGAAAGCTAATATGACCCTTCTAAGCATTCAGTCTTTGACAAGCAGGTCTTTCATCATAAATTACTTCATTTGTGAAAACACACTGGACTGAAGCTGTTATTATTGAGGCCTTTCCAGCAAATTTAAATTTCTCACAGACGTACATCTAGAAAGGGGAAGAGGGGTGGAGGTACTGCTAGCATTCTTATTTCCTCTCTCTGCCACACAAACACAAACACGTTCGGTGATTATCCCTCCTTTGAATATCATGCTGTCAAAGCCAAATATTCTAGCAGTTACATTATACAAGCCTCACAAACAGTGGCCCCTATGTTTTAAAATACTTTTCAGACACTTACTTTCAATTATTCACTCCAATAATAATGGGATTATTATCACAATTTAAAAAAGTTATCTTGACTGTGAAGTGGCTGATGGCACTCTAGAATCCATCATCAAGGTTGAGGAGGATCTGCTACTCAAAGTAATGAATAAGATAAAGTCCTGATTAACCTGTTCTTGATCCTATCACCTGTTCCCGCTTTCTTTCCTTTCCTATTTAAAAAAGTTCAAACTGTCAGAAGTGTCAACCACTATTCTTAAAACTGCTATTTTTACAACCCTTTCTGAAAAAGCCCACTCTGAACTCCTCAACCCTTAGCAATTAAAGACCAATTTCTCTCAAACTCACCAAACTCAATGAGTTTTTGAACACAAACATTCCAGAAGTTCCAATTTGGCTTTTATGTGTGACTCTCTTCTTCAGGCAGTATGAAATTCTTGGGGATTTTGCTGAGGGTGGTAAGGAGAGTGTAGCAACTTGCTACTGTACCGGGTCCGTGACATACAGGCAGGAGGGCAGAGTTAACTGGCCAGCAGGGCCGTTTTATTTACAGCATAAACAATATGACCTGGTGTTGACGGCCGTGTGTAGCGCCGACTCCCTCGGCGGGCGCACCTCCCTCTCTCCCGGCAGGCCAGCCACGGAGCACCAAGGCTGCCAGTCCGCCAGGCTCCTGCCGGCTGTCAGCCTCACACTGACGCACCCCCACTCACACATCCACATGCAGGTTAAAAAAGCCTGGCTGCCTTAATTGGCCGCAGCCATGCTGGGTCCAGCCTAAGCCTCTGTGTCTTCTGCTGGATACATCTGGTACAGTTCTACAGTGTTGCTCCACATCTCGAGCCATGCAGGGCCAGTAGTATCTCGCACAGATCAAATCTAGAGTCCTCCCCATTCCCAAGTGTCCAATGTCATCATGGAGTGACTTCATGACAGAGAGGTGGAATTATTTTGTCTCCATAGAATAAGACCCTTGGGGCTTCTGTAAAACACACCATTCTCAAGGGAAGGCTTGACCCAGGACCGTAGGAGGATGGTCTTGTATGGTTCCAGAGCAGCTCCTGAGGTGGGTTTCCTCCCAGTCCTCACTGCTTCCATGACTCTGAAGATGACAGGATAATTTTGCTGTGCTCTGATAAGTTCTCTGGGACTCCGATGGCAACCCTGGGCTGTGGACTGCCATCAAGTGGAGAAAAGCACTGAGCATTGCTTCAGGAGGGACTCCCAGTGTGACAGTCCCACAGCTGGAGGGGTCTGGCAGGGCAGTTGGCTTTTACTCCAGGACCAGGCACTTCGATCCTTTCATCCTCATGGATGGCGCCAGAATGGGGATACCTGCATCTATGTTTACTTGGCCAGGTCGTCACTCCTCCTTGTGTTCCTGTTACAGGACTGCCCCCAGGCCTGTCAGACTGGTGTCAATGTGCAGCTGGTAGGGCTTATTGGGATCAGTGAAGGTAACACTGGAGAGTTGGTGACATGGTCGAGGATGGTGCAGAAAGCTTCCTCACAGGTGGGGGTCCAGTGCTCCATTCTCTGTGAAGTAGGGCCCAAGAGATGACCTGGAGGGATGACCTCCAGCCTCTGGTTAGCTCCTAGAGAGGTCGCACAATGGAAGAGTAGCTTTTGACAAAACGCCTGTAGTAACCATAGAACTGGAGGAAGGACTCAAGGGCCTTCAAATTGTTGGGGTGAGGCCATGTGGTCAGGGCTTCAATCTTGTCCGGGTGGGTTGAGATACCTTTCTCAGTGACTATGTGACCCAGGTGATAGAGGTCTGGTAGAAGTGGCATTTGTCCACCGAGAGCTTCAATCTACAGGCCTCCAACCTGTCCAACACCTTCATGAGTCGCTCCTCATGCTCCTCCAGGGTTTTCCAAGTCAAGTCATATAGATCAGTGGTTCTCAATCCAGTCCTCAAGGACCCCCTGTCCTGGAGGTTTTAGCTTCAGCCTTATTCAGAACCTCCAGCAAGTTCATATCTCCAACAGCCTTCTCCATCAAGTGCTGGAATGTGGTTGGGGCTCCAGTGACTGGTAAAACACAACTTCTCCTTGTCAGCCTCACTCATGGGGATCTGACAGTAGCCACTGCGAAGGTCTAGAATAAGAACCACTTGCTCCACATAGGCAGTCCAACACACTTGAGGGACAGTGTGGCAATTTAGGTGCGGTAGTCCACACACAACCTGATCTGACAATGGGGGAAGTATGGGGCTGCGGGAGTCAGATATGATGCTTCCTTAAAACCTTGACATCTGCTGGAGCAATTCTCCGTGACCTCTCTGAATGGCCTATCACCAGACATCGGGATCTGGTGTTCCACTCCTTTGGCACATCCTACATCCCACAGTTGAACAGGTCAGTGTTGATTGAAGTATGGTATCAAGAGACTCTGTCAATAGCTTCTCCACCCTGAGGAGGAAGTTAGATATCTGTTCTCTTGGCTTTTGTCGGAATTATGGAACTCAAAATACAGATACATCTTGGGTTGTTAGCTTTTTTTAAAGCCTTTTTTGCACTTTGATATGGTTACGCAAGAGGACAATGCCGGAGTGGCCAATAGGGAGAACCAGGACGAATTCTGGTGGGTCGGTGGGATGGGCCGCTCAGCGGTGTAGCCTAATAATTATATAAATAAGTTGTTCAAGTTGATTTGCTGCGCGAACAGGCTGGTCACCGGTGACTAATTAGACGTGTGTTCACCGGTCTGGACCTCTTTCTCTTTTCTCTGTGTGTGGCAGCACACTGACAGACCTGACAAGCGTTATAGGGGTAGGGAAAACAGGAGATAGTTTATAATGTCTTTGGGGGATGGAGGAAGGGCTTGAATGTTTCATCCATTCCCGTAGTTTTACCATAAGATAACACAAAAAATATAGTAAATTGCATTGAAATTTTTTATAAAAGCAGCTGCAATTTCAATAATTTTGGGCTGCAATAATCAAAAACAAACTCCTCAAAATCCTGGCAGGACTGAATAATTACATTAGATTAAATTACAGTCATTTGGCAGATGCTTTTATGCAAAGCAACTTACAATAAGTGCATTCAATGTAGGTAGGCAAGAGAACTACTAGTCACCAAAAATCGTAAGTGCATCTCCTCCCCAAACAAGCATCTAAGAGCATAACTAGCGCTAAAGTAAAAGTGCAATAAACTATATGTAGATATACACGCATACACACGTTTTTTTGTATATAATGTACAGGTCTCCTGTATATAAACAAATTAATTTTCTTCAGTCCACGTTTGCACTTTTCCCTTGTTTGCAGTTCATTCATTTGAACTGTTGCTTTTTTGGCTTGAGAGCAAAATGTATTGCAACACCGTTCTCTCGCTTGTAGCTCAGTTGTATTGATCCACTGCCTTATAAACCGAGCTGAAATATTTTTTTGTGCTATGGAACAGAAGAAAATCTTGGTTAATGGACCATTAAAGATTATATAAGACTAGGGTAGGTTAGTTATCTAAAGAAAAACAAGGGCAACAACAAATGCATTGAAATGAATAGCTACCCTGAGAATAATTGAGTAGAGCCATGGTGCACACTACAGAAGACACTATGTGCAGCACAGTCAATCCTTTGCTCTACTGCTTTCTTTATTGTGTGGCATCACAATAATTCACGTCATCAGGGTGCATTCACATCATACAGTAAGGGAATACCTCTCTCTGAAAAACTTTGATGGTTAAAAGCAACGACTTGGATATGGGGTCAGTTAACTCTCAAAATTCACAAATGAATACAGCACGATTCACAAATATATTTTGCGATTTATATATAAATGTCTATTCACAAATATATTTTTTCAATGCACACACAAATATGTATCGTTTCATATAAATGTAAAAAAAATCCACATATAAATGACAGGTTCACAAATAAATTAGTGTTCACAAATGTCTGTTTCCGATGCACACACAAATACGACTCATTTTATATAAATGTAAAACAAATCCACAAATATACTTAGTTAAAAACAGCTGCAGTGTTCATCTAAAACATATTTAAATGTTGTTACATTTATTTACAGACTGTCGAATCTGCATTTAGAAACCTCCAGACACGTTGTGAACCTCATTACATTTGTGTGTAGATTTTTGAGAGTTTCCTGACGTGGTTAGATTCACAAATGCATTTTTTCTAAAGGCCCTTTGTCTGTAGCCTATCAGACGTCTCTTTCCATTTCAATGCTGTGTTCAACGTCCCTAATCCCGACGAGATTGGCGTCCGGTAGCAGTACTCCAAATGTAAATTAAACATAACATGTTTAGCCAATAATCCCTTTGTTGTTCGTGATTGAATACATTTGAATTATGATCGTCTGATTTGTCCGATGTGTTTTTTACACAGCTAGAAAAGTTAGCTAGGTAATATTTGAACCATGTTAGGCCATTTTCGCACTAGCACCGCCAAGACAATCTCAATCCGAAACACAGAGCAGTAGTCTATTTGAGTTGCGTCAGGATTGTCCACTATTGCCTGCTATTTGAGCAGCAAGAGGATGAAGAGAGAGAAGATGAAGAGTTCAAACCGAAGACTAAATGTAGAAGAGACTTTGGCATTGTTTCATGAACTGGGTGAAGGGGAATCTGTTGGTGTACGTTGCAGTACGGGTTTCCCAGTGGGACCTTTGAGGGAGTAACACAGGGGGCGGAGTCCAGTCGAAGTCTGTCGCGGAAGTCATAGAGCTGTACTGCCCGAGATATGTTTGATATCAGTCAAGTGTTTGAAGATACGTCGTTGTTTGTACTTATTACTATAAGTAAACACTTATTGAAACAGTGGAGACGTCTCAGACTTGGGCGATGTGGACTGGAGCAAGGAGGAGTGTTCGTCTGATTCCGGCTATGAGCCAGAGGGACCATAGTCCCCGTTCTACCGGGTAGGCATAGGTTATTATTTTTTCACATAGGCTTAATTTATGTTATTTAGGGTTTAGGGCTAAATTTAATTAGTTCGCCGTCAATCGGATCGCTCCTCTGTGTAGATTAGATTAGATGGCTCTTTATTGTAGTATATGTCCTATACATTCATGGAAGCACAGCTGCTTCAAAGTTTAAAAAAGAAGTCGTAAAAGCTGTAAAAATCAATTACTGACCCCATACTTGGAAGTGTTCACGCTTTTGAACTCATTTTCAGCTGTCCAGATGCCATGATTGTAGTTTTCTGTATACTTTTGCTGCTCCTGATCACCTTCTTCACATTTAACACACGCAATTAGTAATGATACATTTGAAATCACATTTTCCATCAAACCAAACATTGCAATGTTTACCACAAAACAAAAATCCAGAATGTAGTTCCGTCCTGCCAGGGCATTTTAAGAGTTGTGATCACAAAATGATGAAAATCGTTGTTTGTTTTATTTTAAATGATAAATGATGTATAATTTGCTACACTTGACTACAAGTATTTCCTCGTTGGTCACGTCAGAATACAGGAAGTCAGAGAAAATGGGGTCCATCACTAAACCCCGAGTTCCCAAGTAGTATTTACCATCTGAACATTGAAGTGAATGGTATGTTCTATAGCATCTGAAGATGAGATGTAGTAGTATTTACCAGCTGAAAGCTGAGGTGAACGGTATTTTCTAGTAGGATGCTTGAATCTACTGTCTGTCCCATATGACATGGATGCAGCATGCCATTAATCCCTATACCCATACTGCTGTCTGATGTACAGTAATGTGCAAAAGCCTTAGGCACCCAGGCTTTTTTTTAATAAAAATTTGGTAACCCAGACAATAAATGAGTCAATACCAGAAATATCATTTAATTTATTTTTTATTACACTAAAAAGAAAAGGACATTATTTAACTAGAAATGCATTTCCCGCGGAAAATACGTGGGATTGCTGTACGGGCAAACCGCGAAGTATATATTACTCTGTTGTATGAAGTTGAATGCAGTTGCATTACAAATACATTGATGTCTATGTGATTTCTAATGTGTTCTAGCTGGATCCAAAATGGTGGCATCTGTAGTAGTACTAGTAGTAGTACTTGAAAGTTGTATGAAGTTGAATGCAGTTGCATTACAAATACATTGATGTCTATGTGATTTCTAATGTGTTCTAGCTGGATCCAAAATGGCCGCCTGGATCCAAAATGGCGGCATCTGTAGTAGTACTAATAGTAGTACTTGAAAGTTGTATGAAGTTGAATGCAGTTACATTAGAAATACATTGAAGTCTATGGAAAGTTCAAAATACATGGAAGTCTATGGGAGTTCAAATACATGGAAGTCTATGGGGAGTACAAAATACTTCATAATTCCTAAAGTACTACTAGTACCTCTTATAAAAGACAGAGCATAAATCCCCACATAATTCCGGACAGTTTGACATATGACACGTGCATGTAGCTCGAAAATTGCGGGAGGAGATACACTTCAACCGCGTTTTTAAAACTCGTGTTTATCTGCGATAACTCGTGAATCGTGCGAATTTCTGCCACCGTTACTAATTTCCACACCCCGTCACATAATTCGACACATTTCGATACCTGAACCACATATGTGGCACAAGCGGATTTCGCGCTACAGGTGAGCAAAAAAACCCCATAGGAATCAATGCAAAACCGCACGGAAGAACTAGAAATGCATTTCCCGCGGAAAATGCGTGGGATTGCTGTACGGGCAAACCGCAAAGTATGTACATGTGCTAAGCTAAAAGGGATATAAAGGTGGTTGCTAGGGTGTCCTAGGTGGTTGCTAGGGTATCCTAGGCCATTGCTAGGGTGTTGCTAGGGTGTCCTGGGCCATTGCTAGGGTGTTGCTAGGGTGTCCTGGGCCATTGCTAGGGTGTCCTAGGCGGTTGCTAGGGTGTTGCTAGGGTGTCCTGGGCCATTGCTAGGGTGTCCTAGGCCGTTGCTAGGGTGTTGCTAGGGTGTCCTGGGCCGTTGCTAGGGTGTCCTGGGCCATTGCTAGGGTGTTGCTAGGGTGTCCTGGGCCGTTGCTAGGGTGTCCTGGGCCATTGCTAGGGTGTCCTAGGCCGTTGCTAGGGTGTTGCTAGGGTGTCCTGGGCCGTTGCTAGGGTGTCCTGGGCCATTGCTAGGGTGTTGCTAGGGTGTCCTGGGCCGTTGCTAGGGTGTCCTAGGCTGTTGCTAGGGTACAGCTAGGGTGTCCTGGGCCATTGCTAGTGTGTCCTGGGCCGTTGCTAGGGTGTCCTAGACCATTGCTAGGGTGTTGCTAGGGTGTCCTGGGCCGTTGCTAGGGTGTTGCTAGGGTGTCCTGGGCCGTTGCTAGGGTGTTGCTAGGGTGTCCTAGGTTGTCCTGGGCCGTTGCTAGGGTGTCCTAGTTGGTTGCTAGGGTGTCCTAGGTGGATCCTATGTTGTTTATAAGTCGTTGCTAGGGTCAAATTTGTCATTGCTAACGTGTAGTGGCTGGATCCAAAATGGCCGCGATGTAGTCGCACTAGTAGTAGTACTTGAAAGTTGTATGAAGTTGAATGCAGTTGCATTACAAATACATTGAGGTCTATGTGATTGCTAAGGTGTACTCTCTGGATCTAAAATGGTGGTCTGGATCCAAAATGGCCACCTGGATCCAAAATGGCCGCATCTGTAGTAGTACTAGTCATAGTACTTCAAAGTTGTATGAAGTTGAATGCAGTTGCATTACAAATACATTGATGTCTATGAGAGTACAAAACACATTGAAGTCTATGGAGAGTTCAAAATACATGGAAGTCTATGGGGAGTACAAAGTACTTCATAATTCCTAAAGTACTACTAGTATCTCTTATAAAAGTCATAGCACACCTCCCCCAATAATTCCGGACAGTTTGACATATGACACGTGCATGTAGCTCGAAAACTGCGGGACAAGTAGCGCGGCGACCACGTTTTTAAAAACTGTGTTTTTCTGCGAGAAATCGTGAATCGTGCGAACCCCCGACCTCCCAAGCCGACTGCTGAGTTGACGACATGACTGGGAACACTTGTCTTCGGAGTTGGAATGGAAAGTGGATAAACTGATTAAAACACAAAGTTATTGGCTGTAGATAATGAAGATCATAAGGATACAGCTTGGTGCTTTTGTCCGGAAACTGCAAAGGACTGAGATTCGAATTGAAAGTTAATTAGTGGGATTGCGCAATGCATTTCGGCTCGAGACCCATAGACCTCCATGTATTTTGAACTCCCATAGACTTCAATGTTTTTGTAATGCAACTCCATTCAACTTCATTCAACATTCTACTACTACTACTGCTACTGCCACTACAACACCGCCATCTTGGCTATAGGCGGCCATTTCGGCTCGAGACCCATAGACCTCCATGTATTTTGAACTCCCATAGACTTCCATGTAGTCTCATAGACTTCAATGTGTTTGTAATGCAACTCCATTCAACTTCATTCAACATTCTACTACTACTACTGCTACTGCCACTACAACACCGCCATCTTGGCTATAGGCGGCCATTTCAGCTCGAGACCCATAGACCTCCATGTATTTTGAACTCCCATAGACTTCAATGTTTTTGTAATGCAACTCCATTCAACTTCATTCAACATTCTACTACTACTACTGCTACTGCCACTACAACACCGCCATCTTGGCTATAGGCGGCCATTTCGGCTCGAGACCCATAGACCTCCATGTATTTTGAACTCCCATAGACTTCAATGTTTTTGTAATGCAACTCCATTCAACTTCATTCAACATTCTACTACTACTACTGCTACTGCCACTACAACACCGCCATCTTGGCTCTAGGCGGCCATCTTGGCTCCAGCTACTACATGTTAGCAATGACATATTAGACCCTAGCAATGACTTATAAACAACATAGGATCCACCTAGGACACCCTAGCAACCAACTATGACACCCTAGCAACCGCCTATGACACCCTAGTAACGGCCCAGGACACCCTAGCAACAGCCTAGAACACCCTAGCAACGGCCCAGGACACCCTAGCAACGGCCCAGGACACCCTAGCAACACCCTAGCAACGGCCTAGGACACCCTAGCAACGGCCCAAGACACCCTAGCAACGGCCCAGGACACCCTAGCAACACCCTAGCAATGGCCTAGGACACCCTAGCAACGGCCCAGGACACCCTAGCAACACCCTAGCAACGGCCCAGGACACCCTAGCAACACCCTAGCAACGGCCTAGGAGACCCTAGCAACGGCCCAGGACACCCTAGCAACACCCTAGCAATGGCCCAGGACACCGTAGCAACACCCTAGCAACGGCCCAGGACACCCTAGCAACACCCTAGCAACGGCTTAGGAGAACCTAGCAACACCCTAGCAACGGCCCAGGACACCCTAGCAACGGCTTAGGACACCCTAGCAACGGCCTAGCACCTACCTAGGACACCCCGGTACACCAGCTGACACACCTTAGCGACTGCCCGGTACAACAGAGTCACATATACTTCGCGGTTTGCCCGTCCAGCAATCCCACGCATTTTCCACGGGAAATGCATTTCTAGTTGGTGAGTTGCACCGCTGTTTATGTAACGTGCTAATGACTTAGCAACAAGCTAATTTAGGCCAATGGCTGTGTTATCTGTTTTGAATTGCACAATGTAATTGGTTTGAGCTGAAAAGCTTGTTTAAGCTTTATTAGTGGGATTGCTGTGTAACAGCAAACCCACTATTGTAATCTTGCATGTTTATTAGTGGGATTGCTGTGTAACATTATTATTCTTCTGTGCGTTTTTTTGCTCACCTGCCATTTCGGATCGAGACCCATAGACCTCCATGTATTTTGAACTCCCATAGACTTCAATGTATTTTGTACTCCCATAGACTTTAATGTATTTGTAATGCAACTGCATTCAACTTCATTCAACATTCTACTACTACTACTACAAATGCCGCCATTTTGGAGCCAGGCGGCCATTTGGATCCAGCTACTACACGTTAGCAATGACATATTAGACCCTAGCAACAACTTATAAACAACATAGGATCCACCTAGGACACCCTAGCAACCAACTATGACACCCTAGCAACCGCCTACGACACCCTAGCAACGGCCCAGGACACCCTAGCAACCGCCTAGGACACCCTAGCAACGGCCCAGGACACCCTAGCAACACCCTAGCAACGGCCTAGGACACCCTAGCAACGGCCCAGGACACCCTAGCAACACCCTAGCAACGGCCCAGGACACCCTAGCAACGGCCCAGGACACCCTAGCAACACCCTAGCAATGGCCTAGGACACCCTAGCAACGGCCCAGGACACCCTAGCAACACCCTAGCAATGCCTAGGACACCCTAGCAATGGCCCAGGACACCTTAGTGACCACCCAGTACAACAGAGTAATATATACTTCGCGGTTTGCCCGTACAGCAATCCCACACATTTTCCGTGGGAAATGCATTTCTAGTTTATTTTTGTAATTTTAAATTCTGTGATTGCTGTATGAAGCATTTTTATGTACTTACTTTAGGCTTAGTTCACTGAGTAGGTCATGTTAGTTAATGCCAATCAGCCACAACATTAAAACCACTGATAGGTGAAGTGAATAACATTGATTATCTCGTTACAATGGCACCTGTCAAGGGGTGGGATATATTGGGAAGCAAGTGAACAGTTAGTTCTTGAGGTTGATGTGTTGGAAGCAGGAAAAATGGGCAAGCATAAGGATCTGAGCGACTTTGACAAGGGCCAAATTGTGATGGCTAGACGACTGGGTCCGAGCATCTCCAAAACGGCAGGTCTTCCCGGTATGCAGTGGTAAGTACCTACCAAAAGTGGTCCAAGGAAGGACAACCGGTGAACCGGCGACAGGGTCATGGGCGCCCAAGGCTCATTGATGCGCGTGGGGAGCGAAGGCTAGCCCGTCTGGTCCGATCCCACAGAAGAGCTACTGTAGCACAAATTGCTGAAAAAGTTAATGCTGGCTATGATAGAAAGGTATTAGAACACACAATGCATCGCAGCTTGATGCGTATGGGGCTGTGTAGCCGCAGAACGGTCAGAGTGCCCATGCTGACCCCTGTCCACCGCCGAAAGCACCTACAATGGGCACGTGAGCGTCAGGACTGGACCATGGAGCAATGGAAGAAGGTGGCCTGGTCTGATGAATCATGTTTTCTTTTACATCATGTGGATGGCCGGGTGCCTCGTTTACCTGGGGAAAAGATGGCACCAGGATGCACTATGGGAAGAAGGCAAGCCAGCGGAGGCAGTGTGATGCAATGGGCAATGTTCTGCTGGGAAAGCTTGGGTCCTGGCATTCATTTGACACGTACCACCTACCAAAACATTGTTGCAGACCAAGTACACCCCTTCATGGCAAAGGTATTCCCTGATGGCAGTGGCCTATTTCAGCAGGATAATGCACCCTGCCATACAAAAATTGTTCAGGAATGGTTGGAGGAACATGACAAAGAGTTCAAGGTGTTGACTTGGCCTCCAAATTCCCCAGATCTCAATCCGATTGAGCATCCGTGGGATGTGCTGGAAAAACAAGTCCGATCCATGGAGGCCCCATCTCGCAACTTACAGGACTTAAAGGATCTGCTGCTAACGTCTTGGTGCCAGATACCACAGGACACCTTCAGAGGTCTTGTGGAGTCCAGGCCTCAACGGGTCACAGCTGTTTTGGCGGCATGAGGGGGACTTACACAATATTAGGCAGGTGGTTTTAATGTTATGGCTGATCGGTGTATACTCTCGCTGATTTAGAGGGTGCACCCAAATAGAATTTAGGCCTAATTATAAAGTAAGAGGATTTGACAAGTGTCCATAACAATTTGTTTGCACTGTGTATTACCATGTCTTAAGGTGATTAAGGGCATGTATTTTTGTATGGTACCATTGTGTTATTAATACAAGCTGGCAATTTATTCATATAGTATGTGTTTCTGGCCTAATTTAAGCAGTCCACATTGATCCAGCAGCCGAACCTACTAGCCCAACAGTTTGAGAAGTATAATATTAGTTGTTATTTCTCACAGTACTTTACACATGCTACACTTAGATGTTTATTTTTTTGTTTTCTGTATTAGTGTTTTACATTACTGCTCTTTATAGTAAATTCTTTGCTATTTAGAAAATGTTCATATATCTAACCAGTAACAGAAAACAGTATGTGTGTGACATGCACCTAGCTTTCGCCTACAGTACAGTATGGTTTGAATGTAATCTGTTAACAATTTCATGTAAGATGTTGATATGCATGTTACAGTATACAGCGTGCTTGGTTGTTAGGACTTCATATAACAAAATAGTACTGTAGGTATTAACACTATAAATATTAACAGTATACAATACAAACAGTATATATACTACTCACTGTTTGTGTATGTATTTATTTGTTGGTATTAACACCATACCGTGTGGTTAATGGGGATAGTACATAAAGTTCAAGATTATGTATGTCCTGAAACAGTAGGTATTAACACTGTACAGTATGGGTAGTACTTACTGTTGGGATTGTGTATGTACTGTCTGACACACAATAACACCCTCAACACAGCGCAGACACACAAACTTATGTCCTGTGTAATGTGAACCAGCAGAAGCTAACGGTCTATGGATGCAGTCCTGATGAAAATTGATATTGACAGATACGATGAGTGTGTGTGAGAGAATTAGACAGAGAGGACAACCGGCTAGTGAGAGAGAAAGTGTGTGTGTGTGTGTGTGTGTGTGTATGTCTCAGAAAGGATTGGTTGTGAGGATGCTAATAAATGGCATAATCCACCAAAGGACAATAAATCTTACAGGATTAAAATGGCTGCAAATGTAATCCCACTATATCCTCACTAAAACTAACAGCTGTTTTGCACAGGTCATGGTATGTTGGCCATGTTTCCATATATAACAGCTTTTGTGCAGACAAGAGACCCTCCAATATCATCATACGTCATGTTTATTATTAAAGCGCACCATATTTTCGAGCTTTACTGAGAGCGTTAACGTTTGCATACTCGATTGATGGTTTTCCAACCTCTCTAGGAGATCTGTTTTCCACATGTCAGTACGTATGTCACTGCTTCCATTTGAATCTTATTTAGTATGCACAATTTTCACACTTATGCTTAACCGCTTTAAAAACTGCATGTAAAATAATTGATGATTTCTCTAACACGCGGATTGCGTGTATCAGAGTCCAAATTTCACAACGGCCAAATGACAGTAAAATTTGCCTTTTGGTGGATAAATCAGTAAGGGTGACTCGCCACACTAGCCGGTAACTTTTTTTGAGATGATAACATTTGAATGAGCCAATCAAATCAAAACGAAAGTGGCTCTGACACTTGTGCTAATTTTCTGCCTGTGACACTGCCTGTACACCAGGCGGTAATCTCTAAAGTTGGAGCCTGAATGGTTGACTAGCCTATCTGTGTGCGTGTGGCCCAACAGCTAGTAAGCATCTCTGTCTGAGAACTGACTGCTGCTTGCTGGCCTGAATACACTCTTTCCATCGACTAAATTTCCTTAGAAAATTGTTGTTCTCTTTCTTTCTTTCTCTTTCTTCTGCTGTCCTCAGACAGGCATCTATCTATATTCCCACACAAACACGCTCTCTTGTTCTCTTACCTTGACAGCCACCAGCATCTTGTCCTTGGTGGGGCTGAGATTGTAGCATTCAGCCAGGAAGACCTTGCCAAAGGCTCCCTCTCCGAGCTCCCTTTTCAAAATAATGTCACGCCGTTTAATGTGCTGAACATCTGAGAGGGAGAGAGCGAGACATGGAGAGATTGAGTTAACACTCTTTCAAAACTGCTATTATTAATACTGCACAATAACTGTTCAGTGCTTTTTGTCTCCAGTTCCCATCAATCTTTCCCCATCGCTTCAGCAACATTGACAATCTACAGAAGCAGTTGGAGAAACGAAAGAAACTCCCTTCAAGCCAGGTAACTTTGTGCAATTTTTTCATTTGTATAGTACATATTTATCGGCATATAATTATACGGTGGCCACAAACTACTCCTACTACAATCCAAGATATCCCGCAGTAATTATTTTCCTTGTTTGCCTAATACACAAAATGAGAATTTTGGTCGTTTGGTTGTTCCCAAACGCATGAGTGCTTTTGTGGGTAAAACCAGGAAGTCTCATGTATCGTTGATGGGTGGATTTTCACTGGATTTTCAGCCCATACACATTAATTAGATTGAAAATGCCGTACTATGCATGGAGAAAAGTGTATACCAAGTTCCGCCCTCCTCCCCATCAGTTGGGAAAGTTGCCTTAACAGTTGTCACCAGCATCCTACTTGATTAGCAGTACAGCTGATGTTCACCTTAGGAGGATTCCTATCCCACTTTTTTGCAGTGGGATAGGAATGCACCTCTTTTCAGAGAGATACTTGGCCTTCCATTCATTTTGAAGAGTATGCCATAGTTTTTTAACCGCAAGGCTGGACGTCTCGGCTGCTCCGACTCAATTGGCAGTTGACCCAGTTCGCGAACTGGTGGTTGCACCAGTCCCATTCACCCCACTCCACATCTGGGCTCACCCGGTAGCCCGGCCCACTAGCCACAATGGCTGCTGCTACAAGCACATGAGGGGATATGAAGCTTGGTGATCCCAAGAAGTCAGGAGGTTATCTAATGCTTGACCAGTGGCCTGCAAACCAAGCATGGGGGCACTTGCCCCTATAGTGGCACTGGATATGATGGCCTTACTGGCTATGATGCTTGAATCAGAGAATGCGTTGTAGCAAGAGATTAAGGCAGAAGAGGACAACAAGCAATAATACAAAATCAAGAATGAAGACGACCAGCTGGGCGAAGAGCCTAAGCGCAGCGGGAGATAAGAATGATTTTCTGAAATAATAGGAAATATAATAACCAGCTAAGCACTTATAAGTAAGGATAAATGAATGAACCATATCAAGCAATACATTTAAATTGTGATTGAGATTATGTTTTAAGGATCATTAATAATGAAATTACTAAGATGTTTTAAGAATCATCACTATAATGTGTTCATGACACCCCAGCAGGGGTGTTGTGCCTCTCCTTGATGATGTAAAATAGACATTTTGTGTGACTAGGTCAGGTTCATAGATGAAGGTTCTAATAGGTTGTCCTAGACTTACAAAGCAACATTTACAGCAAAAGAATATTTGTTGTTTAAACTTTATTCCAGCAACCACCTCAATTTAGGATTGAGGGCAGAGCTGTTGTTAACTGAAGTGGCCTTATACTGTATCTTTGCAAAGGCCAGTGAGGGTGCAGTTAGGGTGGCAGTAGGGAAGGTTTCAGGATAGACAACACTTCGTAGCTGGACGAGTGCCTCCTGCCTCCGACTTAGGGAATCAGAAGCTTGTACTGCTAAATTGGTAGGCAAGCTGAACATAGTCCACATTAGAGTGAGGGTCCATCTAAGGCAGAAACAACATCAAGTTTTAACATTTAACAAAAATAAATAAAATCTCATTTCAGTCTCATCTCTGGTTTAGGAATGCCTTGCTGTCATGTTTGAATTGTTATTATAGCAAGCAAGAAATACTTTAAAAACAAAATACAAATCCTAAATTAGCTAAGTTATTTACCAAGTCTGTTCAGCATCTGCATGATTTTTCTGCAATCGAGATTTGTGCAAGAGTTGCATGCGTGTTCCCCTTGATACACTGCAATTCCTCATTATTCCATGTTCCAAAGTCAAATTAACTTCAACCCCAATCCACTTTTTTAACATCTCATTGGCACACTAGGTTAAGTGTGCCAATGAGATGTTCAAATCGATTTAAGTCATTATCCACAAGTCTTGTCACATTTATTTCCTGTTTCACATGAGGTTCAAGTGATTTAATTTTCTGATCGAAAAAGGCATTAAGTCTCTCTCTCTGTCCCTAAGAGTCAGAGAGAAGTGAGCGTGAGAAGAGACTCAAAGCCTTTAGGAGAAAAGGGGAAGGGGAGAAAATGGGAATCATTTAATTTCAATAAAAAATATAAGACAAAGATTATTTCAATGCAAACATTTTTATTTAGTTTTTGCCACTATCTAGTGGAGTTTGGCTTGAACTGATTAGATATTCTTGACCTAAATATAAATAAAAGGTTAGGTTTCATAAACAAGATAGATTTTTAATGTGATTGTGATAGATTGATTAATGAATTGTGTGACTTTTCGTGTTCAAATGAATGGCAGTAGCATAAGAATTGTGAGACTTCAGTGCAGTTTCAGTTTATACAGCTTCTCATGTCTTAGTGAATGGTATGATCACAACAACAACGAGATCTATGCATGAATGCCATATTTAATTCCTGAAAGATAAAAAATACAATGTTAGAAGGCTCTGAAAGAGAAGGTTAATTGCTAGGGGACTCAAGGGGCACACAGCAAAGTTTTTTTGTGGACAAACTATTCTCAAGAGAAATGCAATGAATTTTTAAACTTATTTGACAATAGGGTATCCAATATCAGAAGACAGATTATACCACCATCCAAAGATGTGATAGCTGTAATAGTCTCATGAAAACCACTTGCTTCTTGGATTTCTTGGACACATTAACTGAATAAATAGCTAAAATGAAGCCCTCTTCCTGTGCCCTTGACTTGATATTTATTTGTATCAGTTTTCCCTTACAACCTTAAAAATCATCAATAGCCCATTAGCTACGGGTATTGTCCCCACTTACAGTATTTTAAAAATTATATTATCCAACTATGTCTAAAGCAGCTTGACCCAACTAGACCCAAACTCCCTTTTTTAGTCAAGGTTTTGGAAAAAATAGCCACCCAGTTGATTGCTTTTATGAAAGGAAATGCATTCTTTGAGTTTAAATCTGGTTTTAGAGCTCATCACAGTACTGAGACTACTCTGATTAAAGTGATTAATGATCTGCTTTTAGCCACTAATTCAAGGAAATCATCCATTTTAGTTCTGTTTAGCTGCATTTGATACTGTTAATCATTTTATTCTGCTTGACCGTCTTAAACACTGTTGGCATCCTTGGCAGTGCTTTTAACTAGTTTTATTCTTATCTACGGGATAAGACTTTTAGGGTAGGCATTGGTGATGCCTTGTGGGGTTCACCAGGGGTCTGTTTAAGGACTGCTTCTTTTCACCATCTATTTTTAGAGCCCGGCCATTTTTTGACTTTTTTGATGACATCGGGATCAGTAGTTATACAACCGATGTGTCCCGATTTTTAAATAAGTATAATAAACAAAAAAACATTGATTATTTATCCTGTACTTGTCTGTTTGAACGTTGTAATTACTATTTATAGAATTATCCAGTAGAGGGAGCTCTAATACAAGTGTGACGCGCTACTTCTGTAATACGACGTTTGTCACTTGTGCCTCATCCAATATTCTTCACAGCAAGACTTGTCTGCACACATTCGATTGCCGAGTTTAATATATTTAATTTAATATAATCTTTTACATTTTTTATCTATCAAAAAGTTCTTTGTGTTTATTTTTATTTATTTGTTTGCTTATAAGTTCAATGTTCTCAAATATAGAAAATTTAATAAAATATAAGTTTTTCAAATAGATTTGAAAATTTTGCACTTTTTGACAAAATATCGGTCAAAACATTGGTAATCGGTGGGCTAGGACTCTTCTAAATTGGGATCGGACCCAAAAATCTGGCATTTTCTACCCCTGGGGCATGTCATTTGCAGACATAATGTCAGTTGCCATTGCTACACAGATGATACACACCTGTACTTGTACCTGTTGATTCAACTAACAAAGCAAATTGACATACTCAATCACTGCCTCGATCACTGGACATTCAAAACTGGATATCTCGAAACTTTTTACAATTAAATCCAGACAAATCAGGATTCATTCTTATAGGCCTTAGTCCACTAATATTACCACAGATTGTAAAAATATTGGTGTCATTTTTAACAGCAACCTAAGCCTCGGCAAGCGTATTAAGTCAGTTGTGCAGTCTTGTTTCCTCCAACTTAAGAGACTTGCAAAAATTGTTCATTTTTATCTGCTAAGAACCTGGAAACTGTTATGCATGCTTTTATATCCTCTTGCATACTATCGGAACTCCATTTTCATGTGTCTAAGCCAGCAAAGCCTTTACAAACTACAACTGGTCCAAAATGCTGGTCTCAAAGTCCTCACATAGACCAAAAAAAGAACATATCACTCCTGTTTTAACTTCCCTGTAAAATTTAGGATCAATCTAAATATTTTATTGATCACTTTTAAAGCATGCAATAGTCTGGCACCTAGCTAGATTGCTGAGCATTTAACACTGTATGAGCCTTCATGCAGCATGAGATCTTCGGTGAGAGAAAGAGAAATGGAACCAGCAACCACCTGCTAACCCCCTAGCAACTATCCAGTAACATCCTAGCAACCACTATTAATTACCAAGCAACCATTATTGTGAATTATTAAGATTATTTTTTGGTTAGGGCTATTAGACTGTTAACAATATATAGAGAGAGAGAGATGAGGGATGACGTGCAACAAAGGTCCTGGGCCTGATATAAACTCAGGACATTGCGGTTACATGGTTACAGGAGAACCCCTGTCTGTCTATCTTAATATGCATGGCTGCATGTAGATATACAGTATGTGCATGTCGGTCTTTATGTGTGTGATGGATGGGGGTCTTCTGGGGATACCTGTGCCTCTGTGCATAGCCTCTTTATCACTAGAGGTGTGTGTGTGTGTGCCCCATCTTTCTCAGTGTTAATGACAACATTAACCCTGGCTATTTGTAACTGCACTAATTAGCCTGCATGGACACACACACACACACAGAGAGACACTTACTACACTATACTGTGTGTGTGTGTCTGTGTGTGTTCGCGAGTGTGCGTGTAGCCGTGTGGTGTTGTGTGTGCCTGCCAACATGTACTATAAGTATATTCATACACCACCATCTTGAATATGGTCAAATTCCTGTGTATCGAGTGTTGGGCGTGTGTGAATCTGAGTGTGGAAGCGTTATATTTCCATGTCAACCATCCACCCACTCTCATTTGCCTCTTCGGTGATGTTGCCGTCTAATTGCAGAAAACAATCAAAATGACTGTGTTTGATTTGCCCCAATCAAAACCCTCCCGCCACTTCACAACAGAGACCTTTATGCAAATAACTTGGAGTTCTAACACTGATGTTTTTATGCTAATAACCCCACGCTGATGATTCTTGTTGCCGTTTTCACGGTTGATCCACGGTTGAGATGAGTGCTCATTATTTCAACACTTTCAACATATAAGTGACAATGAAATAAACAAATGTAAAACACAAAAAGGGGTAGTCTTGGGCAATTCGTAGTCTTGGGCAAATGAATACAGATGAAGCCATTGCAGATGTCCCCACTTTGTACCAGATACAACAGTTATGCAAAGATGCCCCGCCCCCAAGAGGAATTGTTTGGAAATTTCAAACTTGTAATCTCTTTTCAGCTGTCAAGAAGTACAAGGATCAGAAGGCCAATCATTTGACAGACATGACTTTTTGGAGGACTTATATCATTGCTGCCACTTCTACACACACCTGTGGCATTGCTGCAGATGGAGGCACGGTTGCATGCTGGTTACATTAAGTTTTTGAAAGCTAGCGGGCTTGCTAACAAACTATTAATAGTGATATAAGTATTTAGGTCACTTAGCATTCGGAACATATGGTAGTAAACTCACTAACGTTACTCTGTTAGCGTATGCGGATACCTTTTCATTTTTTTTCTAATTTGGACATCTGCCCATCGTGTTAACAAAAGTTTGCTATTGCTAAGTATTGGATTTTTTGGGACAACAAACATCCCTAAGCACTTGTTCGGGACATCTCGTCAAGACTCAACCTGCTTCACAACACATTCTTCACCTTTTTCAGCATCTACATATAACTGTTTTTGACTATAAAATTAAAATGTTCCCCTGTGTATAAATCGCTCTAAATGGATCAGTATAGGAGTTGTCAACATTATCTATTTCATTTATCTAAGGGACTAATTAAAACTTCTATACAACACAGATAAATGAGATTAATTATTTGTGTTTTTAACATTGTTTTGTTAGAAGATGGGATTTCAAAACAAGTTTGAGACAATAAAGTTTGATACCCCCCACTCTCTCCCTCCTGTTTCCCGAACTATCCCTGCAATAGCCTACCAGCCCCCCTAGAAGCATTCGTTGGGTTTCTTTATCCCATTCTAAGACTATTGCCAGAGATTGTGATTTCAAAGCTTTAATTGATCCTTCAAGTCAACCAGGCCCCCCAATATATGGGTCCAGTCCATTTGTTCTTTGTGTTAAAAAACATATAGGCTTTATGCGTCTCTGCAGTTCCTGTAGTCACACCACCGCTACTGTGTGTGTGTGATGGGGGAAGATCAGGGAGACACTAAGCGAGAAAGAGGGTTCGACCGGGAACAGTGTGGGAACGGCAAGGAAAAATAGAGTGGCATAATACACAGGGGCGGACTTTGGGATTTTGGGGCCACGAGGCAATGGCAAGCATGGGGCCCCCTGAATCCCAACCTTCACTCTTTTCAATCCATCCTTACCTTCAAGCTGGGTCGGCGCAAAGTATACATGTAAGGCTAGAGCTCACTAGGGCTCGTTGAGCTTGGAGGCAGTAGCAACAAACACTAACAGTAGTTGATTCTTTGATGAAAAAAGTTGTTAACAAAGCTTTTATTTTCTTCCTTAGTTTCTTTCCTTCCTTAGTTTGTCTGCATCACTTGGGTAGCTTTGCTTTATGTTGTTACTTGAAAGGAAATGCAATATAGCACTAGAAGTCAAGTGGAATTCAAGTTCATTGTGAGTCTGGACTGGACTGGATGCAGGAGAGAATACAGCTGGTGGGCTGGTTCTCCCTGAGGCCAAATACAGCTGAATGGCCAGTGGGAGTACAATCATAATTATTAGTTATATTGTTTATTATAGTTTATTATACTATATGCTGTTCTATTATATTGTATAAGGATGATCACAGTGTCAGCACGTACACACAGTCAATCACCCCATTCTCAAACAGTATATCTATGTATGTCTGAAACAGTGAAACAGGTAGTCCGCCTGTACGTGCAGGTTTACCACTGTAGCAAACCGCCTTGCTGCTGTGCTATACTGTATGTCTATTTCACAGTCGGCAGAACAAACAGTTCACATCTGTGCAGCAGCAGGAATTTTCCCGGATTGTGTATTCGGTGGAGAGGAGAGAATAGAAGAAAAGAGAGGAAAAGATAGAGAGGAGAGAATAGTAGGGCTGTTGCGGTTTGAAATTTTCCCACCGCGGTTGTGTATGTGGCTCATCACCGCGGAATGCGGTGGTACCGCTCTTTTAAAAAAAATGTGTTTAATACATGCGAGTTTACCCGCGATCGGTTCAGTGTAGTTCAGTGTAAGACACTAGGGTCCTAAGAACAGGAAAAAAACTAACGTAGTAGGAGTCCCAAACAATTTCAAACATGTTTGATAATCTATCCATTTGTCCCTCAACATTGTGAAATGTGATAAAAGTAGGGATGTGAACATGTACATGAAGTTTGAATCATAAACGTTTAGATGCCCCTGGAAGCCTGGCGGACTGGGGCAGCCTTGATGCTCTGCGGCTGACCTGCCGGGAGGGAGGAGGTGCGCGCGCCGGGGAAGACAGCGCTCTTCCCGGCAGCGGGTTTATATCGCTGGTGTGCAAATAAAACAGCCTGCTGGCCAGGTAACTCTCCTCCTGCCTATGTCTCTGTCTGTCACGGACCCCAGTACTGTGGCGAGTCCACCACAGTATTATTATTATTATTGAAAATGTATTATTTTTTTACACAAAAAAAAACCATTCATAAACTGTAGCCTAACTTACAATCGTTGTCATAAATCGGGAAATAAACTACTTACCTACTAAATACCAAGCGTCTTTCAAATCAATCACGTTAGTTAATTATGTTAACCAGCCAATGCGCACGCTTGTAAATTCACTCCGGCTCACTAAACACGGCGAATGTCAAAAAGCAGTTTTTCTACAAAATTGAGGGAGATTACCAAACAGAGCAAAGTGTGTATTATGTGAAAAAACACTCATTATACTAGCCCTACAATGAGTTTAGTCATACTGTAGCATCCCGTCAAAGACGGATACTTTGAGTAGACAAACGAAACAGTTAGTTTGCAATCCAGTGCATTTATTAAGCTGATTATTAGTTGCCGTTGGCCGTAACCACGCCGTACAACAGCTCACCTCGATAACTTAACTCTCCAAACTCTTAAACCCAGCGCCAGAGCGTACCACCACAACACAGGTGTCTCAACCTAACTCTCTTGACCCGCCTCTCAACCAATCACAGGAAGACTAAGCACACTAAGACTGGTGATGGGCAACCAACAGTTGGGAGGTACGAACCCGCTAATAACATCTCCCATAACTGGCCATAACTAACAGTAAGCATCACATATTTCAACCGGGTTGTTACAATACTTTACACCAAATACACATGAATATGATTAATTTAATAATGAAATGGAAAACAAATAATAAAAAACTTCCAAAATACAGGACTTTTTTTTTTTTTTTTAACAACCGTGGTTGTCGCGGTGGTTTGTTTTCCATCCGCGGGTGCCTTGACACAACCGCGGTGGTGCGGTGATGCGGTTACTGCGACAGCCCTAGAGAATAGAGGAAAGGAAACAAAAGAAGAAAATTCATAGAAAGCAAGGAGAGAAGAAGAGAAGGGGGGGTTTGGAGAGGAGAGGGGGAAAAGAGGTGGAGATCATAGAGGAGAGGAAAAAAGGAGAAGAAAACAGGAGGGAAGAGGAAAAGACAGGAGGAAAAGGAAGCTATCTTCAAACAGATATGGCAACTGGAACTTACAAAGCATCACTGCTCTGAAGAAAGCTCTCATTTCCAATTTTTCCACATTGCTATGGTAACTGACTGCTGACATCTCCCCCCGCCAAGAAAATGTTTCCTGGCCATTCAAGCAAGTTATTGTAAGGCACTGTAAAAGTGTCACTGGGAAAATCTTTTTTTTTTTTTATCAGTTCCAGAAAGAGTGACGTACAAAGTCGCTGAGGGATAAAATCTGAGGGATAAAGTCTCCCAACACCCAGGCTGTTTCAAGACATTTAAATATTTTCTAACCCTGCTCAGTCCCAAGACAACATATCCTGGCGATGAACAAATTCATCAAAATTTGTTACATCACTGGAATAACATGCTATATTGCACAAGTGTTTGTCTGTAGTTACATATCAAAAGGAGTTGTGTACAGTTTTGGCTGATATTGCGTAACAAAAAAAAAAAGTTCCATCAAGTAAAAAACGTGACTCAAGGATTAAATAGTTCCAGACCCTTCAATAGAGGATGGAGAGACAATTGGGGCAGCCAAGGTCAAAGATACTCTGAGCTGCAAGTATACACACACACCACCAGTTTGTCGGAGCTTCAAACACTCTGTACAGACACAAACACACACTCAGCCTGCGGGCAGACCTGACAACGAGCTGAATTCAGAAATGAGCTATAAGGCAGAAGCAGTGGAGGGTGACAGAGAGAGGGTGAGCGAGGAAAGAAAGAAGAGGGAGAGAGAGAGAGGGAGATAAAGAATAAGTAGAAAGAGCAAATGAATGAGAACAGAGGAGATAGGGACAGAGATGGAGAAGGGGATAGGGAGAAGAGAGGCAGAACTAGTGAAAGAAAGAATGGGACAAGAGAGGCATGAAGAGAAATAATGCACTGTATTCACTGACAGTGGCCCCCCCAGAGTGGCAGAAGTCCCCAGATTCCATTCATTTTGTATAGGGAGGAGCAAAGAGGGGCAGGGGATCGCAAGAGTGGTTAAAATTACTCTGGTAGTCAACTTTCAGCCTAGTTGGAAGAGCAAACACCCATTAGAAATCATCCCTCTTTCTCTCCCTCTAGCAGAAGTGGAAATCTTTTTCGTCTGTCCACACGAATATCGTGGGATTTCAAAAGAAAAAATCACTGGTCTGGGAGTCTATGTGTGACAAAGGGGACATGATTGTACCTTATATAGCCAGAGGTGGTATCACCATTAAAAAATATTTTTGGTCAGAACTGCTACCATGACCAAATGCTTGGTTTCCACGTTCGGAGGTCACATGCAAATCCTTGGTGTAAACAACAGAGAGTATGACTGAATGACAGAAACAGTACTGTAACACATGTACAAGATCTTTCACCTCTACCATCATGGGCCTCATCAAAATTGGTCAAAGATGAAAGCCAAGATATGCCAGTCTTAATGGTAAAATGGTTGTACTTTTTCTTTTGCAATCTGATTTCTCTCCCATTGATTTCAAGTGTTCTGTGTAGCATTTCCTACTACCTAAGTGCATTAGCCAAACTATTTCTCCTGTAAGAATAAAATCCTATTGCTTTAACAATACACCAGAATGGCCCAGCAATCACTAAGGACACCTAATTGTTATGCAAATTCTATTTTTTCATATTAGTGTTCATGCAGTACATTTGAGCTACTACATGAGAATATTTTGGCTGGCCATCTACAGTTGAAAACCTCCAAAAGTGTCTTGTAGTGTAATGTTTTGTCTGCTGTCATACAGTAGGTCTTATCTTGTAGTGTGTCCTGTAGCTATCTAGTCTGAACAGCTCAGTCAGTAGAACATGAGACTCTCAGTCTCAGGATTGTGGGTTCAATCCCCATATACTGTAGTACCTTTTATGTCGCTTTGGCTAAAATGTCTGCTAAATGAATGTAATGTGCTAATGTTGGTCTGCTAATATATGGTCTACTGCCATACAATACATCTTGAAGTGTGTTGTTTAGTACAAAAAATACAATACAATATAATACAAACAATTATGCAAATAGTGCAAAAGTAATGTAAGGAAATGACTGGTGTCTGTGTCTCATGGGTGTGTCTCTCCCCTCTCCACATGAGCTGCACGGGCAAGGCTGATGCCCATCAAGCCTGAGTGTGGGTGTCGGCTGGCCAATGGGGAGCCTCCAGGTTCCAGGCCCCGGAGCTTTAAAAGGGGAAAGATACAGAGACGAGGCGTGTTTTGTTTGCCGGCCGGTCAGACAAGAAATTGTACAGCGAACGCGAGTTGGAGCGAGGCAGAGGGACAACCGACTGTGGCAAGGTGCCACATTACCGGGGTCCGTGACAGACAGAGACATAGACGGGAGGAGAGTTAACTGGCCAGCACGGCCGTTTTATTAACACGTCCACAATAATAAACCCGGCCCGGCGTTGACGGCAGTGAAGAGCGCCGTCCTCCTCGGCACGCACACCTCCTCCCTCCCGGCAGGTCAGCCACGGAGCACCAAGGCTGCCCCAGTCTGCCAGGCTTCCAGGGGCATCCCGCCCCAACCCCGACTGGTCAGCCCTTGCAGGCTGCTCCCGACTGCAACCTCCGGAGCTCGGCCGGTCGCCGCCGGCTTTGGACGCCCGCTCTCCCACTCCGTCGTTCGCCGCACGCGCCCTCGCCTCCGTCCCGGCACTCCAGCCGCGGACCCCACTCAGACGCTGCTGCTGCTGGCTCGTCTCTCCCCAGACAGTCCGGCTCGACTCCTCCGTCTCCTGCCGACTTTCAATCATACTGCCAGCCTCTCACACTGGCGCGCTCTCACACAGTCCCACATCCACACACAGGTTAAAAAGGCATTGCCGTCGCTGCCCAGCTCGCGTTCCCTCCTGGTTTTTTACACTGTTTGTTAATGGGTTTTTATCTGGATATGTTTTTATCTTTACTTGTATCGGGTAACTGTGCAGACAGCAGGTTTTAATTAATGCATGATTTACAGGAGAGCTCTGGTCAGGGGAACTATTTATAGTTTTATTCTATCGGTTTTAAGTTTAATGTGTGTTGTGTATGTTTTTACCAGTGTGTATTTTATGGTTTATTTCCAATGCATGCTGCTTACTGTTTGTTTTTAGTTATTGTTGAGTTGTTCTTAAGACCAGCGCTCCCTAGTTGTTATCTAAGCTTTGCTCCATTCACGCTGTGTTTTAATAAATCAGTTACCCTGAATCTGTAGCTTGTGTCTGTCCAGCAAAGTCAACATAATTCCACTTCAGTACAGAACTTATGTGGGTCCTTCTCCAGCATAATAGTAGTTACTATTATCTTACAGTAAAAACACTTTAATGGGAAAAAGTCCTGTGCGCAAGAAAGTGAATTGTGCCAAAAGTGAGACTGTGCAGGTTTAGTTCTGGGGGTGTGATGGGGGGGTGTCTACTTCCTCAGGAAGTAGAGTCGGCTCTGGCCCTTTTTGTATGTAGCCTTAGTGTTCCCACTCCAGTCCAGCTTGTCATCCAGGCGCACTCCTAGGTACCTGTAGGACTGCAACAAGTCTAGGTCCTCCCCTCGGATGGAAATGGGGGTAATTGGTGCCTTAGTCCTCCTGAAATCCACCACCATCTCCTTTGGTTTTTCCCACGTTGAGCTGCAGATGGTTCTGGTTGCACCACTCAACAACTTTTGCAAGTAGCATGACTCAGTGTCATACCTAAAGTCGGATGTGTAATACTGTGGTCTGCCAGTCAGGTATTCTATAATCCAGGTCACCAAGTGGCCATCCGAAGCTTATCTCCCAGGAGTATGGGTTGAATGGTGTTAAAGGCACTGGAGAAATCAAAACATTATCCTCACAGTCGTGCCCGCCCTGTCCAGATGGGAGTGGGCCCGATGAAGCAGGTAGATGATGGCATCCTCTACTCCAATGTTAGCCTGGTAGGCAAACTGTAGGGGGTCCAGTCCTTCCTTTACCAGGGGTCTGAGGTGAGCCAGCACAAGCCTTTCAAGGGTCTTCATGATGTGGGAAGTCAACGCCACAGGTCCGTAATCGTTCAAGACACTGGGACGCCCTTTCTTAGGCACGGGGGACCAGCCACGAAGTCTTCCACAACAGTGGGACCCTTTCCAGGCTCAGGCTCAGGTCCATGTCAGATACAAGTTGGAGTGTGTTATTGTTCAGTCTAATGTGATACGGTACATCTTGTAGTGTGTTAATGTTTAGTCTACTGCCATACGATATATCTTGTGTGTTAATGTTTAGTCTGCTGTGATATGATGCATCTTGTAGTGTGTTATTGTTCAGTCTAATGTGATACGGTACAAGTCTTCCACAACAGTGGGACCCTTTCCAGGCTCAGGCTCAGGTACATGTCAGATACATGTTGGAGTGTGTTAATGTTTAGTCTACTGTTATACTGTACATCTTGTAGAGTGTTATTGTTTAGTCTAATGTGATACGATACATCTTGTAGTGTGTTATTGTTTAGTCTACTGCCATACGATATATCTTGTAGTGTGTTAAAGGGGGGGTATTGTACTCATTTTGGGCTATTTAAACTGTTCCTGGGGGTCTTTACAAGACGTTTGTGAAGTCTATATCAAAAAAAATCCTAAAACCAGCTTCTGTGGTGTGTGTTTCAGTCTCTCATTTTCTCCATTGTAAAGAACAGGCTGTTTTGATGGCGTGGAGGTTGTATGTAATGAGCACTGCTCTGATTGGCCGCCTCACGCCTCACTCACGGCGTGAGGTGGCCAATCAGAGCAGTGCTCATTACATACAACCTACACGCAATCGCCTGGCGGAGGCGGAGAGCAGAGCGCCCATGCTGCTCAAGGTAAACAAATAAGCTTGATGCAGAAATCTACCATAACCATGGCGGCCGCTCCAGAACCAACACTGAGACCGTACATGTTTGAGCCGGAGTCTGACCCAGAATGGGAAGAGGCAGCTGAGGCGGTTCCACTTAGTTTCTCACTGATAACAATTCTGTGTAATATTGTACTTTCGTGCCTTGTGTTTGTGTATGTGGATGTGTGAGCGACACTCTCTGCTGTAGCCGGTCTATTTATGGCTCATGTCCATAAGCTTATTGAATACAACTTGCAGACAAGCTAGGACTGACAATTTTGTTGAGCTAGTTAACCAATATATTATTGGATGCAATCTATTTGCATCCAAACAGCGCAGCCAAACAACCAAACACGATTGTACTAATGGTGGCTAAAGTTTACCAAGCCTGACACGTTCGACAGACTTATAAAACAGACACTGGTCCCAACAAATAACTTTAAGATGAGTCCTGACTCCAACCAATAACTTTACTTTTACTTTACTTTACTTTTAATGAATCCAGCTTTAGTTTTCTTACTTCTTCCATGCCCAACAAGCCTGTGTCTAGCCCCGCTAGCTTGTTAGCTAACCAGCAGTGAATATACTAACCAGACTAATTTGGTAAATTAACATGGTGACACTTACAGATTCCAATTTTGCAGATGGGTCACGTACCTTATGAATTGCTCCATCTTTAAGCTTCAATTTAGATGCTAATCCTGCCGTTGCTCAAGCAGTCTGAGGACTGATCATCACACACAGAAAAAACTGTAGCCGTTGCCGTTAAAAATAAAATTAATCCACTCTGTCCTGGCATTTTCGCGTGTTGGGAGACTGTGCAGGGATCTATGTTGCTGCCTGCATCCTACAAAATAATAACTGGAGAGTTGATATATCTCCTGATATGTTGTTTTAGCTTCAGTCGTCGCAAAGTAATGGTGCATTCCAATGTACTCGGAAAAAACGGCGTCCGAATGTGATATGCGCCGATTCTCTTCACTAATGGCGCTGTAGTAGTTGATGTTGAGTTTAGATGCTTGTAACATTCTGAGACTTACCATACAAACATGAGTTTGCTGTGGGCGATTATGTTTTCCCGAGCAGATGCACTGGAACAACGTAAATGGGATTGGTTGTTCAACTGGGCGTGGGCATGCTCTGAGAGGGGCTGGATTTGCACCTTATGACGTCCAAAGGAACCATTTTCTGAAACGGGCTGTTTTTCTCCTATCTTTGGCACAGTTTTGGGAAAAAGGAAAATACAGAAAAACGGGTTGACTTCCAGATTTCAAATTTTCTCATCTGCTTAGGGAAGTAATTTCCTGTGGAACATGTATAAGCGCCAGGAATAAACCATTTTCCATAATATGGGACCTTTAATGTTTAGTCTGCTGTGATACGGTACATCTTGTAGTGTGTTAATGTTTAGTCTGCTGTGATACGATGCATCTTGTAGTGTGTTAATGTTTTTTCTACTGTCATACAGTACACATATTCTCTGTACTATAATGTAAATGACCAATTCTGTATTGTGTAAATGTATTGTAATGTATCAGCAAATATTAACCAAGTCATTCTATTCATTTTCAAAGCCCAAGAACAGGATGGGAAAATTTGGGCTCAGAATGGGGTAACACTTATAACGAGACCTAATTGGTTGGTATGGCAAGACAACATCTATTTGAACCAACATTCGCAATGAATTGCTCACAATTATTCAAAACATCAAGAATTATGTATATTATATAAAATTACATGACTGAATAATCTGCTTCTTGTGTGCACAAATTGATAGCAGAGAGCAAACAGTGAATAAAGAAGCGAGGCCTAACCTAATCTTAAAACACCATTAATATCTCATGCCGTGGTGTGGTTACTATGGGTTGTTCACCTATTCCTGCCAGGACTCCATTTGACAACAGCAATAAAATGTTTTAATTAGTTTGTGTCTCAAGGTGAAAGACAAAATGTATTCAGCTTGGGTCCACACATGACCCACAGTTGCATGTTTTAATGAGTCTGGGTCCTAGAGAGTTCTTTTGGGCATTTTTCACATTTTGTCAGAAAAAAAGCTTCACGATGTAAACAATCAGCTAGTCCTTCTGCTCTGCTAGTCATTCTACAGAATGGCCAGAGAGCAGGAAAGAGAAAGAGAGCTGGCTAATTACAGTGCTTACCAATGTTTGTGTTGCAACTTAATAACTGCCCTGGAGATCTGCTATCACTGCTGGCATTTAGGCTTTTTAGCCTTCAGCACTCAATATCAATAATTGCTAACAGAAAAAAACACTTAGAAGGATGGATACAAAATGTTTTAATATTTATCCTCTATGCTACTTTGTTATATTTGTATATGTGTACTATGACTTTTAAGCTAGATTTTTCAAATGAAGGTAAATGAGTGGTGGTGACTATGGACCCTTAAAGGAGTCAGTGTTGGTGGTTGACTACCGGTTGATGCTAGATGCTTGGCTTAAAAACAACATGAGCTTTCAGGCTCTTCATTAGGTTCCTGAAATCAATAAATGGTGTGTTAGAGCATTTCAGTGTGCGGGCTCTATTTAATTTTCTATTCATGAACTCCCATAGAAGCATAAGTGCAAAAAAGTGAATATGTACTATAGATTCTAGCAAAGCAAAATGACTCTTTAAAGCTATCACACATGGTAATATTCTGTCCATGGGCAATTTTGTTCTCAGTTTTAACCAACTTTATTTAAAAAAACAAAACATACCCAACATACTCATACATTTGTTCCTCATATGTTCCACTATGCTGTCAAAATTGCTAATCCCTATCCCTGACACTTCCTGACCAGTTGCTGACTATGGCCTGAAAAGGCACACTATTCATTATAGAATTCCTTTAAGGGGAGAATTCCTATTTTAAGAGACTGTGGATTAACCCCCAAAAGGGGGAAACATGGGAACATTGAATTCAGCACCAATGAAGCATAATTTGAGTTCTATACAGTGCTGAATAAAATCACGGACTGAACCAGAACATCTTCTCCGCATGTCCTTCCTACCCATAGGTAGGAAGATTAGGTTGTGCAACACTTAAACAGCAGAGTATAATTGATAGTGCAACACTTAAATTGCAGAATAGAATAGAATAGAAAGATCTACTCTTGTGTCCAAATTATTCAGCAACAAAAGTATAAAGATTTTGTGCTGTGCCCTCTAACTTTTTAAGAGTCAGCATCAAAGTCTCTGTAGCTTTAGATTGCACTTCTATTCTAGCTGGCAGATGCTGGGTGCATGGCTGAATGGCCTCAGCATGGCAGGGGGTGAGCACACACACACTGGTGCTTGCACACTAACATGCAGATATCCATTGTACATCCCACCCCCCACCTCACACACACACACACACACACACACACAAGGGTTAGCCGAAAAAGTTGACCGTTCCGCCACTAGGTTGCAATTAGCAAGTCTGTAATGAGCTCTGGGACTCATATTATAGTGAAATTATAGAGGCTCTCAGGAAGTTGTCGGTAAGGAGAGAGGAGAAAACTGCACTTCAAAAGGTATTAGGTAATCATTAGGTAACACTTTACTTGAAGTGGTGCTCACAAGGCATTGTAAGGTTTTATAAACACAATGATCCTCATTCACAAAACATTTATTAAATTCTTCTTACTTTTGTTTGTGAGAAAAGTGCCTACAATGTGGTATTCATGAAAGATGTGCAACCCCTTGAATTTGTGTGTGCCCTGATGTGTATCTTCTGATTAATGCCAATTGTTTGTAAATTGTTTGTAAATTGGATGCTTAGCATAGGTAGACGCCCTGGCAACCAGGAAGGTAGGTAGGTAGAAATCTAGCAGCAGGTAGAAATCTAGAAATCTAGCAGCAGTGGAAAGCTTAAAAAATATATATATGCAACTGCCCTCCTGACACGAAAGCCTTCTACCTTCACCCTAGAAGAGGTCCTCAGTCGACTCTGGTACCCCGGCCATCTGGTACTCAAAGGAACTGATAGGGGTCAACTTCTTGGGAGGCATGCCGAACAGAATATGCAAAGGTAAAAGTAGATAGGCTAGCCTAAGTAGATTAGTGTATAGGCTAACTACATAAGTGCTTATACAAAATATAAGCCACACCAATGGTCTCAATTAGATCATTCTTACCTTTCGGGTGGGCTTGTCACAACTGTACAACAACCTCAGCAGCACAGCTGTCCACCTTTTTTTCGATGGCTGACTCAAGAGTTGCCAAATCATGTCCGTCACAGGCCATCATTGTGGGACTAGCTACTGGGCATCGTCCAGCCAGGACAGAACAAAGACCCACACACAGACCTCTGGCAAGTTCAACCAGGCTTTTGCTGAACTAAACTTATTAATGAATATGGTATCCATGGCATGTAAACGTCCAATAGATGGAGCTAAAGGTCTTGCACGTGTCTCCATTAGGGCAAGGTGTGCTTACATCTCTTCTTGCCACCTTGTGAGCTACCTCTGCTCTCCTAAACCATCCACTGAAATCTCAAATAGGCAATGCAGTTGCTGATTCTTGACTTACTTTAGATTTACAAAGCCTATTTTGAAAGTTTGCTCCGACTTTCGTGAGACGAGCATGACACCAGCATTCATTCATTCAGATAGGCGGTTGCTAAGCAGTTGCCAATATGTTACCTGAACTGTGTAGGCAGGACATGTAATCATGCACGCCCCCGTCAGCTGATTCAAACAAACTCCAACCATGTTTTGACACTTCAACAAGGTGGTCTATTTAAGCTGTCAGCTCCTTATTCATCCCTGTGGTTCCTACCTGCTACATGCTGTTGTACTAGTTGTGCTGCTTACTCCCTCCACCACCCCAGCCTCCTCCTTAATTATCAAAATAATGGTTGTCTGTTGAAGTGTATTCGGTATCTCATGATGTGTCTGCTTGGTTCTGTTCTGTATACCGTTAGAGGGGAGACTAGCTCCCCGCTGAATCTTAGCACGCTCCTTGGATTCATACAGGGAGCAGCCTAAAGAGCAGACCCTGTACTGCCAAATACAACTGTATAACCATTTGTGCAATAAATGGTTCTAAACTCTTGACGAGAGTGTTTCTGAATGAAATAATGATTGTTATGAGGTGGGCGTACATCTGTAGGCAAGCCCACTAATAATAATAATAATAATATAATAATAATAATAGGCGAGTGCACAGGACATGGCAACTGATTTTTGGTAATTCCATGGCCAAGGCAAAGGGGGTTGGATTAGGAGGAATACATTATCATACATTATCAGTAGGTGTGGTGAGCCTATGACCAATCAGATCACCTCTTTTCCTTCTCTTTAAAAGCAGTGCTCTCTCTCCATTATGACACTCTAACAATTTGGTGAAGGAAGAGAACAGTCTGGAGCGGCTCGGCCAAAAAAATATTCTCCTAACGCCGGGGACACACTGGACGCGGAAAGAAAAGGAAGCGCCGCGATCGGCGCCGATCGAGCAAGAAGGAGTTTGGTTGTTCACACCGGCACCGAACGGCGCCGATCTCCGCTGGTTTTCTCAATGTAGGGGTTTGGTCTCTCTCTCTCTCTCTCTCTCTGCTTGTGCGTGTGCCTGCTCGTCTCTCTCTCTCTCTCTCTGCGTGTGCCTGCTCTTCTCTCTCTCTCTCTGCTTGTGCCTGCTCGTCTCTCTCTCTCTCTCTCTCTGCTTGTGCGTGTGCCTGCTCGTCTCTCTCTCTCTCTCTCACTCTCTGCGTGTGCCTGCTCTTCTCTCTCTCTCTCTCTCTCTGCTTGTGCGTGTGCCTGCTCGTCTCTCTCTCTCTCTCTCTCTCTCTGCTTGTGCGTGTGCCTGCTCGTCTCTCTCGCTCTCTGTTTAGAAACAGAGGGTAAAAGTTTAGACACAACTGAGAAATATGTATATATATAGACTGGATATCCAACGCCATCATCAATCAGGGTGTTTTATTTTGAAATTTGTTATATTTTGGAAATTGACCGGATGCTCTATGCCGTTTCTGTGTCTGACTTCCTGCCCAGCTTGACACATTCGCTCACAAATCGAGAAAATCTTAGACCTGACGCCGAAACGATCCAAAAGGGTCCAGCTGCAGACCTCCACTCACATCACCCTACCTCCACTCTCATCACCCTAGTTCTGTGAGCCAATGGGGTTTGAGACCTCCACTCACAGTACCCTTCTGTGAGCCAATGGTGAGCCAATGGGGGTTGAGCATGAGTAATGGGGTTGGTTGAGCATGAGTAGTGGGGTTGGTTGAGCATTAGTGGGGTTCCGTTGTATGAAGTACGTAAACTTTCACTTATTTCACCTTAGCAGTCCAACAAAATCTGTTTCTGAACAATTTTGAGGCGAGAAATAAGCTATCCAGTTGCTGAATCTTCACTCATATTAGATCTACAAGGCCTAATTTAAAAGTTTGTTCCGACTTTCGTAAGTCAACGGCACTACTGCACTGCCGGTTGCCACCGCTTTCATCTATCTATCTATCTATCTATAGATCCTTAAATAGTTCAATAAAATAATTAGCCTGCCTACTGTGTTGTGAATGTTTTCTCTTTTTCAAGGTGTGCTTGGACCCCTTCAATCACCGCCTGCAGCTACACTGGAATCTGTAATGTTTTAATCTGATAGGTTTTACATAACTGGAGTGACAATTATCAATTTAATATTTGTAATATATATCACTATGTGTGTGATAGATAGATAGATAGAGATAGATAGATAGATAGATAGATAGATAGATAGATAGATAGATAGATAGATAGATGAAAGCGGTGGCAACCAGCAGTGCAGTAGTGCCGTTGACTTACGAAAGTCGGAACAAACTTTTAAATTAGGCCTTGTAGATCTAATATGAGTGAAGATTCAGCAACTGGATAGGTTATTTCTCGCCTCAAAACTGTTCAGAAACAGATTTTGGTGGACTGCTAAGGTGAAATAAGTGAAAGTTTACGTACTTCATACAACGGAACCCCACTAATGCTCAACCAACCCCACTACTCATGCTCAACCAACCCCACTACTCATGCTCAACCCCCATTGGCTCACCATTGGCTCACAGAAGGGTACTGTAAGTGGAGGTCTCAAACCCCATTGGCTCACAGAACTAGGGTGTGTATGTGTGTGATAGATAGATAGATAGATAGATGAAAGCGGTGGCAACCGGCAGTGCAGTAGTGCCGTTGACTTACGAAAGTCGGAACAAACTTTTAAATTAGGCCTTGTAGATCTAATATGAGTGAAGATTCAACAACTGGATAGCTTATTTCTCGCCTCAAAATTGTTCAGAACAGATTTTGTTGGACTGCTAAGGTGAAATAAGTGAAAGTTTACGTATTTCATACAACGGAACCCCACTAATGCTCAACCAACCCCCACTACTCATGCTCAACCAACCCCACTACTCATGCTCAACCCCCATTGGCTCACCATTGGCTCACAGAAGGGTACTGTGAGTGGAAGTCTCAAACCCTATTGGCTCACAGAACTAGGGTGATGAGAGTGGAGGTAGGGTGATGTGAGTGGAGGTCTGCAACTGGACCCTTCTCAAACGATCGCTGCAGGCCGCGGCCATTCGGCGCTCTTCCGCGTCCGGTGTGCACGGCCACATTGGTTAACATGGGTGCCGAAAGAATTTTCGTCGCCGTTCCGCGTCCGGTGTGAACCCGGTGTAAGAGGAAACTGTTGTCCTTAGGTGGGAACTGCAGAATCGCCATGAGCAAATATACAGCCTAGTTAACCAATCAGTAAGCCTTTTATCATCCACAAACTGGATTGGTAAATATCTGAATAATATCCGTTCATGTAGGCATCATTTGATGAAACTATGAAAATAGCCTAGAATTCGCTTGCGCCTTTGACGTGGTTCTGAGCAGGCGGGCGATGCCAGAGCAAATCCCCATAATTCTTGGCACCAAAATTGCACTGCACTGCTTGATAATTACTGACACACCCCCTGCTGCGCCTCTCCTCCCATTTAGGCACAGTCAAGCCTAAAATATTTGGAAGAGGTAGAGTGGGAAAGAGAGAAGGAGAGAGAAGGGAAGAGACAGGAGAGAGAGATTGAACATTATACCTACAACTAACACTAGCAGGTCAAACACACACATCCAAACAGCACACACAGCTCTAACATACATGCATACTGATTAAATTTCACAAGGTTGGTTTTGGGTTGCTTCTAAAACAAATGCCATGAGTCTTTAGTTAAACAAATGTTAACCTTTTTCTACTGAGATTACTGTTTGCTTCTCCTGCAACAGTTTGGAGAATCACCTCAGATACTCGCAATGTTTAAGAGTTACATCTGCTTTTCTTTAATCAAGCACATTACTGTTTCGTCATTTGAAATTGAGTCATGGGATGTATCCAGGAAACAAATTACAATTAAACTGTGCCCAAGGTAGATGTGGGCTACAATTTTGCAATTTGCAATTTTGTTACTCAGGATTTAGAAGACATTTAAACGATGTTCATCCAGATGACAATTTGAGAGTGCAGAAGCATCTATAAATTGTAGTTCTCAAACCTTTTTTATGCAAATTTCATAATGTGAGACTTTTTATTTATTTTGTTTTTTCAATGTATAGAGTTAATTTGAGTTTGATGCTGACCAGCTATGGATTCAATCTAAATGCATATAAAGTGTAACTTTGTTTTATGAGAGCGACAGTTGTTAAGCACTTGAAATATTCTGTTTCTGAGGGTGCGGATTTAAGGCAGAATGATTTTGTATTAGTTTCTAAAAGAGCATTTAATGCTGTAAACTGTACTGGCACTGCTTCAGATACAGGTACATTTAATTCACTGAGTTCACTGAAATTGAACACTGATTGGAGAAATGTAAAAGTAAATGTCTTTCTGAAACTTTAATTGAGTAGTATTTTAACACTTTAAAAGTGTTGATTTTAGCACCTACAGTGTAGGTAATGTAGTTTTGTAGGGTAAAACCCTAGCAATCACTAGTTATCACCTAGCAACCATATATTAATGCCTTAGCAATCACTTCTAATTGCCTAGCATCCACTTACAAACACCCTAGCAACCACTAGTAATCACTGGTCCTACTACTGCTACTTCTGGAGTAGCTAACAGCTAGCCCACACATTTTCTCCAGAATCTGTAGCTTTCTAGTTTGTAGTTTATCTCCTATGTTCTATGCATACTACTAGATGAAACTAATACAGACATTAAGTTGTTTAACTGTTAAGAGGGTAAAACCTATGTAATTAGGCCAAATGTAATTCTACCTATCATTAATAGGGATGGAAAAAAATATAGCTAGCTAGCTAGCTAGCTAAAATTGTAGTTTGGTTCTTCATCACTTCAGTAATGTAACCTACATGTTACATGTTGCCAATGTAAACCACACTGTATTTGTCCTTCAACAGGTCTTCCCATTTCCCAGTTTGTACAGTATGTAGCTAGTATGGTAGCTTTGTATGGCATATGTATGACTCTCTGTGTGTGTGTGTGTGTGTGTGTGTGTGTGTGTGTGTGTGTGTGTGTGTGATGCACGTAGCAATTAGTAGGCTTCTAATGTATGCATTAGCATACATATAGAAAATTCCACTGTCCATGTACTGGAGTGAAGGGCATGGCGAGGAAATCAATTAGCAATTAGCCAATGTTGGGGTGTGACTGGGATTACAGTCATGGGGTTTACAATAATCTTATTACGAAAACACTAATTGCATTTTGTTGCATTCGCAAAAAAAGAAAAATAATCTGTTCCTCAGATTACAGATAGGTTTGTGAAAAAAATAGATGACAGCAAAGAATAGTATAGTATAGAACAGTAACATTTGAGGAGGAGGTATTTTTTATTGTGATGCTATAACTACAATCATCAGTTTACATCACTTGAAATAATAGTTGATAATGGTTGTGGATGATGACGATGATATAGCAGGTTAATGATCTTGGAGAGTCATTAGCTGGCTGCAGGTAGGTACTAGCTGGCTGCAGGTGATAAGAGAATATGGTTGGTTGGTTGGTTGGTTGGTTTAGAGTTCAGTCAAGCTTCAGTTAAGTTAATAGTCATAAGGGGAAATAATAATCTACTTGTTATAAAATTAACGATTAGAATAGTGGTGTAGTTTTCTTGTGATTGCAGTATTGATGGTGGAAGATGGTGAAAAGAAGAGGGTGATGCACTAAAGACACAGTAGGCTAAGTGAGAGACCAGAAAGCCGTGAGTATTAGGCCTGGTTGGTTTAAAGTTCAGTCAAGGTTCTTTTAAGTTAATAGGCATAAAGGGGAAACAATAGCTGTTATGGATTATAAAATTAAAGTGCACTGACAACAAAATGGCTGCTAACATGGATGATAGGCATATAATATATTATAAGTAATTCTTATTTTTGTAGTGTCATCAGGATCAAACATCAGGAACAGAGAGATTTCATCAGTCACACAGAGAATGAGTAAGTGATTTGTGTCTTATGATCCCCTAATCAGGAGTAATTGAGGTAACGATAAGAATATTGGAGTAGTTCTCTCATAATTGTGATTGCAGCGCGAGTCCGGCGCGTCTCCCTGAAACCTTGCCCAAATCTCCCTGAAATCAGTTCTGTCAACTTGGGATGTGTGACAGTACAACAGTGGTCAAAATACATGAAACCGGAATTGTCCCCCCTTTTTATTTCATAGATAATAACATTGCATATTTTAATGATATATTGACCGCCGAACTGGAAATGTCCCCGGTTTTCATTTCAGAAATCTGGTCACCTTAAGTTATAGCCACGATTTGGCATCAAGAATGGGAGCTGATGTTTGAGGTGGTCGAAAATGTAGGACTTTAATCTCTTGCCCCTCAATCCAGTTGAGACCACGTTTGAGGGAATGAAGGAGGGAAGGAAAAAATAATGGAATGAAAACTGCTCCACCTCTATGATTGTTCTGATTGTAGCATTAGTAGTAGCATAGCATTGTAAGTCGCTTTGGATAAAAGCATCTGCTAAATGACTAATGTAACGTAATGTAATGTTACATTTCTGTTTTCAGGTAGTGGTCATTAAGTGTGTGATATCAAATATGAACAGTGTTTTTAATCATGTGTGTCCTCAGTTTAACACTCAAGACACCAACAAACTAACTGCAAACTGCAAAGTTTTGAGGACATAGGTCAATACTAGGGTTTTTGTCATGGGGGTCCTCAATTGCTCTTGCCTCAATAGCATGTTAATACCTCAGATCTTTGTTTAGCACCTTTTTACAGTATTGAGATGTTTGGTAGGCATTAAGGTAGAATTCCAGTATTTTCCGGTATTTATGATGTGCAATTCTTGGCTGTGTAGGTAAGTCCATAAATCAATGTCAATACCATTAAATAGCTGAATGAAATCAAAGAAGAAGAAAAGCTGCCGATTGTTAAATTCTGATATGTTGCTCAAGGGGCAGTACGTAAATTTAAGGTTGATGCCTGTGAGATTTAGTGGGCTTTTCTGAACAATGGTGGAATAACGTGTGTGTGTGTGTGTATGCATGTGCAAGAGAATGTGTGGGTTGTGAATCAGCTCACAATGATGATGATGATGGATTTACTATCTGAGAAGCATGAGCAGAAGAAATACAGTTGGGGCACTCTCTCACTCACTCACTCACTCACTCACTCACACACACACACACACACACACACACACACACACACACACACACACACACACACACACACACACAGACACAGCACATAGAAATATGGTGGGTGATAACCACACAAGGTGACTCTTGTGATGGATCAGCATCGCCATTGGCAACTGCATCAGTAGTGTGTGTGTGTGTGTGTGTGTGTGTGTGTGGAGAGGGGTGGGGGGCTTTCATTATATGTGTGTTCACCTGTGTACATGTACATGTGTGTATTTGTGCGCGTGTGTGCACATGTATGAACGTGTTTGTGTGTGTTGTCTCCCAAGGGATTCGCTGAGATTTATGTGGCTGTAAAGGCAAGAATTGTTTCATTACGCGGGCGTGACAGAATACTATGTGTGTTCAATGGATGCAGAGAGAGAGAGAGAGAGAGGGTAGAGAGACTATAATACAAAAGAGCGGGAGAGAGGGAACAGAATTAAAAGATAGCAAAGAAAGAGATGGAGAAGTGACAGACAGTTCAGTCAGGAAACACTCATCACATATTAAACCATTTATACCAACAACTGGTAATACAGTCATGTTTGGTGTTGATAGCTGAGCTTCTATGCAATGCAAACCTCCCCATGCCTCCCCTATGCAGAGAGCAGAGCCAGTGCAGCAACACTGTTATCCATGTTATCGCTTTAAGAGCCACCATAGGGTTCAACTGGATAGAACTATAGCAGGTGGAGGTAAGACTTTACTAAGCAGCAGTGTGGGTGTTGCAGCCAGTTTAACAGGAATTGGTGTGAGAGGAGAAGAAACCTTTGTTTAACCTGTTCATGCAACAACTCACCTCATCTTTCAGATTTCAGAGCGAGACCTCTTCTTGAGCGAGACTTCTGTTTCTGGTTAAAAAAAGGTCTATCTCTGTAGCGATCCTTTCTGTAATGTTGTCAGACACTTGTCAGACACACAAATAACAATCTGAGCCTGTCAGTGGCAAAAACAAGCACTTTTAGTGGACGTACTTTGATCGGCGCACTTGCCCCTGCGGATTACGTTGCAGCCATAGCAGCCCGTTTCGCAACTGCCGACTGAGGCGATCTACCGGAGCAATTCCAAAACTTTTTACAAATAGAGCCCAGGTTTAAAAATACGGGAATTCCCCTTTAAGGTGGCTGGTATACATATGAATGCCTAAGGAGAGTTCTGAAATCTTAAGATCATGCAGAGGATTCAAAGATTCTGTGTGAATAGTATATTCCTCACACCTCAGAAAACCATAAAACGCAGTGAGAAAGCTGAGCAGAAAGAAGTGAAGAAAGACCATGCAAAAGTGTACATCTTTAATGTTGTTCTTGCCAGTCCCAGTTTCATAGAACGGGAAGCTGTGCACAAATATTTATTCAGAGTCCCTTCTAATGTGGGATGCTTTGGTGAAAAGCTGGGAGAGGCAGACTTGATGAACAGAAAGCATTTCTTTAGGCCAAACATCTGCAAACCATTGGTTATAAGCCCCCAAAGCCGATGGAAGAAGCTGCATCAGTTAAGAATTAAACTGATGTTTCCACAGTATCGTCATAAAAAAATTAGATGCCGTTGTGATAGACCAAATTCTCAGCTCAGATCTACATCCTTGATCTTGAATTACAAGAAAATGATCCAAAAAGGTCCAAGACTAATGGCAATTAAGTATCTAGCAAAGCACTTCTGACAAAGTATTAAAAATGCAAGGGCTGAAAAGTCAGTCTAACAGAAAATACGTTTCATCATGCCATTTGATACCACAGACGTGCCACTGAGATGGATGAAGATGCATGACCTTAAATGCATCAGGATGCACTGAGGATCTATGTGACAGAAATTATTTGTTTGTACGATTTATAGAAGCTATAACTGTGGTATAGACCCATGCAAATTCATGTTTCAGCTATTGATTTTACAATGGTGGGGAAAGAGACCTTTAGGCCTGTTCTTGCTGTTTCTTGCTTTCTAAACCATCATCAAACCATTTTCAAGAGTTGCAATATTGTGTTTGTGTGCCTATGAACTGGTATTCAAAATGCAACATACTGAGTACTGTCATTTTGACAGTACAGTTACCATTTCCAGGTACTATTTTCTGCAATCCCATAAAATGTAATGTGATTCTCCCCCAACTGGTAATCCACCCTGGTCAATGACAGTGGTGTGTATGGACAGTGATTTCTAGCCATTTGTGGTGCTGTTATAGCCTATTGAGGTTTTCGGTAAAAGTATGAGTCACCAACACAGACAGATTGGATTGAGTCCCTCTCTTTCTTGGCCACTGTGAGACAAATAATATAAAAATGGAGAGCATTTAACATGAAGGATCATGGCTGACCCTTCCCACCCTGGTCACTCCCTTTTTGAACCTCTCCCCTCTGGCAGGAGGCTGCGGTCTGTCAAGACCAAAACCTCCCTTCTGTCTGTTTTTTAACATCACCGAGTCAAATTCCTTGTATGTGCGAATGTACTTGGCCAATAAATTTGATTTTGATTGTGATGACTTACTCTGCCTAGAAGTGGAGATCTTTCAAAAAATATCACCAAGAGCCACAAGAAAAATGTTGAACTAGTAAAAACAACCCAAGAATAACACCCAGAGATCTACAAGCCTCCACTGCTGCATCTGATGTCATTGTGCATCCATCAACCATAAGAACACTGAGTAGAAATGGCATTCATGCAAGGGTAGCCAGGAAGAACCTCTACTGTCTAAAAAGAACAAAGCTGCCTGTCTTAAATTTGCCAGAGATCACCTGGATGTGGAGAGCCAGGAGTGGCTCTGCCGCCTCAGCAAACACAGCCATATCAAGAATCTGTCTATTCCACAAACTTTCAAGCCATTACCCATTGTATACCTAAATTATAAGTGTATAATATGCCACAGTCAAGTGTGTACTGAGGGGTATGTTTAAATTCTGTACTTACAGGTGGCGGGTTTGTTACAGTTGTGTCCATGTCTGAAGTACTGTGGGTTCTCTATGATGGGGATCCTGGTCATTCCAATAACCACGGCATCCGGCCCGGCGTCCAACGTACAGGGGCTAATTATCCCATGGTTAACATGATGAAGGGGGCTAGCAGAGTCTTCCTCACCACTTATCACTGCTACTGGACCTAGAGAGAGAAAGACAATATGAACTGGCTGAATATCTCTTTACTGCCAGAGATGTTATCCTTACCAAGTACAGGCTCAGTGACCACTGAGTGGCAATTGAAAAAGGGAGACGTAACCTAGTGAAAACACAATATGTGATCACTGGATAATAGAGGTTCTCTTTCTCTGGAAATGTGAAAAGTGAAAAGAGAGCAACATGTTCAAAAAGTTTGATTTACTGAAATCAATCTCGGCAATCTAAACTCAGAATATTGGCTGAGAAATGTCACAACCTGAGGGACACACACAAACACTTACAACACAATGTTCGATATGCCCTTACTGGGTTTTGAATAGTTTGTATTACAACGTGATCTCGATTTTACACGTTTGACGTCATCAATATTGGTCATTATGTATAGTATATAGTATAGTATAGTATATAGTATAGTATAGTATTTTTCTTTTAGTAATGCAGTCACTCAGTGAGTCACCAAGTCAACCAATTATCCAGGCAACCAACAGCCAGTCAGTCATTTAATCATGCAGGCAGTCAGTCAGCCAACCAGACATCATATTTGCATCCCACCAGAAATTGTCATTGTCATTACACCCTAACTCAAAGACAGTATTTTAATCAGAACACCGGAGCCAATATGCAATTAGGCCATTCAGGCTATAGTTATAATTTATCATGAAAATTAGCCATTTAGCTTTTCTCCAACTCCAACACCACTGCCCACGATCAGTAAGAATAGAGCAATCCATCAGCCAAGTCACTCCCTAGAGGCAGAGGAGGGGGTTTAGAGGTAGAGGAGGAGGTTTAGAGGTAGAGAAAGAGGTTTATAGGTTAAGGAGGCCGTTTAGAGGTTGAGAAGGAGGTTCAGACATTGAGGAGAAGGTTTAGAGGTAGAGGAGGAGGTTTATTGGTTAAGGAGGATGTTTAGAGGTTGAGAAGGAGGTTCAGACATTGAGGAGAAGGTTTAGAGGTACAGGGGGAGATTCAGAACAAGAGGAGGAGGTTTAATGGTGGGGGGGGGGGGGTTAAGACAGGGGAGGAGATTTAACGACGGAGGAAGAGGTTTAAAGGTAAAGGGGAGGTTTGGAGGTACAGAAGGAAGTTTTGAGCCTGAGGAGGAGGTTAAGAAGCAGACCAATTACTGTTTTTTGCAGGAAAGGTAAGAGAGAGGTACCCCAACAAATGCCCATCAGTATATCAAGTATGGCCAACTGGCTAGGATTGCTATCAGTCTGCTGTTATGCCTGTCAACATTACAAAGTTATCAATTCTTACTATTTTACAGTCTGCAGACAGTGGACACGGCCAATAATTTACAAGTTGACATGTTTAACATCATGGCGGCCAACAAAAACCCCACTAATTTTCAACAAAGTCTGTTTTGTCGGCTTGCTATCAGTAGCTAACTAAACGTTGACGTTGTAATATTTTTTTAAGCTTCCAGTCTGTCTGTCTGTGTGTGTGTGCGTGCGTGTATCTATTTACATATTAGGCTCTGATTGGCTCGCGGCCTCGCGCACCTACTCTTGTAATGTTCACTGGATGTAATGTTGTTTAATACCAGTTTAAAATACGCATTGTCGTCGCACTTTAGAGCCCGGGGCTCTGATTTGCCGGGGCGCAAAATCGGATTCTTGGCATTTGCCGGGGCTGTGCCCCGCCTAGCCCCGGCACAAATTAAGCACTGATATACACAGTATATTCAAGTATTCATTCACTCTCACTTAGATCTCTGTGCCGAATTCTAGATTGGAACAGCCACTTTTAATCTTTCTGTATTGGCTGTAGTGGTTTTACTTATTCACTATGCGGTGTTCACTGCAAATGTGCTTAGGTATGTACTGCCTTTTTGAATGTCTGAGTGTGTTTACGCCTGACTGCACAACAATTTTCTCTTTGTTAGATAATAAAGACTACCCTGACCTTAACCATACCTTTCCCCATACTTCCCATTCACACATCCACTCAACATGTGCTGAAATTGTGATAGTGTATGTTATATAAACATACATGGGGAACCCCCATTTGCTATTTTACATTTACATTCATTTATTTTATTTTTCCCTGGCATATTTTATTACTATTTTGCTACTGCAATGACCCAGTTTCCCCACCGGAATCACCACAGTTTCCTCTCATCTTATTACTTTGTAGCCTCAAGTCTGTATAGCTATAGGCTATGTATGTACAGGGCTACCGGCGCAGGGATGGGGAAGCCCAGCATTGTGTGTGTTGAAGCACCGGCTGAGAACCACTGATGTATTCAGTCAGTATTCTCTGGTGGAACGAAACACATCGGCCCCCTGTTAATACACCTGACACAGTCAACCTTTACAGCTGACAGAAAACAAGGATGGATGAAGGGGGGTGGGGGGTGAGGTGGGGGGCAGAGGCAGAGAGAGATGTACACAAGGAGGGGAGGAAGGAGTACGAGATGAAAGAAGTCAACGGCGACACACACCATCTTTGCATCTGATGGAGGGAGGACGAGGGACAAACAGAAAACACAAGGAAAAAAGGGAAGGAGAGAAGGAAGGTTCACAGGCACATAGCATGACATTTTTTAACCTGGTTACTCCGGTAACCTGGTTTTAGGTGGATGCATGTATATGTCATAACTGGGTGAGCTGTTTGTGATTATGAGAGACCCAGTTAAGATGCCTGGCTTGCTCCCATATTAAATGGGGTACTGTGGCGTGGAAACACCTTGCTGCTTCCACTTTCACTTTTTTGGGATTTTGCTAGTTGTACAAACACAGACTCTTACAACGTTATGAGTACATTTTGATGTACAGACTGTTCTGTTAGTGGAATCTCAAGGATATCAAAAGTTGCCATGTAGGCTGCATGGTCAACTGTTAATGGATAAACAAGGACAGATTGACTGACTGACACAGAGTAGTGGGAATAATGGAGAAGGGAAGGAGAAAGGGAGGGACAGAAAGATAAGAGGATGTGCAGATTGGCGGATAGACAGGTTTCAGGGACTGTGAAGGTCAGATGTTGAATTATGTATCTGTGACATGTTCATATAAATAAACTTGATTTGTTTTTTTAATTAATGTAACACAATAATGAGTCAACCTATAGCCAGTTCACTAAAGCTTTTGCATTTCATCGCTGTTGGGTGAAAAGCTGATGATTTTTATGTTTTAACTCAAATTGGTGTCACGTCTCAGCCGTGCCCCCTGTCCTCCCTATGTGTCTCTATCTGTCTGTCCCTGTCTGTGTGTGTTCGTGTGGTGGGCATGGTTTCCAATCATCCTCCCGGTTCCTGGCTACACACCTGATCCCCATCTACTCATCAGACATCCAGTATATCTTCTCCGGTTTTCCAGTCATTCATCGCCAGATCGTTGATTCAGCCAGTGTGGTACATCTCGTTCCCAGCCTCTTGTATTTGGATTCAAGCCTTGACTATTTGTTTGCTCGTTTTGTTAACCCTGCTCTCCCTCTGCCCAGGATCTCAACCATCACCAGTCATTCTGCGCATTCCCCGTCTACCAGCCTGCCAACCTGTCTACCTGTTCGTCCACCACCAGCCTGCCCTGCCTGCCGTGTCCTCTGCCTGTCTCTCTGCTTCGCCCTGCACCTCCCCTACCCTCCGGTCTTTCCCTCAAATAAACTCTCTTTGTTGATTTTACCTCTGAGTCCGAGTTTGCGTTTGGGTCCGACCAGTAAACCGTTACAATTGGAGGATTATATGCTCAATCCCCACATAGTGTCAACTATCACCTTTGTAAATTGCTTTGGATAAAAGCATCTGCTAAATGACTGTAATGTATCATATCCACATCAAACCTAACATTTATCATTGAGAACATAATAATGTGATTATCATATGATGAATCTTATATTGTATGCATTAACATAGGCTAACATTTTTAAAAATGAGGCCTGTGTTAAAGGCTGCATATAGATAAAATAAAACCTAACATTTATCAAATAGAACACCTAAGCCAGACACATTTATATAGTATAAGTGAATTATATATACTAATATTGAAATACAATATGATTGTAAATGTGCCTTTTGATGGCTAAAAAGACTTGATTTATAAAATAAAACTATACAATTCTTATCAGTGGCCGTGCAACAGTGCTGCAGCTGTGCAGGAAGCATTCAAAATGGTACCAATGTGTATGTACCAAATTACTTTTTTTTAACTGGAACAGAGAGACTCTAATGGCTCATTGGAAGCACCAGGGAATCCACATGTAGAATAAAATAAATAGCCCTTTAATTCATTGTGATGAATGCAGGTAGTTTACAGGAAGCCCACCCCTCTATTTTCTCAGTGCCCAATTGGCGCCACAGTTTTTCAATCACACTTTATTACTTCCATTTATCTACAGATAGGCCTGCAGATGTCAATACCTGCCCCTCACTGGCTCTAAGGCTGGCCAGTACGACTTTATTACCTGAATAAATCACCCGCTGTTGGTATTGTTCGTCCATTGTTGGTCAGATTTTTTATTTGAGACAGAATGTGTGTATAAACCAAATGTCCTCACAAGGACATTGTGAGAACATTTCGCCACTCCTCACTTCACTAGTTTAGTTTTGGGCTTAGGGTTAAAGGGGAACACCGGCAATTTCAATAACGTTATTATTCAGAAGGTAATAGAACATGGTAGAGACCATATTGCAATGTACAATACAATACAATACAATAGGAGCGTGGCCCCAGAATGCATCTATTGGCTATTCAGAATTTAGTATTCAACAAAGCCAAGTAATAAACACAGATAAATTAAAGCTGCACTGCAAATTTGTTATGTAAAACTACACTCGTCTTCTACATCAGTCTAAATCACAACGTGGGGCTGCAACTATTGCCCAAATTACATATGTAATATAGTGTTGCATATACTCACTGACTGGAAATCTTCTCCACACATAGGAAGTGACGAATCAAAATTTAAGAGCGAATACAGGAGTTTCCTAAATAACAGCGAGCGAGCATTCAGAGAAACGCCAACCACCCTAGTTAGTTAGTTTTTATTATATTTAGTTTTTATTTTTATTTAGTTAATATTATTATTTATTAATTTTCTATTTTACACACTGCTCCGTTACTTGTCTTTGACCTTTTGTTTTGTCTAAAATCGGTTATTCGGTATAATTTGCTGTTGCTTTAGTATTTGTTAATGTCCGTATTGTCTGTTTATGTATGCACTAATTGGTGAATTTAAAAAATAAAAAAAAAACTGGGGAGATACTAAAACAAGTAGTAAAGTGTGGTATTTGGACCCGAGGGTACAGTTACTGAGTGTGGTTGGAAATTATTTATAAAGAACAATGAAACATGACGTGAACAAACACAAGCTTAATGCACTGCGGGGTAAACAAGGTAATGTCATCTGTGTATGCATGTAAGTGTGTGTGTACGTGTGTGTATATACATATTTGTGTGTATGTTAGGGTATGCATTATTGTGCATTACGCATGTGTATACCCGTGTCTGTATGTACGAATGTGTGTGAATGTGTCTGTCTCTGTGTTATGTGGGGGTGCATGTGTGTAACTACCTGTTAACTACTAGACACTCATACTGTGGCCCCAGGTATGCTTCATCAATGCTACATCATCATTCATAAACTTCTAACTTCAATGGAGCTGCTGCAAAAGTGTCCGCTGTGGGAAAAAAACCTAACCTTGGCTTCTTTATAGGTAGAGGAGACCACATAATCTGTACCAACCAATTGCAAAAGTGGAGGCAGAGTTTGACCCTTCACAGGTTATCTCAAGAGCTGCATACACAGGCACAGAACATTCTGTTCATAACCTAGTTACCCAACCACCCTGGTTTTGGGTTGACGCATGCAAACATGGAAAGAAAAATCTTCTGTTTGCTGGTTTATTCATGGCAACAGGGAGACTCAATCACAGGGTATCAAAAGTTAATGTAAACAGCTTAACCTGTATAAGGCCTTAAGCAGAGTATGGATAATGGCCAACTTATTGTGCATGTAAAGGAGTTGGGCAGAAATACTGTCTGCTGCTAGTGGCAGACGTCATTTTGAGCACCCACTGATACCAATTACTAATATAAATACTTAGATTTTGAAAAAAAAGTGTGGATTTTTTTTAATATAGACTACTGCTTTAAATGCTAGTCTTAAACTAAACAAAATGTGAACCATTTAATAATGTAATTCATAGTTAAAAATCATTCCAGCATCATCAAATATAATTTTTCTAGTACTAAGTTGTTGGTGGCTTGCCCTGAAACCAAGTATGAGGACTGAATTTTATTTTCACTAGTCCTTAGCCCCCTGAAAAGCGAATCCGGGGGCGGGATTTTTTCCATGCATTATGTAAAAAAACACCAAAATTAAACCATTTCTCATAGCTAGATCCTGTAATAAACAAAGAATTCTGTACTTTTTCAGGCAAACGGAGATCACTGAATGCTTCCTGTTTTGGTATCATTCGCGTCAGGAAAAATAAACGCATCTAAGATTAAAATGCAATCATTTCAAAATTCAGCACAAATAAACAGTTTGTGCAAGTGAGATACTGTAAAAAACAGAACATTCTACACTCTTCAGCGCAACAGGGGAAGTCTGAATTCTCCCGCTGTCATTTTAATTGACGTCACAACAATTCCTTGAATCTCGAGCCTTGGTGCCTTGGTGCCTTGGTAACTTGGTATGACTGAAAAGATACTTGAAAACACCTGTAGCAGTTGTAAATATGTAAATATCTTAGTATATAAATAATGTGGAGGCACCAATTTTGTGTTACAGTTACAGCCTAAAAGGGCTTCAGAATGCCCACATTTTAAAAGCAATACATGAAAACGAACCACCCCCCCAACTTTAGACTTGAAAACGAAGAATAAACTCATCAGTGAAAAAAATGTTAGAAACCTTGGAAGGGCCTCACAGAGAGGGAAGCCCTTCCAGGACGGTCAGGTGATGCTGAACGTGGACGAACAAGGATTTACAAAATACATGCATTGGTACCCGATAACTGATGCTCATATCAGTTTCATTGGAAGCCTCTAGCACTTGATCCATGTTGAATTTACACACACTAGTAATAGAAAATTGTAAACCATACTAAACCATAACCGTTTTTTCTCTTGCAGACTTTCCAACGACAGTTGCCACTATCAATCAACTCAGTAAAAAGAAAGAATTATGTGTGTGTGTGTGTGTGTGTGTTGTGTGTGAACTGACTGTATGAATGGCAGTGAAGTAATTGAACCCATGTCTCCATAATTCTTAATATAATAGCATATGAAAGGGTAGTGACAGTAGCACCAGCAGGGTCTAATATAAATGATCCCAATATGAAAAATGAATTAACGGTCTGTCAATACTACAATGACCTCTCCTATGATCTCACACCTCCCTATTCACTCTCTCCCTCACCCTTCCATCATCATAATTTCTTGAGAGACGTTTTGCATATGCATCCGCACAAACACACACATTGCACCTCTCTCTCTCTCTCTCACACACACACACACTCTTGGAGGAGGGACAAACTGAGGACTGGCAACTGCACACATCCGTCACAGAAGGGCAACATTTACCGGATTCAACGTGTGTGTGTGTGTGTGTTAACGTATTTGTTCTCTACCCTGGTGTGAGGCATCTGGACTATTAGCGTCCTCAATAAATCATGTCACACACACACACACACACACACAGAGGATGGGTAAGTGTGTTAATTGATGGCATTTCATTTTTCTCATGTGGAACTCTGTACTGTGTTGTTAAATGATGGCTTATAATTAATTCACCTTTAACACCTCCACATCTCCCTGGCACTGTGTGTCTGTGTGTGTGTGTGTGTGTGTGTGTGTGCGTGCCCATAGAAATGCTTCAGCTCCCAGCAAACTACACTTGCAGCATTTTCACACCCTTCTCGCTAACTCTCTCCCTCTTTTTGCTCCAATGCTTGCTCTCTAATTCTGCCTCTATCGCTACCTCGCTTGCTCTCCATCTCTTCCTCTCCCTCTACACTCTCTATTTCCTATCCCTCTCTCTCTCTCTCTCTCCCTACCAGCCCATTCTCTGTCACTGCTGCTCTGTCTCGCAGACGTCAAATGATAGAGACAGGCAGAGCGTTCTCATTTCAGAGCCTTCAGCACCAACTTGCCCTTTCCTTCCCTCTCCCTCCTCTCCTACGTCCACCTCCTTCTCCTTCAGTAATTGGTTTGCTCCTGTTGGGGTTGGGAGTGGGGGGGTGACGGTTGGGGGGAGGGAGAGGAGGAGGGAGGGATGGATGGAGGGAGTGAGGGGGTGACGGTTGGGGGGAGGAAGAGGAGGAGGGAGGGATGGATGGATGGAGGGAGGTGGAGGATGTCTGGGAGGCTGACAGCGGAGCAGTGCTATGTAGACGGACAAGAGAAAACAACAAACAAGGGAAAGAAATACACTGCCTGGGTGGTGCTGACTGACTGAGTGACTGGCTGGGTGGTTGACTGGTAGGGTTACTAGATAAATCATCGGCTGGCTAACTGAGTGACTGGCTGACCGACTGACTGGCTGGTTGACTGACTGACTGACTGGCTGGTTGACTAACTGACTGGCTGGGTGGATGGATGGATGGATGGATGGATGGATGACTGGCTGACTGACTGACCGACTGACTGAGTAGCTGGCTGACTAGCTGGCTGACTATCAGCCCAGTACACAGTACTACTGTGTACTACTACTGCATCTGTCTCTGCCTTGTGCCCTATTCATGGTCTGCTGTGTATAAAGCACATATTATTGGCTCCTGTTGTTGGTTCATATACAATGAAAACGTTATGCTTTGAACATTTTGTAGCTAGCATGGCCACTATGACCCTATCCACTTTGCACAGCATGACCCCTTTCCAAGTTAAACTGCATCCTGGGTAATGAGAGAGCAAAAACAAAAACAAATTGCAGATCTGATCATCCATACCACCACTGGAGGTGGTCAGATCCAATCCACATATAACAACTACTTAAATGGATCTAAACTTTAACAAGGACCCAACAAGGAAACACATTCAAATCAAACAGGCAGCTCAGATAATAAAATAGACTTGACAAGGGAAATTTTTCCCTTGTCAACTCTGATTACAGTGTATATATAACCAGTTTTACTGGTTTTACACAGTCGCACACACACACACATGCATGCATACACAAAGCGCGAGCTCGCAATGCCCCATTGCACAATTCGTGTCTCAATTGTCACAAGGCTTCCAAAATCCTCCTTTAACCCGCCTACTACCTTTCATCTTCACCTGCCCTTCATGAATGAAGTGGATTTAAGAGGCGAAATCAATAAGAGATCAAAGCTTTCAGCCGGATTCACCTCGCCAGTCTGTTTCATGGTCATGAAAACAGGTGGTTCTAGCACTTTGTACATTTAGTACTACTTTATTGCCTCTTTTTATTACCTTGCCTTTCATACCCCCTCTCTCCATTCACTCTCTCCTCCTTTTCCACGCGTGTAGCCATCATTTCAGCAATGAAAAACAATTTTTACCATCTTTGCAGAAAGATCCCATTAGAAGTTTAAACGTAAATCAACAGGAGTTAAATTCATGAGATAGGCCTACTATAGATCTATTCATCATGACATGGATCCAAACAGGTTTACTTGCATGTTGGAGTGCACCCTTTGGTAAAGCTCATTCACTAATGTAGGCTGATTGATTTTTTCGACAATCAGCTTGTGTCATTTTTCATGTGTCCATGTATTAAAGCTGCAACGTGCAACTAACAATAAACTAGAAAAGGATGAATGATGAAAATGTGGGTGCTTGCATATGGTTGATAAAGTAAAAAGTTGTATTTACTCAATTTAATTGAAGCTAATTGGACAACTGCAGCCTGGAACTGAATTAACCATTGCGTTTGTCTTTTCCAGTGAGTGGCAACTAGACTGGCAGTGGGCATGCCTGCCTGAGAGACTCAGCTGAAAAGCTGACAAGACAAGAATATTAGATTTATGTTCATTTGCATAGTGGCCTTGTACTTGTGTAATAAAACGGTGTGCCGGACAGTAAACTCTCCTCCTGGTAGCTTGTCTCCCCGAGGTTGCAAGCTTGTGCTACAAATAAAAAGAATAGAGATGTGAAAGAGTACATAAGTGTATCTTGTTTCTCTGCCTGTGCCTGTCTATGACCTGTGTGTTCATTTATAAATCCACATTTTCCTTAAATTGTCGTTTTAATTTTGTTGGGGATGTTTGGGGGCGTATACCGTTTGCTGTTAGTGTGTGGGCAACAGCTAGAATAAATTAAAAGCGAAAACACATTTCAATTTAATAAATGTGATGTTAAAAATTTGAACAACTATTTTCCAGACCAGTGAATATTTAATGATTTCATGATATTATACACGTATGAGAGAATGCAGAGAGAGAAGTTTGCTATTCTAAGATTCTTAGAGCTGCACCAATGTCCAAAAAAAAATCTAAAAATGTCCCTTCGCTCATGGAAAAATGTTGCATTTTAAGCAATGGAAAGGTACAAAATTTGCAGTTTTGTTGACTTTGTTGTGCTCATACAGTATCTTTCATTTTGCCATGCAACTACGCATGTGACAAAACAATCAATCAGACTCCCTTTCAAAAAGAATCCCTTTCAACAACGCCCTGAACTTGATTATTTCAACTCACCATTAGTGAGTACATAAGAATATCATATGTGATGTTTTTAACATGTCTAACATGTATGAGTTTTCTTTGTGATTGTGCGGCCATTACTTGCGGTTTGGTGGCATCCAAGATGAATGGCTCCAGAGTTGAAATAAAATGCTAGTTGGTGTGTTTGAACACACCAACGATGATACACATTGATACACATTACCTGACACCAAATAACTTACCAATACCAATCAATTCTTTAAAGGCTCCATTTTCTCTGGTGGATGACATTCAGGAAGCCAATTTATTCACTTCAACCCAGGTAAAAGGAATGTAATGCTAATCTTAACTGCAATTTGCAATACCCCAAAGTACCCCAAAATACCCCAAAGTACCCCAAAGCCCCCCAAAGCCTGGAGGCCCCAGACCTCCAGGGGCCTCCAGACTCACCCGGCTCCCCGCAGCCAAGCACCTCTCGCCTGGGTGTGTGCATTGCTTGGTCCCCCCATGTCCCCCAGGCCCCCGGGCCCCCAGGGGCCTCCAGGGGCCTCCAGGGGCCTCCACACTCACTCTGGCTACTTTTGGGCCTTTTTTTACCTTTTTCCCCACACACTGACCTCTCTGCCCACAGGCAAGCAGCTCTGACCTGGCTCTGTACAGGGCATGGTCCCCCATGGGCCCCCCAGGGCCCCAGACCTCCAGGGGCCTCAACACTCACCAGCCTCCCCACAGCCAAGCACCCCTGCCCTGCGTGTGCGCATGGCATGGTTTCCCCATGGCCACCAGGCCCCCAGACCTCCAGGGGTCACACACTGACCTCTGGCTACTTTATTGCCTACTTTTTGCCTTTTTTTATGTTTTTGCCACACACTGAGCTGTCTGCCCTCAGCTAAGCAGCCCTGCCCTGGGTCTGTGCGCGTTGCATGGTCCCAGCCATGACCACCAGGGCCCCAGACCTCCAGGGGCCTCAACACTCACCAGCCTCCCCACACTTAAGCAGCTCTGCCCTGGGTGTGTACACTGCACGGTTTCCCCATGGCCGGGAGGCCTCCAGACCTCCAGGGGCCTCAACACTCACCAGCCTCCCCACAGCCAAGCACCCCTGCCCTGGGTGTGCGCATTGCATGGTTTCCCCATGGCCACCAGGCCCCCAGACCTCCAAGGGTCACCCAGACTCACCTCTGGCTACTTTTCGGGCTTATTTTGCCTTTTTTTATGTTTTGGCCACACACTGACCTGTCTGCCCACACTTAGGCAGCTCTGCCCTGGGTCTCTGCATGACATGGCCCTCCCCATGTCCACCAGCCTCCCCACACTTAGGCAGCTCTGCCCTGGGTCTCTGCATGACATGGCCCTCCCCATGTCCACCAGGCCTCCACACTCACCAGCCTCCCCACACTTAAGCACCTCTGCCCTGGGTTACTACATTACCTTCTCTGCCCTGGCCTCCGGGGCTCCACAACACCCGGCGCACCACACTCAGCTGCTTACCCAGTCTTAAGCACCCCACCCTGGGTCAACACAGGCAACCGCCAGCCACAGAACTTCGTGGTCCTGGTATTCCAAAATAAACTTCGTGGTCCTGGTCTTCCTTAATGAACTTCGTGGTCATGGTACCCCAGCATACGCTTCGTGGTCCTGGTCACCCAGCATACGCTTCGTGGTCCTGGTAATCTATGACTGACTTTGTCTCTTTTTTTTTTCTTTTCTGTGACTTCCAGGCCCCTCACACTCACCCGCCTGTCCACACTTAGACACCTCTGCACTGGATTAGTTCTTTGCTCTGCCTACCCTGGCTACCAGGGCTCCAGGGCTCCAGGCCCACCACGCTCACCCACATGCCCACACTTAGGCACCTCTGCCCTGGATTAGTTCTTTGCTCTGCCTGCCCTTTGGGGCACATTGGGGTACATTGGGGTATTTTGGGGTATACTTTGGGGTATTTTGGGGTACTTTGGGGTATTTTGGGGTACTTTGGGGTGTTTGGGGATATACTTTGGGGTACTTTGGGGTGTTTTGGGGTATATTTTAGGGTACTTTGGGGTATTTTGGGGTACTTTGGGGTATACTTTGGGGTACTTTGGGGTATTTTGGGCTATACTTTGGGGTACTTTGGGGTGTTTTGGGGTACTTTGGGGTATACTTTGGGGTACTCTGGGGTATTTTGGGGTATTTTGGGCTATACTTTGGGGAACTTTGGGGTGTTTTGGGGTACTTTGGGGTATACTTTGGGGTACTTTGGGGTACTTTGGGGTGATTAGTAGGACCCCTCTCTCCTGATACTCTTGGACCTTTCTGGAGCGTTTGACACAGTGAACCACCTGACCTCCTCTCCACCCTCGAGGGGATGGGTGTCTCAGGTTCTGCACTCTCCCTGTTTGCATCCTACCTGACGGGTCGCTCCTACCAGGTGACATGGAGAGGGTCCGTGTCGGAACCATGCAGGCTGACAAAGGGGATTCTGCAAGGTTCAGTTCTGGGTCCTCTTCTTTTCTCCCTTTATACAATGTCTCTTGGTTCTGTTATTCACTCTCACAACTTCTTTTGAGAGGAACAGTACTACATCTTTCTAAAATATCACCAAGAGGCACAAGAAAATTATTAAAACTACCCAAAAAACAACCTAAAAATAACATCCAGAGCATCTAATGTCATTGTCATGAACATTAAGAAGAACACTGAATAGAAATGGCATTCATCCAAGGGTAGCCAGGAAGCTCTACTGTCTAAAAAGAACAAAGCTGCCTGTCTTAAGTTTGCCAGAGATCAACTGGACAAACCTGAAGATTTCTGGAAGTCTGTTCTCTGGACAGATCCAAAATCCCAGAGTCCAAAATTGAGCTGTTTGGCAACAACTCAAAACTCCCCAGCACCATGCTTGACTGTAAGGATATGGTTATTATGGTGGTCATGGTCTTGGGGCTATTTTTCTTCCTCTGGACCTTGACGACTCAACATCATTAAGGGAATCATGAAGTCTGAGGATACCAGACAATTCTAGAACAGAACGTCAGACCTCAGTCTGACATCAGTCTGAGAGCTAAAGCTGGGCTGAAAGTGACTGTTCAACAAGACGATGATCCTAAATATTCATGAATGGCCCAGGAAGAAGACATTTTGTGTTTTGGATTGGCCAAGTCAAAGTCCTGACCTAAATCCAACTAAAATTCTGTAGCAGGACCTGAAGCTGCTGGTTTATGCGAGATGCCCTCAAACCTCACTAAGTTGATGATAAAAGAGATGCCACGATGCCAAGTTATTGATTGAAGGAGTTCACATATTTTTGGTATCTTAAGTTTTTGTTAAATAAACAAGTTTTATTAAATAAAGATATATTTATCTGTATTTATTTATGTGTGTTCTTTATTTGGGATATGTTAATTAATATTTGAGGTTTATATAAAGCTAACATTTGTATTTATTGCTTACAGTTTAATTTATCTTGTAAAGTACTTTGCAACTCTGTTTTAAAAAATGTTAAATATTAAATAATCATTATTATTAGTAGTAGTAGTATTAGTATTATTTTTTATTGCATTTAATTATTTGTGTATTTATTTTTTATTAAGTGGGCTAAAATTGATTGAAGACCAACTCTGGAGCAAGTTTCACCCTGATTATCGATAGAAAGGTATAATATTTATCCTGATGTTGAGGATAATTCTGGGTGAATGTTATGCTTTCCATCCCCCACTTTCTTCCCTCTCTTCCTCCTTTCCTCTGTCCTTTCAACTCCTCCTCTCTTCTCTCAACCCCTACCCACCCCTTACTTCATCCCTCTTCCCCCTCCCTATATACCGCCATTCTATTCTCTTCATCTTTACCCATTTTACATTTACACTTGAGCCATTCAGCTGACGCTCTTTACCAGAGCAACTTCCAATTAGCGAGCGGGTAGGGGGTTTCAGCGTCTTGCTCAAGGACACTCCGACAGGGCACGTGGCTGCTGCTCAGATCGGACTTGACAGCTTCAAGTTATCAGATGGTCTCTCATCCCTCATTCCATCCACACTTCCCTCCCTCCTTCCCTCTCTAGCTCCCTCAATCTTCCCTGCCCTCCCTCACCTCCTCATCTCTCCCTCTCCCTCCCTCCAGGCCAGGCCAGTAATGAGCAGGAACTGCAGTGAATGTTTGATGAGTGAGTTTTAATTTTTCAGCAGAGCTGGGGTAATAGTTGTGTAATCACAAGACGACGCTTTGAAATATTGATCTGAAAGTCTGAGAGAGATATAGATAGAAAGAGAAAAAAGGAAGTCTGTGCCTATGTATTTCATGATCACATGACATAGTCTACTTCATTATACTAACTCAGTGCATAGAAAAGGAATTGCAGGAATTGAATTGCATTATAGTTTGTGAACCCCTTGGGCAATCATTTTGAGTTTTTACCATGCAATCCATATTTAATTCAAATGAACCTTTTCTTAACTTAAATAAAGAATACCGAATCTGTCAATTTCATAGATTTTAAGTGGGCATTGTGCATGTATTAAAGTGAAAATAGTTTAAAGGGAATTAGTGCAGGTGCAAAAATAAGTGAACCTCCTCTTGCATTAGTTATATCAAGTAGGTAAGTAGAATCAGGTGGGCACATAATTGGGTATGACGTTAACCAATCAAAGGTCAGATCTTTGGGGAGGAGTTCTCAGTGTGGCACTGAGAAACCTGGTCAGTTTGGTGTTACCATGCAGGTGAAAGAAAACCACAGCTAAGGAGACCTCAGAGGACCTCAGGAAGAGAGTAGTGCACACTCCCTGCTCGCTTCCTGAGGTCTGGGGAAGGTTATGAAGTATAAATAACACACAAATGGAGAGCATTTAACACAACAGCGACTCTGCCTAGAAGTGGAATGGGTGAAAATCCCTCAAGGAATATGCCAGAGACTGATCAATGACTATAGGGGACGTTTGCTCTATCACATCGCTGCTAAAGGGGGTGCCAAATAAATAATAATAAAGTATATGAAAGTATATCATATTTTTTATGCATGTTCTTTATCTTCATTAAGAGTTGAGGTTTAGATAAGGATTCATAAGGTTATCCCTTGATAATATATGAAATCATGACCAACCCCTGCAGGGTTCACAAACTATCAAGCAAGGCTTTACTTTTGCAGCTACCCGTTTACCTCACATATCTACTGTCTTTTAAAGCTGCTTCACACTGCACTGCAAGTTTTTCAAGACCGGTCAAGACCACAACTGCGGGGATGTCACTAAATTGACTGTGCATTGTCTGATTTATTTGTTAACATCATTACTGTGATTTAATGTAAAACTTACTGCTTCAAATGCAACCAATAAGCTCCGACATAAACGCTACACGCCGCGGTACCGCTCCCTCACTTGGGAGCTAGAGATGTGAGAGCAGAGAGTGGAGACCAAGTAATGCGCCTCCACTTCTATGAAAAATGTACATGCTTTGCCTGGCCATAAGTACACGATACGTTACTTTTAAGAGTGCTAATTTTGAGTTTGAATACACAGTTGCAGATCAAATATATAACGTTTTACCTAGTCAAACCCTAGTGCTTGTGTGTTTTGAGTGTCGTGAGCTCCTTTTTCTCTGGCTCGCTTAATCACTCAGTCTTTCCCACACTGGTTGTTAGATACTTAAAAGAAAAATACACATATAGCCCCTTTCAGTGGAAGTTTAATCACCTTAAAGATGATTGTTATTTCACTGTTATAGTAAGAAAATTAACTGGTTTGGCCATATCATACCATATCAATCATATCCTTGTGTAACTATTTGAAAAACTTGGTTGCCATAATGCCCTTGCTGTGTATGTATTGTGTTGATCCACACATTTGTGTTCTAATACTGTACACAGATTTTACATAAATTTATGAAGTTTTGATACTTTTGCTTTCTGTGCATCTTACACCATATTTTTAAGATTTAAGACTTATACACATATATATATATATGGCAATAAAAGAAGTGTGTCATGCAGTGTGGGACTCGCACTGGTCTGGTCTTGGTCTTGACTCGGTCTCGCCCTGCCTTGGTCTTGGTCTTGACTTGGTCTCAACCCCTCAAAGTCTTGGTCTTGTCTTGGTCTCGATACACTCTGGTCTTGGTCATGACTTGGTCTCGGTTTAGGTGGTCTTGACTACAACACTGGACATCAGTAAACTAAATGTCTTGTCATGGTGCAAAAAAAACCCGACCTCTGACATGGAAAACTGCAATAGAAGATCCAACTGATCTGAGTTCGCCAATATAGACACACCTGACGTCACAGCAGTATGGCGGTGCACACTGTGAACAGGAAACCAGACATGCCGAAGTTGAAAGCAGAGATTGAACAAGCCGGTATTTAGCCGGTATTTTCCTGTGGTTGGAAAACGACAATTATGAATGGAACAGACTGCAAAGCACTTCGAAATGAGAATTTCATGATTTTACAATGATATGTCACATTTTCTTTGATGTTTGCGATTGCTTTATAAAATGTGTGTTCCTTTATCTTGCTGACTGACTGAATTGTATTGTGTATTTTCTTTTTTGTTCCCAGGCCCCTCTTGAAATAAAAGATCTTGATTTCAATGAGGTTATCTGATTATATAAAGGATACAAAAATGAAAAACTTTTTTCGCCTCATTTTTTTTGAAAACACTAGCTTAACTAGCATTTTAAGTATTGAGCACTGAATAGGCCAAAAAAGTGAAACACTTAGAAGCTACTATGTATGAGTGCAGATGTTGTCATTTTTACTCTTACTCTTGCTCTCTCTCCATCTCTCATAGAGAAACCCATTAATTTTTCCATTTTATCACCTGCTATGAAAGTGAATGACGCTGTAATTGACATTTCATACTTTTGTACCATTCTCCCTTTTGTAAAGTGATGGTGATGGAGGAACCGAACGTACCATAGAGAATGTTTTTGGCACCTCTCACCTCATGCAGAGAAAATGGCCCTTTTAGCTTTTTAATTGACTCTTTTTCACAACAACTGAGGCAAACACTTTGATAGAGATGTTTACCGATGTAAATAAAAATGAGTTGGAGCTTGGTGATACAGGAATGCTGGTTTAGTCTACGGCTGCACTTATTGTAAGTCACTAAGCAACACGCCTAGAATATAAAATGCACAGAATATAGCATGTGGGTAGTAGAACCATCCAGACTGGTAAAAAAAAAAACACCCACCCAGTCATTAAGGAAGCAGGCAATCAAAGTTTCTGTAAGATTTTTACACTTCTCTGTAGTGGTAAGCCCCCAAACTAGCACTTGAGCATATACCTAGATGAATCGAGAGATATAATGCATTGTTTAAGTTAAGTTTTCATGTTCAACTCTCAACCCATAATTAAGCTCAGGTCTGTTTTATTTAATTGCTTACAATTTAATTTCATCCCATGTAATACAGACCTTTTACAGCATCAGAATACATGCAAAATTCACATTTAGCTGTCACATACTGTCAATCCTTGTATCTAAAGTCATGCCTGCTGAATGAATTTTACAGAGAATTAAACACAAATTCTCTTTGGGCCCACATGCTTTGAAAACCTTGTTCTCATTTTAAAGTATCATGTTAAATTGAAAGATTCCTATTACTGTCATTACAGTAACTCAAAATGTATATATTTGCACATATTAGAGCCATTGCGGAGGCCTAAAATACAACTGTGCAACACAAAACTTGCAATACAAGTGCAGCTCAAGCCAGAATGATTTTGAGTAGGCGATTGGGTTTGATTGTTTTATTGTCTAGAAGTTATATCAGAACTACCATATCTGACCAATATGTAACAGCTGAAAACTAGCCTACATAGCTTAGCAAAACTTGGTGGTGTGTGTAGGATCCTATGGTTCTGTCCAGTGGCAAGTTTGTCGTTTGGTTTCCTGAGATACAGGAAAGAGAGAGACAAAGAGGGAGTGATCGATAGGGAATGAGGGAGGAAAGTTTTGTTCCAAGTCAACCTCCACTCCCCAAAGGCTTGCATTGTAGATCCAAGCCAAGGAAAGCTTCTGAAACATCAAGGAGCTCAAACCCCTTCTTCTCTACTACTTTTACCTCTTACAGCATGAACTAGCAAGGGAGCTAGATCAGCATGCACGCAGCAGCTGCTGCCAAACTCTACAAAGCAAACTCTCATTTTCCATGATCCAGTTTACATTCACTGGAGATCTGAGCCAAAGAGATAAGACATGAGCTTTTAACATCTCAGATGCCCTCAGATGTATCGAACGGTTGCTCGAACTGTGTTCAGGCGACCAGTGCATGTCCCTGCAGTGCTGCTGAGCGGTCCAAGGGATAGATAGCTGACATTTGTTACGGGCCATTTTATAGGCTTGTTCATTCATTCATTGTCTTTACCCAATTATTCCTATTCAGGGCCACAGCAGGATGGAGCCTATCCCAGCATGCATTGGGTGGAAGGTTTAGTCTCCAATCCACCTTGTGCATGTCTTTGCACTCTAGGAGGAAACCTAGGAGAAGATGGGAGAACAAGCAAACTCCACACAGAAAAGACTGGAAATTGAATCCTTGCTGTGAACTACAGAGACCCCACGGTTATTACGGATTATTATTATACTTCTACCAGATTTAACAACCAAGTGTTGTGTTTAATGCAAATAGTCCCCGGTGCTTTGCAATGCCATTTGCTTGATGGCCCTGCAGCAATTCTACATATGAATTCCGAACCAGCTATCTATGCTGCATTGAAAGACTTCCATACAAAAACCTATTTAATGAGCTAGCCTGAGCTTTTTGAAGGCTCTGAACATTTCATTGGTTTAGATCTACAATGGGAGCCGATGGGAATGAGAATTGGCTAACATCAAATTACAGAGCTTCGTCCTGTGGGATGTTGGACCAGTCTGTGTATGTATGCCAGTCTAGGCTTATTTCATAGTTTCATATAGGCATTCTGTAAAAGATGATGGCTTTGAACTTTTTAATGTCTTAAGAACATTTTTACATTTTCCTCAGACTGGGAGTTTATTTTGGGTTCAGAGCAATTCATAAACAAATTGATTCAAAATTCAAATCATTACAGAACAAAACATTTTCTAGAACTCAATTCCCATCCCCAAAGGCCCCCGCCATACAGCCAAGCCAAGAAATGTTCTGCCTCAAAAGCTAACACTCATTTAAATAAGTATAGTATTATTTAACTCATTCCAGGGTCCTATAAGGAACAAACTGTCCAGAGAATAAAGCACTCCCACTTGCTTTGAGCCAATCCCCAAGGCTTCAACTGTTGTGCCAGTTTAAATATATGTACTGTCATCAGAAGGTTCAAGCTGCTGTTTTACAGCAGGCCTATATTGTCAATGGAGCATCTATTCTTATACAATGAGGGTTATTGTATAAGAAGTCATGTTTAGGGTAGGTCAGGGCTACTTTTTCCACCGGTGGCACCAGTAGATTACATCCTGCTTCACACACAGTAATTCATATAATATCTATTGAAATATGCTCCCTAAAAAAACCCCCTCCCTAAAACACTGTTAAAAACAACAGTTGGCAATGTACCTTGCATTCCTGGGTCCATAAAGTGCATGAAAAATAACAAACATTCAGTGGTGTATTAGGAATTCCATTAACTGCATTACGTCTGGACTCTCTGTGCTGCTCTAACATTACCTAATTTTCACTCTGACACCACAGGACATAGAAATCCCTTAATTAGAAATCTCTCCATTAGGTGTGCAATGCAATTTTCAAATCGTTGGTCGCACAGCAACAATACAAGCTATGGCAAATGCCACGGTACTTTTCTGCATGATTCTGCCCCACTCTATTTTCCCATGATGCATTCAGTTTTCTACAAAACATTCTGCCATCAGGGAATCACAGATCCCTCGGTGCCTGATAAAAGCAGCTCTGGCTGATTATAAATCTTCATTAATCCTTTTTCCAAGCTTACGTCCTGATGAAGAAAGCATATTATTTACCTGCATCAGTTTCCTAAATGTATTTATTATTTTCTGCTATGAGTTGTGTTAATACACCAGGTTACTGCAAGTTCATTTGTACTTAATTGAATGCATGATTTGGCCAAATAGAATTTTTCAGAGAGTTCCCAAAGAACTGATCGCAGATCTGACCAGAGCTTTAACAGCCCTGCCATTCTGGATTGGCCTAGTCTTAATTAGAAATTGCCTTTATTCTTTAATATCTTTAGAATATGCAAAACATTGCATTCAGTTATTTTCTTAGAGAAAATTATGAAACTCAAGAAATACTTTTTTCCTGTGAAACTAGAGGAGTAGAGCTTTGACTATGTGGGACAACTATAAAAGATTGCACAAAGTAGCAAAACATTGGGAAGGTTTCTCATGTTGCTTTGCACATTGTTTTATCTTTGTGTACAGACTGAATATTATCTTTGTTGGTTGGTTTGGCGATGTCATCATGACAATGTGTGCAGTATTCCCTTATTCCTTTGTTGACAGAAACTGCCTATCATGCATTTGCATAAAGAAATATCACTACTAGTGCCACCTTGTGGTATGCCAGGTGCCTCTGGGTGTCATTGTGAACAGATATTGGTATCAGATAGGGGCCTATCAAAACAAACTTTCAGTGCAAAAAGCATATTTTACGTTAGAAAAACATCTAAGAATTGTTGTTATAACTGTTAGCATTGATTTTCCTATAAAAAAAGAAATTTCCATTTTGTGTTTCTTTTTTGTTTCATGATCTTACAATTCAATATACAAAGTTTGGCACAGGCGGACAAGTCTTAAATGTAATCCTTAAAGGGATAACTATGTAAACAGCTAGTGTGGCATAGACGCATAGGCTGGTCCCATTGCCAATATTTCATGGAACAAAACTGTATAATTTGCTTTGAACCAGCCGCCATTCCCATCGCGACTCCGTAGATCCAAGCCAAGAAATTCTCTGTCACATCAAATGCTTGCTCCCTTTCATTTACAGAAACAGCGTTAGCCATGGCGCCCATATAAAAGGAATAAGTCCCAATGGGATTTCTATAAGGCTCTGGTATGTGCTACAAAGCCACAAAGGACACAAAATGATTCCATATTTCCTCCGACTGAACTATTCCAATTTTCTCATGAGCCAATCATGAGGAATGAATCATGATAATTCTTTATTCTAATTGTAATGAGCCAGTTCCTATTCCCATAGGCTACTACAGAGAGCATTAGCCAAAGAACACTGTCTGGGGAGATGTGTGTGTGTGTGTGTGTGTGTGTGTGTGTGTGTGTGTGTGTGTGTGTGTGTGTGTGTGTGTGTGTGTGTGTGTGTGTGTGTGTGTGTTAAAGGGGCTACATTGCTGTCTACTGTAACAAAGCAATATTTAAATCTACATTACAGAAAAGGAAAGAGGCTAAGAGTGTAATTATGTATATGTTTGATTGTCCCATTTAAATGGTAATGAACAGTGAGCACAGAGAGTCCTCCTTATGGGAGTGTTTATGGGATGAATGCATTTGTTCGTTAGCTATGGCCTACTGCGCTCATCTGGAGGCGCATTTGTCATTCTGGCGCACTCACATTTTCTCTGTACATCTGTATCCGTCTCTTTTTCCCTCGCTGTATCAAGTTAAATTACTTTATCGGCATGACTCTTAAACGGGAGCAAATGTTGCCGAAGCAGAATATCAAATATAAACAGCTATATATTCAAACTAGAATTAGATATTGTCCTTTTTATTAAAAATCACACAGTATCAGAAGGTTCATGTAAACAGATTAATATGAATTAGTCTTATAGTCTCTTTCTCTTACTTCTCTCTTTTCATTTTCGGTTATTGATGCGTGTTGTGCTCTATAGAGCCTTTACAGTTGTGTCATAAATGTCCTATCAACCCTGTCTGGCTCCATCATAGAGGTTCACTGTGCGCAAATTTGGCTAAATATATAACAATAAAAAAGAAAAAGAGACCTGAAAAGGATTGTTGTGACCTGTATGTTAATATATTCAGTGACGTAAGTTGTCTTTAGCTCTAGTCTCTACTCCAAAACACTCTGAGTTGGAGCTTGAGAATAGTCAACTCAGTTAACCTGAACAAACTGTTAGCTAGCTAGCTAGCCAGCAGGCTAATTTAGTTCATTTTAACATGTGACTACTGGCCACTGCTAACGCTAGCTTCTACTAGATACGTTTGTTAGTGTGCTAATCAGATGTGTTAACAAGACAGTGGTGGACAGATCTGACCAGATACTATGGTTAGCTAGCTAAAAAGCTACATTATCTAAACACTAAATCAATCAGATGTATCAGTGATGAAATGATCAGTTCCAAGTCAGAAACAGACAGAAATTACCATGAATATTCGATTCTGTTGAGACAGCCAAGTTGCATGTTCAGAATCACAATCAGCCGTTAACAGTCACTGTTGCCCAAGAGCTGAGGACCTCCAACATGGCCACCAGAAGAGGGAGTTACATCACCTGAAAGCTCTCTATTGTCACGGCTTTCCATCCCTCATTTTGCCTCTTCTTCTCAATACAGAAAGCAACCAACCACCAACACCAACCCCACTGTGATACACCAACCCCACTGTGTGTGTGTGTGTGTGTGTATGTGGTTTGGTGTACTAATTCGCTGTTAATAAATTAGATTAAGTCCTCTGATTAGGTTATGCTTACATTGTTACCAGTGGGTAAGTTAAAGACATTAGGAATAATAATGTGACATGAAATACTTTGTAAGGGTTACTATAGAGAACTATTTAGATATTTATGAACTTCAGCTAATTTTTACTTTTGCTTTTTTGTTTGCTGCATTACATTGTCATCAGGCTGTTAATGGAAACACCATTGAGATATTAGATACTATTAACATTTTTCCAAATATCATGGATCATGCAAAATTTACTTAAAATAAAAGAGGAAAGTGATATTACTTATTATATTATAAGTAATATTTTTTAATAGTAAAGTATTATTTAATTAGTAAAGGGTGTGTGTGTGTGTGTGTGCGTGTGTGTGTGTCTGTGTGTGCGCGTGCGTGCGTGCCTGTGAATAAGTAAAGCAGGTCCCGAGGAGGCTGGTTGGCTTTTAATAAAACACTGGAGCAGATGGTAGTATCTGGGACAGAGAGAGAGAGAGAGATGGAGTGAAAAGATGTAAAGATGAATGAGAGTGAGAGACAGAAGCATTCATTTTCTCCCTCGCTCTCTCATTTTTTCCTTTCAACCCTTTGTCCCTACGTTAACCAGTGTTAACTGGTAACCTGTTTTTCAGCAACGCATGGCAGTAATCTTCCCAATAATGAGTAGTATTTCAATTTCAGTAATATTATTAGATTTACCAATCAAGAGAATGCATTACTTTTGTTGTCACTCTTGACACCCTTGGTAGAAGAGTTGACTTTCTCTGGGTGGAAGTAATCCCACTACTTTGATTTTCTCCAGTACAAGAACGACAAGAACACTGAACATCAACACTGTTTGGTTTCCTGATCATTCACAGGAGAGGAAACTGATTTATCTCGATTTTAGAGGGAGGAGAGCATGCAAACCACTAAGGAAGCTTGAACAAGTCCCAGTGATGGAGGAGGTGCCAGTCTAAAAATCTTACCTGGGTTTCTAACTGTCCCAGGGCCAGCTCTAGATGTGCTGTACAAAAAATAAAAAGCCTAGGTAAAAACATAAGAACTAAAATCATCAAAACAAAATAAAAGCATAAGACGTTTGCCAACAGGCTACAGTGATGCCATAGTGGGCTGTTAATTAGAAGCAGTTAATTAGAGGTATTTGTTAAAACATCAAGAGCTTACAGGCTACAATAAGAGACAGGCTATAAATAGAGATCAGGCCATTTAAAAGAAATTTTAAATTATTTCAGAGGTTTTTATGTTTTATACTGATGGAATCATCCATTCCACAGGTGTATTCCTATGTTTCTTCCAGTGGTATTTCCCAGTCCAACTTGCCTTTGGCTATATCCTGAGCTGGGTCTATGTTCTCTTTCGCCCCAGGCCAGCTGTTCAGACACTGTCACCATAGGAAAGACACTAGCAGTAACATTTACAAACTGGCACTGCCTGTTGGCAATGCCCTAAACCTCTCGATGTGGAAGTAAAAATACTGGTGCAAAAATCTACTTAAGAAAAATGTCAAAAGTGGCTTGTTTAAAGCATACTCCGAACAAAAGTTAATTAAAAAAACAGACATTGTTATATATGATCTTTTATCTTTTCCATGCAATGCAAAAGGGATGCTGTTTCAGAGGCTTTTCCACTCTGACAAGAATGAAATTATGAGGGAAACACTGAAATATCAGAATATCGGCAGCGTCCATCCATAAATATAGATATTGGGCTTAAAAAACTCATATTGGTTAAACCCATAATTGAAATATGGAGGACAAGCTGTTGTGTGTGGTATGCTAATTGGCAAATTTTGAAATTTAACTTAGAATTTTTTTTTAAAAAGGTCATCAAGCCGTGAGCTCCACAGGTCTTTCAGAGCTCTCAGACACTGCAACTACACGATAAAGTCATCGCCCTTGTCCCTGAACAACCCCTATCTCTATTTGTAATTCCCCTCTTCTCTCACTCTTCTCCGTAGCTCACCTTCTCCCTTGTTTCCTTTTCTCCTCCGACGTCCTTTCTCTTTCCATCAGTTCAATTCAATTCAGCTCAATTCAATGGGTGCTTTAATAGCGCGGCACGGAGATCTGACTCAATGCTGAAGCAGCAGGATAAGTGAATTACATTCACTGGAAACCCATTAGAACGATCACGACAGAACAAACTCTCTCTGTCCTTTCACCTCTCTCTCTCCCTCTCTCTGTCCCTATTTGCCTTTTTGTTTCGCTTCGTCAAGAGAGAAAGACAGACATAGTTGAGTGTGTGTGTGTGTGTGTGTGTGTGTGTGAGAAACAGATACATACAGACAGACAAGTCAAACAGCCCATGAACTTCATAAATGGCAGCTGGTATCGTGGGAGGATGTTGAGGCTAAAACATGATCGTCATGTCTAGGGACAGGCATCTCAGAATTTACGACAGGGGGTAGATTGTGTACTGTACTACAGAGCCACTCATGCAAGACATGTAGGGATTTTCAAAGTAATGTTTTGATTTGAACTCTTTTCAGAAAAGCGTCTGAAACAGCACGGGACATTGAAGAAGAAGATGAAGACGAAGAAGAATGCATACTTGTGTGGAATCTGATCAAAATGTCTCATTAGAATCAATTCAGGTTAACTGGACTTATATATCAGTCTAACCCTAATAGATATAATGTAAAAGCTGAGTTATTCCCCAAAAACACAAAACACAATGAAAAGAGATTGTGACAAAAAATATTATTAATGGAAAAAAAAAAAATCTACTAGGTGAATTATCGCATTTATCTACTTGCCTGTAAGATGCAACTTCCTGCTACACACTGTGGAATTAATATTGCGTAATGTGCAGAATTTACATTGGCAATTTGCCTACGAGCGTTAGCCTGTTTGCTTATTTCGCTGTTAAATCTAACAGCGACTTGGACTTGGACTTTTGCAATAAGAAAGATCCTATGGTGCCAATAAAGCTTCAGAGTGACAGAGACAGAGCGATAGAAAGAGAGACAGACAGCGGCGGGCAGACGGATAGACATCTCTCAGTGCTTTCTGGACATTAAAAGTCTATTGGATCTAAAAAAGAGATGGTACCATGATAAAAACGACAATATGGCTTTCGAGGGGGGAAAACAGATATATCATTTCCTCCTCAAGTAAAGGAAGAAGAGGATTTATGGGGGCTTAATGGAATCAGCAGATTTTTGGTCTGCTCCTCCTTGTTTTAAAAGTATCCATTTTCAAGGCCCGAGACGTGATATCAACACGGGTATCTTTGTGTACGCCTTAAGTCTGCGTTATAAGGGTGTGTGTGTGTGCACGCCCTGCAGGCATGAATGGGGCTCAGCTCTAAGGCAGCACTAAATGAACAGATGGATGTAATCAGCAGATGGTCGAGAGGGTGTTTCTGTCTGTGTATGCCCTTAAGACAGGGGGTCTGTGTGTGTGTGTGTGTGTGTGCATGTACCCTATCCGAGTCAACGTATTAGCTTCTGACGGGGAAGTGCCGCCAAAAGCTTTGAACAAGGAGAGCTGCTAAGGAAGAGATTTCAATTTAGAGATTCAGGAGTGAGATAAACCTGAGGTTGGGATGGGTTATGAGACTTGTTTGTTCCGTTTAATCTCTGCAACAGTCCAGAACAAAATCACTGGAGTAGAAGGTAGTATCGCTTTGGGGTTTAACTATGGAAATATAGGACCTAAAATGATGAAGGGCATTTCACCAATAATACATCTGAACTCCATTTTTGTCCTTGATTCTCCTACAAATTATTTTGATCTTTTGTTCATTCAATATCAAATAAATTGTTATAAAAATAAATTGTTATAAAAGAAAGTTGAATAAATCAATAAATCAATAAATCAATAAATAAATGACTTATACTAAGTTGAAAAATCTTCCCAGTAATTCCTCAGTGTTGTTTTTTTTATTTTTTATGATTTCACTTAGCTGTATTCAACACTACATGGAACTAGTATGCCGTGGATGGGATCACTGGGAGGACAAAACTCATTAACTCTCAGTGATTTAGAAGCCGAACTTGTGCAATATTGCTTACACTTTTGGGATATGAGCAAGATTACGCAGATAATAAGTCTTAAATCTCTTCATTTTTCATAGGGGTGCTCGGAATGAAACGGCTACTTTGCTCGAGGAGAGTCTTGTATTATCTTGTATCTAGTGATGTTAGGAGGTTAAAATATGCATTTCAACCCTTTTAAAAGGGGAAATTGCTTTTACTCATGAATTAATGTGTTTACTAGGTATCTTTTCAGGTAAATGGTAAGAATAGTACATTTCCAAGTAATTACATCTGTAACTAATTAGGTAAAAAACTGAATTACATAAAAACACCTCAAGTATAACCCATCAGTAACTACATTGTAGTTGTCGTAGGTTGGTTGGTATCACAGACGGTAACAGCATAATTCCTGGGGAATTAGCAAACACTTGATTACAAACACCTTCTCTATTACCCATCAAGGTAAGTACTTGCAGGTACTGAAGGTTCATGTTAGCAAGTTTAATTGTGTACATAGGAATTAAGACAATACTTTCCTATAAAATAGCTTTTCTTACAGTGTGTTACTAAGAAATGCCTTCTAATTTTCACAGAAACTAAGGTGAAACTGGATTGTAAAAGAAAGGTTCTTGCCATACCCTTTATAAGTACTTATTCCTATTCCTTTTCCATTCAATGAAGGTCAACATATACCATGTACATTCTGCAAACTTGCTAAGTTAAACATTACAACTAACTCAGCAAGTAGACTGAAGCTGGACTGTAAAAGGAAGCATTGTTTGCTCCCATGGTATTGCCGGGTACTTAATGTATCCTTTAAAATCACTAGTGCTATGCATGTTCCGCCAAGATATTAAGTAAACCATTTAAAGCCACACTAGCGAAAACTAGAAGCCTAAATTATGAAGTGGGGCTGCAACAGAGAAGAGAATCCAATTCCGCCTAATTGAGAGGCCGTACATTTGCCCAAATTCAATTCTGGTGTCAGGTATGGACACTGGTGGGAAAATCTTCTCCACCCACAGGAAGTGAATTGATCCAAACTGCTTCCTAAACAGCAGCTTCGTCCAGAGAAAGCTAGATCTTTTGTCTCTCGACCCTATGCTATAAAGCATCAGACCAGCCCGGTTGGTGAACATTAGCGTGCCGTGTGCAGTTTACTGACTTCACCTTAAATTATGTCTGGTTTGTTTTGAAGTCAGCAAACGTCAGCCACCTCTTGCTGCCAACAGTCAATGATGGTAGCTGTCAGCTTTGAATGTGTGCAATGTGTGTGTATGAGTATGGACATTGCTAAAAAAGCTCAGTCAACCGTCAGCTAGAAAAACACCATTATCTCATTGGAGTATTGGTTCTATTGGTTCTAACTTTGGCTGACTTGTTTTTGAACAAAACTAATTTCCTGCTTTGAATAATTACAGTGTTCATTTCATTAGCAAAGCTGCAAATGAGTGGTAATTATCAGAGAGGCAAGAGATTTTTTATATTAGAGAAAACAATGCAAAACAATGCAACCAACCAACCAATTCAGTTCATGAAGTAAACAAGTATGCAAAAACATAATACTGTATAGCATACTGTACAAACATCTAGCTACTTACTTTTGTTATACCAATGCTCTTGTCATCCTTTTACTGGAGAAAATCAGTAAATAAAAATAAAATAGTAGGAATAGGAATACTTCCACAAAAGTAAAAATAAATACTTCCACAAGAGATTAAAAAAAAAGTCTATCTTCTTACTTTTGTTAAACCAATGCTCTTGTGATGCCTCTACAAACAGAACATCTGAATAAGATATGTCAATGAGATGCTTACATTTTTGTTATGTGAATTATGTACCATGTATGTATGTTCACTTCTTTATGACTGCATATGGAGAAAATAAAATAAAATTAGTAGGAATAGGAATACTAAGTATGGGAATACTTCCACAACAGTAAAAAAAAATACTTCCACAAAAGTTTCAAAAAATAATAAAAAAGTAAACATTTCTACTATTTCTCATCCACACTGAAAAGACGATGACAAATTACAGAGAAAACAAATTGGCACATGGCAGTGAGATATAGCTTTTTGGATAATTCAACAAGCAAATGATATTTAACAAATGTAATGGCTTTTTTTGATTGGTAACTGCTATTTTAATTCCAGTAATGATATTACAATTTGTTACACTACTCGTTACTGGCCAAAGTAATCACTTTACACTAGCATGCTACTGATTAATATGTCACCACTACGCTACAACACTGTTCTCTAATCCTGTACACTGTATAAGTGTTAATTTCCTGAGTGTCTGAGAGGGAACAGACGTCTCTACCACGCTATTCTAATTCAAACACTGGTAGGCTATTCTACGGGACAACAAACTTACATCCTTCACACACTCAACATGTACACACACACACATAGTGGCGGTGCCCTTTTGTTCCTGATGTTTCAGCACATTCCAAATCTCATTCAGCTTGTCAGACTGGGACAGCTTGAAGGACTTTTTGCTGAATGTCTGCAACGGGACCACTTCAGCGAGAGATCTTAGCATCATATACAGTAATACAGAGAGGGACGACGGCTTGCGACAAAAGTCATATTGTTGGATTCAAATTCAAGAACCAAGACACTGTCCCTTAACTCAGTACGTGTCAAGTGTTTTCCCCCCTTTTGTTTGATTGGTTTGTCCTTATGAGAATATAGTAATCAGACTTTGTTGAGAGGGAGGTTTCTCATTCCGTTTTCCAAGCCAACCCTGGAGCGTCGTTAGGAGGGCTCCCACCCAACTACAGGAATGAGTGGCATGTGTGACAACAACCTATTGATTTAAATGGGCCATCTAGGTACTGCAGGGTATCAATTCTTAGCAATACACTCTTTCAACAGCAGTAGCAGTGTTGAACAGTAGAATCTAAGAAAATCTTAAAAAGTAGAATAATCTCTTATTCTAGTCTTTCCTTCCCGTTTCCCCCATCCTTTCCATTGAAGCAATGGCAGGGCACCGCTGGTGGGTCAGAACCCTCAGGCTGTCTGAGAACAACCAATCAGGATGGCCGTAAGGGTAAACAACAGGCAAAGTGACCGTCAGAAGTCCTCTAGTCTACAATACTGAGAGAGAGAGAGAGAGAGAGACTATGCTAAAGCAGTTTAGGTGAGTCTACAGCAAAGACAGAGCCACATAAAGGCACTTCCTTTCTTCCCTCCATCCTTCATTCGCTCTATCTATCCTTCCCTTCACCCTTCTTTTCTTCCTGCCCTCCATCCTTTCATCCGTCCTTCCTTTCCCCTTCCTTTCCTACCTCCGTCCTTCTTTCCTCCCCTCTCTCCATCCTTCCCTTTATCCTTCACACCTCTTCTTTCCTCCCCTCCATCCATCCATCCCTCCTTTCTTCCTTCCTTTTCCTTCTAACCTTCCTCCCCTCCGTCCTTTCTACCCTCCCTCCACCCTTCCTTCGATCCTTCCCTTTTAATATCTTGCGTCAGAGTTAATCTGTTTTTAATTAGCTCAGGCTAAGGTGAGTGAGAACGACATAGAGAGAGAGAGAGAGAGAGACAGAGACAGAAAGAGAGGTCCCATGGGAAGTGAAATGAAATGGAGAAAGTCAATAGAAATGGCAGTCTGCCAACACATGAGACAGAGAAAGACAGACACACACACACACACACACACGGCTACTGTGCATTTGTTAGATCTGTTACAACCTGGAGTGTGTCTGTGTGTGTGTCTGTGTGTGCACGTGCACATAAACATGTAGATGTGAGTGACAGTGTCTGATTGTATGCATGTATGTATATAGATATGTGTGTGAGTATACAGACATTTGTGTGTGTACATCTGTATGTGTTTGCATCTGTGTGTGTATGCATGTGTGAGTGATTGAGTGATTGACTCACTTTAAAGCCCTTCACAAACATATGAAGTTTATATGAAATTCTTTAGTTGCTTGAGCATCAAACGCTTAGGAATTACACCTCGCTTCCCGTTTGTGCATCTTCGCCATCAAATTAATTTATACACCACGGCCAAACAGATTAGATTTTTAAAACTCTGTGTAATATCCGTAATCTAGGAAGTCCATATATGCTGTGTGCAAAATTCTGTTGCGATTGGATCAACTTTGTGAGAGAAATAGCAAAAAAACTAATCTGGTACAGATCGTTTTAAGGCAGAAAAAGAAGAATCCTAAAAGAAACCATAGGGCTCCAGAACCTGCCTTGCTTGGGGCCCCTATAGATACTAAAAAGTTGAGTGGACTGCACACTCAACCACTGAAAACAAGTAAGAGGAAGAATAAAATACCTACCAATTTGATCAATTGGCAATTTGGTCCACCTCTGAATTTAAAGACATTGTCAGTCTTCAAAACTCCACAGCAGGGGCATCCTAGTTTCAAGACTAGATTCAAGAGGATGACCAAACTCGTGGACTTACAACTCCGTTTAAAGAAATAACAGATTGCGGGAATGGAAAGGAAGATAGATGTAGGGAGATGTAACGGATTCCTACCTTTCATGCCAAACTTGGAGCGTCGTCCATACTTGTTGATGAGAACGAAGAGAACCACCAGCATCACACAGACAAACCCTGCTAGTCCTACTGCTATGGAGACCTGGGGAAGAAAAGAAGAAAGAGAAAATATAACGAGATATAAGACGCATCCCTGAACTGAAGACAGTCATCACTGTTAAAAGGTTTCTAGGCTGTCTCTTCAGGTGGTTTGAAGCAGGCAGCAGCAAAATGCCAAGGACCTTGATTTTTAAGAATTATCTTCCTGGGATGTTTTAAGGATAGCGCCATCCTGGTGGATGACTGTTTGGCCATGTTGTTTCTGATATATTTACAGTATCAGGTTCAGCCTACACGCAAGTTCTGACCATTATTACAATGATAATAATAATGTAATCGATATACACTATCACACCTCTTCTGTTTGTAAGAAAAAAACTCTGCCACACAAATACACTTAGACTCACAGACACATGAACATGCACACCCACTCATACATTCATATGCCCTTGCACACTCATGCATAAGAATAATACATAATAATAAGTATACATAATACATAAGTATGCCCACAGACACACACTAAAAGATGAACATGCACACACCCACGCTCTGCCCAGACCTTAGCCTCAACGGTTATCTTTTCCCAGTCAATTACAGGAGAAAGATGAACTCAATTACATTTCTAACCAACTCTCAGGCTCACCAGCCACCAGGGGATTTAGGCAGATAGAGGCAAACGGATGAGAGAGAATGGAGGAGAAGAATTGGATTTAAACAGCTCACTCTAGTCTGAGCACTTCTTTCTCGCATTGTTTGTTCATTTGTTCCTTTTATGTTCTTCTTTCTTGGTTTCTTTATAGATAGGTGTTCAGACAGTGAAATTATTGCACTAAATCTCTGCTCAACTCTTCACAATGTCTCAACAATATCTTAATACAAACAGTCATGTGATGGCAATATGAGATCTCAGAAGTGATCATATTATGAGACTCATCAGACGTTTGATTTTGCAAAAAATGCTATGCAATATGTGGGTGTTTTTTGTTGTGAAATTGCAGGAATTGCTAAAAATGTATATATATATATAGCACATATTTTATATTTTCATATCATAATTATTCTGCACTCATTTCTTTTTTACCCCAAAAAGTCCTACTGCTATTATTTTGCACACCCTATGCTGCAATCCATACTTTTCCGGATACTTCCCATTTATACATTCTACCCAACATGTGTTGAAATTGCTTAATGCATACGTTCATGCAGTCATGATTGAAGGTTTGTGAGCCCCTTCTGCAATTATAGAAATCTTGGATTTTCTTCCTCTGGACCTGGATGACACATCATTAAGGGAACCATGAATTCTGAGCGAAAACGGAATTCTAGAACAGAACGTCAGGTCTTCAGTCCGATAAAGGAGGGCTGAGAGTGGCTGATCCACAAGACGATGACCCTAATCATTCAAGCAAATGTACCAAAGAATGACTCAGGAAGAAGAAGTTTAATGTTTTGGATTGGCCGAGGCACAAACCAAATCCAGTTGAGATACTGTGGCAGAACCTGAAGGGTCTGTTCATGTGAGATGACCTCAAACTTCACTGAGTTAGTTGAGTTCTGTAAGGAGGAGTGGGATAAAATCCCTCAAGGAAGATGCCAGAGGCTGATCAGTGGCTCTCGAGACTTTACTCCAAGTCATCACTGATAAAGGAGGAGCCACAAGTAATTGATTGAAGGAGTTCACATATTTTTGCACACAGGTATATCTGAGTTTGTGTTAAATAAACCAGTTTTGTTAAATAAACATTGAAAGTATATCATATTTATTTGCGTATGTTCTTTATCTGGAATATATAAAAAAATGACCAGCCCCTTTAGGGTTCACAAACTTTCAATCATTACTGCATAACAAAAATTTGATTTATTCTTGTTTAGATTCCATTTTTGTGTTTAGATTCCTGCTGATTCCTGATTTTTCCTGCTATAGCCTATTACTATTTGCTGCTGCAACGACTCAATTTACCCACAGGGATCATTCAAGCTCAGTTTCAAATCAGTTCAAGAGTCCCCCCTCAGATGCTTACACTGTTATGTATCATCAATCCGTGATGTTCAGTGCATTCCAGGAGTTAATTTGTGATGAAGTGTTGTAATTTGGTGAACCCACTTCCCTCAACCTGCCTTGTCGACTTCTACTTCAGTTAGCAATCTCCTACATTTCCCAGAATGCCTTTCAACAACTCCCAGAGCATGTGCCTGAACTTGTTGCTTTCAATCAAAGGTGGATATACGGACATATAAATATAGCTAACTAGTTTGTGAATATTGTGACTTATCTATAATTAAGGCCACATCCCTTAGTCAATATGCAACATGTCTAGTGGCTGCATTGTATTTTGGTCCATTGAGGCTGCTGTCAGTGGAGAAATTGGTATCTGTGACTATTCTAGGATCGATTTTCTCCCTGTATGATTGTAGAACATCAGTGTGAAATGGTGGGTCTAAAAAGAAACCCTTGCTCTTCGATTCTGCACTGCTGACTCCAAAACCTGATGTTTACCTCTGATATTTTAGATAACTGAAAATATTTCTGTTACTCCATTGTAGCTGCTCTGGAAATATCTTGATGTCACACATCTATATTTGGCCAGTTATTGGTGGGAATAAGAAAAATACACCACCAAACAACAAAATGGACAGACAAATGCAAGGTACATCATCAATAGCTCTTAAGGTTGTTGGCCGCCAACAACAACTACAAGTACAGGGGTCAGTTACATTCCATTGGCCAGGTCCAATGGAATGTACACTGGCTATAGGCTCCACTGCATGCAATGCATACATTGCAGTCTGTAAGCATTTGGACAGTGACACATTTTTTTATGTTTTGGCTGGATTTGAATTGAAACAATGACTATGAAGTTAAATGCCAAAACAACAAAAATGTCACTGTCAAAAATCCTTACAGACTGCAGTGTATCTGCTGCTATGTTTCACAATTTCACCACTCACCCCAAAAGTATCTTCCTCAGGTCTGTGAGTCACTGTGATGGTTGGAGTTGGGGTCCCTTATAGAAAGGCAGAAGACGATACAGGCAGGGTTTTCAGAAGCAGAGTCAGAACAGGTGCCTGGCTCCTCACACAAAGAATGCATATCACAAATTGCAAAAAGCAACTGCTCGCATCAACGATCAGAACAGAATAACACATGAATACAAACACCACCAGTAGACACAGGGAAGTCCATGTCATAAATGTCATGTCGTGCAATATGTAAGTAAATGTCTGTGTATGCATGTGTGTGAGAGGATGGGGGAGTTCACCTGTTGGCAGAATGCATACCAGAATGGAAATGTTGATGATGGATGGTTCTGGTTTTTAATGAAGCTGTAATGTTTCTGAGATTGAGTTTGAGTGAAGATGGTATCCAGAGGGACTCTGTGGGCCAATCATATTCTGAGCGTTTCTGAATTCTAGTTTTGTGCAGCTTCCTGGATATAAGGTAATTTGCTTTGCAGGATTCTTTCATTAGTATGGACTGGTCTGATGCATTTCTATACTAGACAGTTGGGTGGTTAATTGATTGTTTTACTGACACAAAACAAAATAATAAAAAACAAAAACACTGCACAGTATGAAAACATAAACAAGGTTTACCAGACATGAATACTAATATATTTACATATATTTACAGTACAGCTTCCAGAATAAGAGACCAAATTTAATACATTTGGCTCCGGGAAGGGCTACCCAGGCACAAGTCTCCAACTTTGGATATGCCTTTAAGAGAAATCATGCTGCGTGCATTTTTAGGCCAGTAATCTTTAGGAGTCATGTTCTGTGATGAATACATTAAAAGGCATTCTATGACTACATGCATAGAAGCTAATCAAATAAAAACTAAGCTAGCGTGAACGTCAGGGGCATTTGCACATGTAGAGGATGTCATGGCGAAGCGCTAACTAATGTTGACAACCCTGAGAAAGAAAATCACAATTCTATAATGAGATTCTTACAAAAGAAAAACTACTTACCATAATCATAATCCGGATCTGGAAAAGTGAGAGGTAGGGACGAGAGAGAAAAGAAAGTGTAAGACATAGAGAGAAGGTGAAGAAACTGCATACATGAGTGTGAAAGAAACAAAAAGCATTGGAGTCACCAAGGGAGGGGTAGAGACAAAAAACGGCCGAGCTAGAAGATAAATAAAGAAGGTGGAGGAGAGGTAGGTCATGAGAGAGACGCCGAAAACACAGCATCGGTATAGTGTGTGCAGAACGCCGAAAATAACACCGTTAATGAGATCATCACCTCTTATCTAAAGATAGGCTCCCTTCACGAGCCACATTTCATTTACACTTAGACTAAATAAAGGTTTAATTTCACAACAACACAGAATATAGACAGTCACACTGCTGCTGATGCAAAAAAAAGAAGTCAAAGAAATCAATCACTGCTTCAGAGAATAGGCTCACGCGTGACTGAACGGAAAACCGTCTGCAAAACTGAAAATGGAATAACCGACTGAAAGGCGTGCTACTCAAAGCAATGACTCGGAAGCGTTTGCATATTTAAATTCACATTTAACTTTGGTTGCTCCTAATCAGCTTTTTCATCATTTAGAGAGTGGTACATTTGAGTTTCTGTTTTACAGCAAACAAAACATCGTAACGTCGACCAAAAATCGAGCAAGTACTTGTGCCCTGCCCTGGAGTTTAGATCACAAGTGTCTCATTAAAATTAAATGTCTCATTAATCAATCTTTTTGTCATTTTTTATTTGAAATGCACTTGACTATAGGGATATTCTTGTTGGTGATGTCAGAATTCAGGAAGTTGTGAAATCAGGATCTGTCACCAAAACCCAAGCTCCCAAGTGATATTTATTATCTAAAAGCTGGGAATTTTATTTTGAAGAAGGAAGCTTGTGTCTACCATCTTTCTGATGTGACATGAAAGCAGCATATAGCTCTCCCTCATTCTGCCTCAACTTCCCAACCTACCATCAAAAGGCTTGTTTAGGAAGTGCCCATATATGGTCTTGGTGGCCACACCCAGGAAGTTGCTGGCCTCCAGCGTGTAGTTGCCATTGTTGTGGTGTGTTGGGTTTTTAAAGGTGAGACAGCCTTCCAAATAGTCCTGGTAAATCTCCATCTCGGTACGCACATATTCACTGTGGGGAATTTCCTGAATGGTGAGCAACAGATGGACAGGCCTGTCAGTTCTCGAAACACTAAACTACGGCAAAGTCCCTGAATTTCATTCACCACAAAATTATATAATATATATATAATATTTATAAAATAATATCTAAGTATTTCAAAGAATAATTTTCCAAGGGTTCAAGGGTTTCCTCTTACTTAACCTGGCACCACATGTATACAGGTACACAAAACAAACACTGTAGTAAAACATAATGAAGAAAGTCCTGCAGTATTTGTCAGTTCTACCGTCAGGTAAAGCTCACCCACCACGTCTTTGTGGAACCATCGTAAGGTTGGGTGAGGGTAACCACGAACTGTAAACTCGATGCAAGTGTCATGGCGGCGCTCAGGTTCCTCCAGCTTCTGGATGGAGGGAGGGACTGGAGAAGAGGAGGGAGAAAGAAAGAGAGATGAATCAAACTGAATTGAGAGGGGGCGGGGTTACATATTCTACACATCTACTGTATATACAAGGGCAGGACATTACAATTCAATGGACCAATTGAAATCATTTTTTGTTTTATTTTCTCCTTCAAAAACATTTTAATTGAACTGAAATTGAAGGAGGTGGCAGACAGAAGCAGACAAAAAAAATGGAACAAAAGAACGAAAGAAAGAAATTATAGTGAGAGATGAACATAGTGCACTGTAATTGAAGGGGAGAAAGACATAAGGGATTTTATTGTATTACAACGTCACACTTATTACCCTGCAACGAAGCTTATGTCATTACACTTAAGATGTATTGTTGCTGAAGGGAAAGAGAGCGAAGAGAAAGAGACAGAGAAAGAGTGGTGAGAGGGAGAGCGGAGAGGGGAGAAGGAGCAGAGATACAGAGAAGAGACACCTCTATTTTCACCTGAATGTGTTGGTCTCCATCGATCGATTGTGAGTGTGTGTGTTCCTGTTCTAATGTTTCCCTCTGTTGACTGACAAAACTGCATTTGAATGCAAACAGCTACTATTCGCTGCAACAGACGGTCATCATCTTACCACAGCTTGCTGTCTTGAAATACAAACCAGAGCCGGAGAAAGAAGATCATTGTATTAGCCTTTTTACGACAGCGCAAGTTGAATTTGTTCACTTACATTATCTGCTTATATATCATATCAGAGAAACCAGGGTTGCCTGGTTGGTGTTCAGGGCGTTCAAACGATGCGTATCCTACATTTTCTTGATGTAAATTATGGATGCTAGGGACACACTGGGGTCAGAAATGAACGGGAGCACTTGAACGTTTTTAAAATGCAGGTGAAATTTAAGATGAGCGGGCAAAAAAATGCCAGTGATAATTAGGATTAGCTTTTTTTGCATTTCATTAGTTGAGTTGTCAAATCTTCACACCTTCATGCAAATGTGACAACTGTCCCCTGTGGGCCACCATAGGTGATTCGTGGCAGCTTAGGGGGATTCTTTCCAGTGCATTCTGGCAGAGAGAAACTGAACATTTTTTTTGACAGAAAACAAACAAGCACACAGCCTGAAGGAGCAGAAAATGTTGGCTGAAAGAAAATGCTGGAAGAAAATGCTGACCACGCACATCAATAAAAAAATAAACAATATGACAACCAACCAATATGTTAAAAAAAGAAAAAAGAAAACTCAACAATTGAAGGGTGGAAGATGGATTGGTTGTGGGCAGAGAATGGGGCAATTATCCACATCTGTAAAGACAGTTTCCAGCAGTGGGAAAGAAGCTAAAACAAATCTCAGTGAGTACAAATTGAGTGTTTATTTGCCAATATACAATGCAAATGTATTATTTCCTAGTTCATTCAAATTGCCCCCGAACAGGACAAAACATAACTGTGGCAAGGTGCCACATTACCGGGGTCCGGACAGACAGAGACATAGGCAGGGGAGAGTTAATGGGCCAGCAGGGCCGTTTTATTCACAGTCCAGAATAATACCAACGGCCCGGGTCTTGACGGCCGCGCGCCGTCGGCGCCGTCTCCCTCCGCCGGCGCCCTCCTTCGGTCCCGGTGGGCCAGCCGCGGAGCCCCAAGGCTGCCCCAGCCTGCCAGGCTTCCAGGGGCATCCTGCCCCAACCCCGACTGGTCAGCCCTTGCAGGTGGCTCCCGACTGCGTCCTCCGCGGACCTCCGCAGGACGCCGCGGAAGGAGACGGCCCGCTCCCGCTCCGTCTCTCCCGCTGGTGCTGGCCCCGTCTCTCCACTCCGCTCCCACACAGCCGACTGGATCCTCCATCCACGTCGGCTCCCGCATACACGCCGCCAGCCTCTCACACTGGCGCGTCCCTCTCGCTCACACATTCACCCACAGGTTAAAAAGGCCCGGCTGCACTCAGCTTTAATTGGCCGCAGCCGCTGAGTCCAGCCGAACCTACCACCCTCCCCCCAGTCCGCCACAATAACCTAAACCTAACCTGGGACACATTACATGAGTCTACATGAGTCCAACTGTCCATCACGACTGATTTACAGTCTGAATGAGCTTCTACAAAAAGGTACACACACTAACAATTGTTCTACTCAATATAATGAATTCTGCATTTATTCAATGCATAGGATGGACAGGTGTAAATATGCTACATAATATTATAATTGCAAACTCAGTAAGGCACTGTCTTTGCTTTGCCCTGGCAGTTATATGCATTATGTAAAAAAAAAATCAGCAAAATTAAACCATTTGTCATAGCTAGATCTTGTAAAAAGCAAAAGATTCTGCGCACTTTCGCTCAATCAAAGATCGCTGAATGCTTGCTGTTCTGGTATCGGTTGGGAAAAATAAATGCATCTAAGATGAAAATATTGAGATTTCATCAAAAATCACCTGAATCCCACCTGCATCATTTAAAACATTGCCAAAAATAAACCGCTTGTGCTAGCGAGATTCTGTTACCACAATAGGGAAACCCTGTATGCTGCCATTTTCAGTGACGTCCTAATTTCTTGAATCAGAAATTCAGTTTTCTTTATGATTTATGGTATTATAGCTGTCATATGTCTTGTAACCATGCTTGTGCTGATTCCATAGGGATGCAGGACTGTGTAGGACTGCAGTGAAAAGTAAGTAAAAAGGTGGAAAGGAGCAAAAATCACCCAGAAAATGTTTGGGGTTCAGAGGGTTAACTATGTGAGCCTGCTGGTTTGACATTGGACTAGTGTCTTTCTTAGACCTGATCTGACTAACTAACTTTTTTATGCAACTGTATTCTGACTTAATAAATCGGTGTATGTTGTTGGCTTGCAAGTTGTTTTTTCTTGATGCTGCTTTCTTGGTCATGTCTCTATTGAGAAAGAGATTATTAATCTCATTCAGACTAACCTAGTTCATTAAAATTTAAATAAAAATAAATGAAACCACCCTTACACTCTGAGCCTCTCGCACATTTTATTTGAAAAAACTTCTGTGAAATCCCTCAATAATTTGTCATGTTTTGGACCCCCTACAGCTGATGTTAGTTAATGTTGGTAATTTGTCACAAATTGTTTTGGACCACATGCAGAGAGACCTTTCTGCAAAGTAAACACATAATTACTTTCCCTAGAATATTATGCATTATTTCCAGCAAGAAAAACAACTTGAATTGAATTGAAGCAATATACCACAGAAATACCTGTTGCTTTTGTGAACCCATAAGCAGCACAACAATATAAGTTACAATAGTTACAATAGTAAATAGTTACAATAGGAACTGTATAGAAACCAGTCTAACCAGTTCTGCAACACATTGGTCTGTGCTAAAATAGAAATGGTATAGAAACCAGTCAAGCTTGTAACACATTATGCTACGATTTAACTTATTTTTATTCTTTTTATTCTTTTTCTGCTTCTTTTGGCTGTCTGTACACATAACAAAGACAGTGCATCTTTCTTTTTTTTTAACGAAGAACCATAAATATAGTGTGGCCCTGAAGAATATATAGAAATATTGGTTCTGGGTCATTACAGCTATGATACCCAGGCAAACACTTAAAGCAATTTCAATAGGCCGTTTTACAAACAATAATGACTCACTGTATTTTCCAGGCATATTTATTCTTTATAGCCTACTTTTCATCCACATTGACTCCATCCCTTTTGCCTCCTTTATCTTTTTTGCAGGCAGTATTGCTCATCTCCATTACCTAAAAATATTGCCGGTGTGTCATACTAACACCCACAAACCACAGAAATACCTACTACAGCTCTCATGGATCAATAAACAATACAACTCTTTTCCTGAAGCACACAGAGATGCCTGAATACAGTGTGATGAACATGATGTGGTCTGAGTCATCTATCCAGAAAGCCCTGCCATTAAAATCACCCAAGCTTCATTAGCTCGCAGAGGGAAGTTCGATGAGCAAATGCTAGGAGTAAACAAACGCAATTGAAGATAGCGAGTACAGTTTTGGCAGATATTGCTTACCCGCAAAATTAAGTTTGAGGAAGTACAAAGACTTAAAATAGTTTCCTCAGTGGCCCAATGTTTTTATATTCAAGCCTCTGGGTGTAGCAAGATATATGCATAATGCTTGGGTGGAGCTTGCACTGCAAATAGATTGTGCATCCATGGATGAGGTACATTACCATGGCAGAGGTTTTCATGATTGGAATGGGATGCCATACACTCCTTTGAAAACAAAATCTAATCTGGATGTTATCTACATCTGTAAATTGAATAAATTGATAAGATGAATCGGGTTTTAAAACATAAGTCTGCACATTCTTGACACGTTCTCTACATGCATGGCATTCTGCAGATGTATTAATGTGAATGGTGTTGCAGTTGTAGTGTTCTGTGTCATGTGTTTGTATTCTCTGTCCGGTTTTGGAGGGAGAGCAGTTTCCGGTTTTGACTCTGACAAGAATGGCATGCTCGCATTAGCTCTGCATCACGGTTGAGGATAGTCCCGTGGTGCTGGAGCAAGAACTGTCCCCAAATAAACCGGCATATTCGTGCCAGTTACATGCCGTTGTCGTGCCCATCTGTCCCACGTCTTAAACCTGTGTGTATCGCTACCCAAAGAAGCTAACAGCCTAGACAAGCTAAAGGAGCCTGGCAATTCAGGATAAAAGCATGACAATATCATGCACATTTTGCACATCCTGTGTATTTCTGTGTATTTCATGTTCGTATTGTACATTTTCTTTTTCTTTTTTTTAAATCACAGTATATTGTACTGCTGTTATTTTGCTGTAATTCATATATATTGATACTTTAATTCATACATTTCTACTTAATATTTTTTGACATGTTGGAATTGTCATTTGCAATGGCCCAATTTCCCCATGGGGTCATTCAAATTTTCATCTAATCTAAATAAAATGGTCAATAATAAATAAAACATTTTTTTAACATTTATTTAAACATTTTTTTCACTTATTTAAATTAAATATTAAGTAATTGATTAGTTATAATAATAATAATAATAATAATAATAATAATAATAACAACAACAATAATAATAATAATAATTATTACTATTATTATTACTTTTGAATTATTATTTCTTTCTTATTTTCTTTACTACAAATATGATACTACTACAGCCTTTTTAATGCCAAATGACAGTCCAATTTATAAGGTGTTTGCTTATGAAAATGCACACAACGAAACCACTTTTTGTAGGACATGAATATGCTCACACACACACATAGCCCTGTAGGTCAGATGTGTCTGAGCCATAATGATGATGGGTGGGCCTGTTTAAGTCTAGGAAAACACAAATAAATACTTTCCTATACTGGTCATTAAATGGAGAATGTAAGAGCAAGGGAGTGGAGAAGATTTGTGTGAGTGTGCGAGTGTGTGTACTTACACTGAACAGTCAGCTGAACAGATGCATTGGTCATGCCCACTACGTTCTCGGCAATGCAGGTCAGCAGGAAGTTATTGTCGTCTCGACTCACATTGACCAACGTCATGTTGATGGAGTAAATGATTTTGTCATAATCCTTTTCCTGGAGAGAGGGGATGGAAAATAGCTGATTGTTTAATATTCCTACATGGTTATGTGTGTGTATGTGTGCTTAAATACATATACACCATATGGCCAAAAGTCAGTGGACACCTGACCATCACACCTATATGAGCTTGCTGGACATCCCATTATAAAACCATGGGCATTAATATGGAGTTGGATCCCCCTTTGCGGCTGTTATCCCTAACCCTAACAGCCGCCACTCTTCTGGGAAGGCTTTCCACAAGCTTTTGGAGTGTATCAAGTTCCTCCGTACCAAACTCGTCTAACCATGTCATTATGGACCTCGCTTTGTGCACGGGTCACGTGCTGGAACAGCAAAGGGCCTTCCCCAAACTGTTGCCACAAAGTTGGAAGTGCCCAATTGGCTAAAATGTCTTCGTATCCTGTAGCATTAAGATTAACTTTCACTGGAACTAAGGGGCCAAGCCCAAACCCTGAAAAACAGCCCCAGACCATTATCCCTCCTCCACCAAACTTCACAGTAGGCACTATACATTCCAGTAGGTAGCGTTCTCCTGGCATCCGCCAAACCCAGATTCCATCAGACTGCCAGATAGTGAGGCGTGATTCATCACTCCAAAGAACACGTTTCCACTGCTCCAGAGTCTAGTTGCGGTGTGCTTTACACCACTCCAGCTGACGCTTGGCATTGCGCATGGTGATGTAAGGCTTGCGTGCAGCTGCTCGACCATGGAAACCCATTTCATTCTCCCACACGCACAGTTCTTGTGCTGATGTTGCTTCCAATGGCAGTTTGGAACTCTGTAGTGAGTGCTGCAACAGATGATTGACGATTTTTACGCACTACGTCCTTCAGCACTCGTTGGCCCCGCTCTGTGAGATTGCATGGTCTACCACTTTGTGGCTGAGCTGTTATTGTTCCTAGGCGCTTCCACTTCACAATAATAGCACTTACAGTTGACCGGGGCACATCTAGTAGGGCAGAAATTTCACAAACTGACTTGTGGCAAAGGTGGCATCCTATGACAGTGCCACGTTTAAAGTCACTGAGCTCTTTACGACCCATTCTAAATAATAAATGTTTGTCTATGGAGATTTCATGGCTATGTGCTGGATTTTATGCACCTGTTAGCAATGGGCGTGGCAGAAACACCTGAACTCAATAATTAGTAGGGGTGTCCACTGAGCTTTGGCCATATAGTGTATATAGAGGCTTTGCGGTGGTGTCACAAATCTTCCACAGCTCTGGAGAATTGGCTGTGTGTAAATATTTAACAACCAGGCCAGAAAAATAGATTGTTGTGGTGTCGGTGGAGCTCTATTTAGCAAAGTAAAAACTTTAACAATGTTAAAAAAGACACATTCACCCTACAGGGAGTGGTCATTATTTCATATATTAGAGGAATAACTTTAAAAAAATCCTTATCTAAAACTCACATCTAATGACAATATCACAAATTAAGAACATGCACAATTAAGTATGATATTCTTTCATTGTTTATTTCACAAAACTGGTTTATTTAACAACAACTCTGATATCCCTGTGTGCAAAAATATGAGAGCTCCTTCAATCAATAACTTGTGGCAACTCCTATATCAGCGATGACTTGGAGTAAACGTCTCCTAGAACCACTGATCAGTCTCTTCATCTTCCTGGAGGGATTTTCTCCCACTCCTCCTGACAGAACTCCACTAACTCAGTGAGGTTTGAGGTCTCACGTGAACAGCAGATTCAGGTCCTGACACAACATCTCAGTTGGGTTTAGGTCAGGATTTTGACTTGGCCAATCCAAAATACTAAACTTCTTCTTCCTGAGTCAATCTTCTGAGTCAGCTTTATCTCTCAGACTGGTTAGGGTTCTGTTCCTGAATTCTCTGGTTTCCCTCAGAATTCATGGTTCCATTAATGATGTCGAGTTCTCCAGGTCCAGAGGAAGAAAAACAGCCCAGACCATGATACTCCACCACCATGCTTGACCGTAGGGAGAAGGTTATGTTGGTGGCCATTTCTATTCACTGTTCTTCTCATTGTTGAAGTATGCGAAATGACATCAGACGCAGCAATGAAGGCTTGTAGATCTCTGGAGGGGTTCTTGGGTTGTTTTTTGCTAGTTTTAATATTATTTGTGAATACAATTTTGACTGAACTCAGACTGACAGCGCTCCATTAAGATGAATGAGAAATAGAAACACTTTTATTCTGGCACTCCTGAGAGATTTTTAATAATTAATACAACCAAAGCTTATGATAAAATCAATTGTGCCAGCTCCAAAAACCAATCAATGCTATATACTTTATTACCTTTTTTGACCTCTGGTCCATTTCACAGACAGACTTAGGCATTGGCTACAATAGGCATGGCCTCCCCTACTTTCTGCACAGGTGTATGGTGTCAATTGCCATACACGTACGATTCTAAGCGAGTCCAAATATGATCGAATGGTTTTTAGCATTGTAATTGAGAGCAATGATAAAATAAAAATCACCAGAAAAATGTCTTAAGAAGCCCAATCTAAAAATAATTCATATCAGGGGAGCATTGAGGACAAATGTTCCCTCTAAGCTGATAGGTTTTCTCAAAGCCTCTGTGATTAATCAGCTGCGACAATGAAAATGTTCCTCTGCACTTGATTGAGGTGTTGACCAGTATCTTATTAGACTTATTAGATAGTATTTTAGAACAGTAGTTGTTCATTTCTTGGCTGAAAGAATTATATTCTACACTGAGGTTGAATAATGGATATCCTCCCTACCTGGTGTGTGTTGATGGAGTGCATGCCGATGACAGGCCAGTCTACTTCTGGTAACGGGGAACCGGAGCCATTGCAGGTGACCGTTAAACTATCACCCTCAATAACTGTGAGGTTGCTGTGGCTAACATTGATATCTGGCAGGTCTGAGAGAGAGAGAGAGAAAGAGAAAGAAATGAAATTATACAATTATTTGTTACACACTCTGACTCACATACTGGGACGATATTGGCCTTTTATTAAAAATCAGATATCAGCCAATCAATGTTGTCCACCTCCGGTATGATGGAGGTTCCTCCCTAACAACAGCTGGTGAATGTGTTTTATTATTACAATATCAGATGTCTCATGAGTGAAATCATTCCAGTGTGGTGTGGGGAAATTTTTCCTCAACAGCTTCATGGGTTTCAGTCTGTAAAACCTCTATTGAAACCTGCTTCACCCTGCCTTCAGGAGCTGCTGGCCACCAAAAAAAAATTAATCTGCCTGGCTTTCAATGGAGTGTTAGTGTCCCGTGATGGTCTAAATGCTGTTTCTGAGGCTTTTCCATCCTGTCAAGATTAAAATTCTGGAAGAAACACTGAATACTTGGAATTATTTGGGATTTTTTGGCAAGGAAATTCTCAACTTTATCAACCATATCAAATTTAAAAGATACTGAATATTGTTGCAAAATCTCGCAAATCAGCAGCTGTAAGCAACAAGTCTATGACAATAAGTTTTGTAAAACATAATGTTGATTTGCTAGATTGATTTGCTAAACATAACAGGTGACCACTGAAGAGATGCCAGAACTGGAATGATGATGGCTGCTGCATTTTGAACAAACTGCAGACGTGGATATCAAATTAGTAATTAGTAATTAACAGTTCTCTAAGTGTGTGCAGATAAAAGCATACTTTGAAATTCAAATCAGCTGATACTACAGATATCGTCAATTTCCCCGCTGTCACTGGCGGGCATTGGAATCTGACCCCAAAAGTTCATTTTCAGTGGGGACAAAGTGTGTATTTTGACCAGCTGTTTTTTGTATACCGTATAAACTCACCACAACTAGTAATGTTCATGTCCTGCAGTAAGATCTTCGTAGATCCATTACAGTATAGCTGTTGGCTGCTTAGCCCCGCCTCTCCTCTCTGTTGCCATAGCTGCAGCCAACGGATTTCACAGCCGCACTCAAACACCACTTCCTCTAGATGACTGGAGAGAAGGACAGAAAGACAAGAAATAGAGAGAAAGAAAGAAAGTGTCAGCACTGACAGAATTTTAGTAATCCACCCTATCACATGTAACCAGCCCTTGTGCTATTAACTAAGTTTGCATGTTAGAGCCCTGCCACACCAAGCCGACCGTTGGCGGGGCCATCGTTCATTTCACAAACAACACAGACACAGTAATTTCTGCAGTTTTCAACACATTTATTTATACATTACAAGCATCCATAGTACATTCACATACCGTTTCCGTTTGGAATGTGAGGGCTCCTTTTATACCGTGTGTGTGATGTCATTGGGGCATACCACACGCTGGGGAAGTCTGATTTGTGCTAATTAAGATGTGTATATACTAGTGTTGCTGTATACAAGAGTTAGAACAAAAAGGAATTATACTTACCTTGAGACTGAATTATTTGCATTGTACTTTTTGAGTGTTTCCATTGGTTTTCACTTGCAGTATAGGTGAAGGTAGAGTCCTCCCCCGTGGGCAGGGCAACGGTAGATGCCAGGAAGCAAAGTATTTAAGTCACTCTGGTCAGGCCACAGGGAGGAGAGACACGGGGCACTATGCTGTTGGAAGCGATGTTCCATAGTCATTAGGAAAGGTCAGATTACTGACATATACAGCCTGATTGTAAGAGGCTATTCCGATTCGCTGGAAGTTTTCTTTTGATTTTGGGGATTCTTTTCTCATGCTGAGGGACATTTTTTGTTATTTTCACGATGTGACAGTTGCCCTTGGTCGCCGCTAGTTCTTTGACGTTGCTTGGTGTGTCTGGGTCTTAAGAGGAAAAGGGCATGTTTGTCATTGGGAGGAATCACCTATACACACCTTCAGAAGGTCCAATAACTTCTTGACTTGACTTTGACTTTTTACGTGTAGCATTACTGAACCGACCTACACCCACACCACAACAATCTTTTTTGGATAGGAAGAGTCATAGAGGAGGCATGAAGGAAACAAAGTGAGAAGGAGAGGGCATCTTGTTTTATTACAACCAAACAAGTAGGTACACTTTACCTAAAGATTTGACGAATAACAGCGTTGTTATAGTGGGGACAGATGTAGGTGAAGGACAGTTTTATCACCATACACACATAGAAACACACAGGCAATCAAACACACACAAATATACAGTTACAGCCCAGCACACACACTCTAGATAGCTAGCATTCATCACACTACGCCTGTAGGGTGGAATAGAACTTAATCTATGCTTGTGTGTGTGTGTCCAGTTGGCTCGGGGTTCAGAATACCAAATGTTCATTACTCTTGTGCCCCGCACACACACACACACACACACACAGATCCTTGCTTATTCCCAACCCTCAGATCAATAGGTGCATTATTACAGCCACAGTCACAGGTGTGATAAACACAATAAACTGGATTTATCTGCAGAAACAACATGCCTAAGGACTGCAACACTGCCTGATTTACACCAAGTAAAAAAAGAGACTGAGGTAGAACCAAAAAAAGTTTAATATTTAATATTTGATCAAATTTGTATCCCCTCTCTGCTGATAGTACACCAGCCAAACCTAGCACTATCTAGGAGCACACACACTTCACAGCTCAAACGCACAGACTTCACAGTTCACCCCTGCAGTTCACCCCCTGTGGCTGTTAGGTTAGGTGTTGATCCCGACGGAAGGGTGGGAGCAAGGAGACGAAACCTGCAACACTCTCTCCTCGAGCTTAAAGTATACCATGCTCAGATGTCCTCAGTCTATTGGCTTGTGCCCATCAGCTCTCTCCAGCCTGGCTGCCAGCAGAAATATGACATAGGCATGGAGGAGTGCTTGCCCCTTGTGTCAGTACCCCAAAAATTTGGATGATGTTTTATTAACGACAGCATGGCCAACTACATCCATGTCTCCAAAGTAGGCATTCGTGTTTCCTGTTGATTCCCTCCAATAGTGCCCCCAAACTGCAACCGCAACCCTCCAGCAGTGCCAATAAACTAGTCTAAGATCAGTCCCTATTTTGTTACAGGATAAAGATTGGTATACGCAAGTTGTGTCTTTCTGCAGCAGCCAGATTTGTTACCCAGGTGATGGAAGTTTTGTTAGTTGTAAATTTTGCAAAAATGGGACAAGATTTGATTCCAACCAAACAACTTAGTGGCAGATTTGGTGACTGAGGTAAAAATGTCAATGATGGGGAGCATACTGATAATAATAACCTGTTGGAGTCGGAGGCAGAGAATGAGGGCGGGAGAGGGAGCGGAAAGCTAGCTGCAGCTAGCAGCTTGCGGGTTATGTTAGCCAGCAGCCAGAGGAAGAACTGCGACAGCCAGCGCTGATGAAGTATCCTTCACATAAGTATGGCAATCAGCAAAGAAGCTGCAATCATGCCTGGTTCGATCAATACTCGTGGTCGGAATTTTCTATCACGGAGGGTGCATGGCTTTCATTCAGAAACTGCATTCACAGTTCAAAGGTTACCAGAATTGTCAGAAAGCTACTGCATCTATTACAACCCATAATGCAACTGCAGCTTATAAGCTCTAAATGGAAGCAAGTTAAACCGTTAGGGTGGTTCCAAAATAGAAAGGTATGCTTGAGAAAGGACATCCCGAGGTTGTGCAGGAAAACAGAGACCATATGAGAGAGTGATTGAGTCTCTACGTTACACTGCTTGTCAGGGAATAGCCAAGAGAGGGCACTGGGAGGATGAAAAGTCTGGCATTAAGGGGAACTGTATTGAGTTGCTCAATGTTATTGGGATGTTTGACAAAACTGTCGCCATCAAACAAAATACACTCTGTGACATTCAAAATGAAATTTTAGGGGTTACAGGAGATACCGTGAGAAAGCAGGTAAGTGATGAAGTCAAGGAAGCTGAGCATTATACCATAATGGTAGATGAATGCAAAGACAAGAAAGAGCAGGTTTCCACGGTGGTGAGGTATTTGAACGATGAGACCATGTTGCAAGAATTTAACACTGCACTTTATGCCAGCGCAAGGCTTGGACATGGAATCCCTACTTAAAAGCATCGGACAACATTGATAAAATGCATGTATAGGCCAGTGTTATGATGGTACAGCTGTAATGTCGAGCTGTACAAATGGTATACAGGAGAAGTTTCGCCAAGGGGTCTACAAGCACTGTACATACATTGTTATGTGCATAGATTCCATTTTTTTTGTTTTGGATGCGTCATGCAAGAACAGCTTTTCTTGCCTCGGGAACGGTAGCAGGGATGGAAATTGGAAATTGGCCCTGTTAAAAATGAACAGCCAGAGGATGAAAGCTCTTGACATACAGTGTAATACTGATGCTTTCACCACCTACAACAACAGACGGATGGTGCTTCTCTGAAAAGGTCAGTTAATAGTGCTTTAACCTTGAGTTATTGTAGTTATTTTGTTGATCTATTTGATTTACTTTGGTTCCAGTCCTTGGTAAATTCTTACATGAGTTGCTATAGCTCTTTTTGCTTTTTATTGGGAAAGGCAGTTGCATATGTGTTTATAGGCCTTAGCCACGGTGGGTTAATTTATGTGATGAATGGTTATAGTTATAGTGAATGCGTCATTCGTTGCGTATTGTGGCTGTTGCTTTCTGGTTTGGTGGGTATCCTACTTGTGTGTGTTGCTGGATTGTGTTGCAGGCCTTACTTGTTTGTTCATGGTTAACTTATATTGCTCTGGTGTGTGTATATTGTATTGATCCATGTACAGAAACCACTCTCTATGTGAGAGCTAGTTGTGTGCACTTGTCTGTCTGCAAAGAACTGTCTGCAATAGACTCCCCAAAATCATGTGTCTACATCTGGTCTTGTTTGTTCATATTCCTTGCAAATATCTTGCTGAATTGTCTAGCACCGCCATATCACTGGCAACAAAAAGTCCCTGGTGCTGCCCCTATAACCATATTTTAATAACATGTACTTTAGCACAATATAAAACTTTTCCAGTGGGAGGAAAAATTTCTCCTGAAATGTGAAAATGCTGAAATGCGGCTATTTGAGAAGAAATAGTAATAGCAGCTATTGTTTAGAAGAGGAGCCTTAGCTATGCAAGCTAAATGTCATTCTATTTTATTGTACCACACTGTTCTTTATCTGTTACCTATTATAAATACGGCGTTATTTTCTATTCAGAATAAGGTATTTTTTTTATCTATTCTGGTGTTTTTATCTGTTAATGTATTAGCAAACTACGTTGAATTTATGATTAAACATGATTTGAATTTCAACAAATTGCATTGTGAGTTTTTACAGTGTTATAATTTATTGCAAATTATTATTATTATTATTATTATTAAGAATAATAGTAATAAACCTTATTTATATTGCACCTTTCAAAACCAAATGTTACAAAGTGCTTTACACAAGATTTAAAAAAAACACAACAATACCTAAAATACAGCGCAATAAAAGATCATGGAAATAAGACAAACAAATAAAACAAGGCCAATAAATTAACAGTAAAATGCAAGGTTATAAAAGAGTGTTTTGAGCAGTGACTTGTACTGAAACGTGTACTGAAAGAGCTAGGTGGGTGTTGACAGGGCGATTGTTCCATAATGTTGAGGCTCTGATAGCAAACGTTCAAAACATTCAGCAGATCTGAACAGATCTGTGCTCTTGAACATTGAACACAGGGGGATAAAAGTTCCATGATATGGGACGGGGCCATGGTATTCACTGCTTTGAAAGTAATCAATAAAATCTTAAAATCAATTCTAAAATCAACAGGTAGCCAGTGTAGATTTGTTAAGATGGGAGTCATATGCTCTGTCCTATAGGATATAGTCAGAAGCCTAGCAGCTGTGCTTTTGACTAGCTGCAGGCAAGAGTCTTCCTATTGAGGCCAGAATACAAGGAGTTACAATAGTCAATACGGGATGAGATAAAAGCATGAATAACTGTCAGAAAATGGATCTGATCTTCGATATAACTGATAAAAGCAAGACTGAACAACACGTTGTACTTGTTTCTCAAAGGTCAGACCACAATCAAATATAACTCACAGATTTCTGGTTGCTAGTTCGATGTTATCTGTTAGGTTGCCAAGATTATCATAAATGTTAGTGGTGGCATCAGGAGGACCAAATACAACAACCTCATACATGTCTTCATTCAGCTGCAAAAAGTTTTGAGACATCCAACATTTAAGATCAGCAAGGCATTCCCTGAGCGTGCTAAGGCTACTATAGTCACTGAGATTTAAAGGGAGATACAGCTGAGTGTCATCAGCATAACAATTAAAGGAGATATTATGCCTACAAATTATGTGGCCAAGAGGGAGCATAGAAATAGAGAACAAAATAGGATACTTATGATGGATAGGATGGATACTTGGGGTACCCCACATGATGCAATAAGATGTAAACCAATTAAGAGCAAACTCTGTGATTCTGATAAGATTGTTAAGACAATCAGTTAAGATGTTGTGATCGACAGTACTAAGGTACAGTAGAACTACTAACTAACTACTAACTACTAACTACTAACTCAGTGCAGTGTCAGTGCTATATTTAGACTGATAGACAGATTGGCTAGTTTAGTAGTAGCCAGTTTAGAAGTTTAGGAGTTTAGAAATAGGTCTGTAATTACTAAAAATGGAAGGGTCCAGGCTGGGGTTGGATTAGTGCATGTTTGAAATGTAATGGCACAGTAGGCCAGTAGACAATGAACAGTTCATAATTGCAAGAATACAAGGACAAACAACATCAAAGACATCTTTTAGGAGTCTAGTTGGGATTATATCTAGAGGGCAAGATGAACATTTCATTTGAGAAACAATGTCAGATCTGCTGAAAGGAGGCAAAGGGGGTGCTTACTTGGCAGCTCACAGTCATCTGATGGTACAATAGGTAGGTAGAGGTACAATAAGATTCCTTATGTTTACATTTTTTTTGCAGAAGAAGGGTAAAATCTTCTGACATTCAGCAGGAGAGTGATCAGTAATACTGGGCATTGACAACCCTATTGATGGTATTAAATATAAGTCTAAGCTTTTGAGCAGCAATTACATCATAAAAACTATTTTTCTCTCACTGTCTTAACAGCAGTATTAAATGCTATCATCAGATCCTTCATATGTACTAAATAAAAGACTTTCATGCTCTTTCTTTTGATAGCACAGGTATGGTCATCCAACCAAGTGTGGAAGTCAAGGAATGCTTTCAAGAGTTTGTTTTCTTTTTTAATTTCTTTCATTTTAACAGCAGCAACTTTATTTGAAATAATCGACAAAAGTTTCAGGTAGGCTTTAAGGGAAAGCCCCAGATATCAAGTAATTGAAAGCAGCTTCAAATTTACTAGCAGTAGAGGAGTTAATTATATGGGTCTGATTATTAGGCATTTGAGAGGAGGTACGCAACATAAAGATGGAATCAAATAGAAATGTGTGATCGGGGATTAAATCCATATAAACAGAGTTGACAGACAGGCCCATGGCAAGGCATTTATAGGGTCTATGTTTGGTTATGATGGGAATATTAAAAGCACTGCTACAGACAGTAAAGTACAGTAAAATTATGGATGGATGAGAATCATAATCTGAAGACCTTTGAAGAGTTTAAAAAAAGCTCCATGTTCATGGCTAAAGGATGTGAACCAGCTCGGTTGCGGTGGAGGCCGTCACATTTGAAAAGTTCAGTCCGGTTCAGAAAAGTGTTATAATTTTCCACAAATAGTATACTTCGAGAGCCACAGTAGCCTTTAAGCCAGATGTGTAGTTGGCATACTTAGCTGAACTTCCTGTCTCCAAAGCGAGGGCAGGGCAGTGGGCAGGAGATAATGCACTGCCTGCCAGAGTCTAGAAGAGTGTCAATAAGGTTACTAAAGTCAACCTTGAGTGTCTGCAATTGCTGTGATTTGATGTCGTTTGCACCCGGATGTACGATGATGGCAGAAGCCGAGTGGTGCTGCTGCAGGAGCTGTTGAGCAGACTGATTAATGCCCTGGACTTGAGCATCCCAGGTAATGAAAGGTTTGTGCTCTGGGCACCGTGACATGCCGGAACCTGGGGCCGAATCCCAATTCACCCCTTGGCCCTACCCCTTAGCCCTAAGCATAACAAAAAATCGCTAGTATGCCGATGTCTCTACCTCGCCAGTTAACGTTACAACATTGTTTTTAGGCTGATTTGTGCATGACAGTCCCGCATTTTGACATATTTCAATGTCGCATTTCCCCCCTTTGATGGCATATGATGCCGGAAATATAACTAAAGTCCAGCAGCGAAGTTGCTGCACTTGTTACGGCTCCTCTAATATCAGAGCAGACTACAGAGCACCGCTAACGCTATTCTGTCATGAAGTGGCCCGGTAATGAAGCAGTGGTCTTTTTTATTCGATGACTTGTTTGATCGATTAGTAGCGTGAAACGTATAAATTGTGAACGAATCGCGAGCGTCCATGCTTTTCTATCTCCATCAGATGAATGGCAAATGTGACTGTGATAATACCATTATTGCCATAGTAAAGTCCAATAACAAACTTACGTCTGTTTACGTAAACGTCATCGATGACGTATCAGGGTCTTGAAGGGTTGTCCCATTTCATAGGGAGAGATTTCAACCACTACCCCTTGTGACTCTGTTCCAAGGGCCAAGCCGAAGGGCGAGGGAGCCCTCGAAAACGAGCCGTAGGGGTGAAAATGAGAATTGGGATTCGGCCTGGATGACCCCTAAAACAAACACTGTGGGAGAGCTGAGGTGGGGAGAGGAAGGAATAATGAAGATCGATGAATTATTATTCAGAAAAAAACACGCTAAAAAGGATAATAGTGAGACGGAGCACAGGGAGAAACCCAGCCACTTGTGCTTCCCTTCTTCAATCAGGATAAATCACTTCCCTCTCCTGTGAATGCTCAGGAAACGAAACACTGTTGAGATGTTCATTGTTCTTGTTGGTCTTTTATTAGTCAGAATACTACCCCCCCCCCCCCAGAAAAAGTAAACTTTCCTACCATTTATCATCAAAGTAGTACTTCCACGCACCCATTTCTCACGTAAACAAGCATCGTGTCAGAGGATAATGATGATGTATGAGGAAAAGAAATCAGTGGCTGGAGGTGGGAAATAGTTTTTAGATAATTAATTTCTTCTCCTGACTGGGAGAAGTCATAATACTATAACGCATTTCACCCAAAACTAGCTACTACTACTACTACTAACAGTGCACTTGCACTTGTATGGAATCCCTCAGCACCCAGAGAGCCCAAATTAATTAAGTCCTTACATTCATAGATGTTTCTTTTCTGAACAGTCAAAATAATCTTGTAACCGTTTATCTACATGTAATAAATGCAATCTTCGGTCTCCCAGATGCAAACTTAATTAACTCCCTCATCTACCTGGCCAGTAGAGTGGAATGTAAATGACTAGTTCCACTTTGCAGCGGAGATGACCTCTCTCGCTCATTAATATAGCACCGATAACCTCTCTCTTTCATTAAAAGTATAGGAGCAGATAGACAGATATAGATACATGAGGGAGAGAGTTAGGGAAAGAGTGTAACTGAAAGAGAACAGGAGTAAAATAGAGAGAATGCATACATAATAGACACACATCCCTGGTAAGCAACCATTTCGACAGTATGATGATAATTTCCACCCAATATGTTTTTTATGCCAGTTTTGCATTTATTGGATATACTATACACGACAGATTATTGGGGAGAGACACAATATATCTAACCAGTAGAAACGGTGAATCATCTTTTATAGGCATACAAAACATTTTAAATCATATACTATATGAAATACTGGTTTATACTTGGATACATCCACAACATCACTAAAATGTTATTCTGAGTATACAGTATGTAGCTTTGGTGTATGATCCACAAATTGCCACTGAATAGAATATGTCCATATATATAAAATAATAATAATAATAATAATAATAAACGCCATAATAATGATAATAATAATATTAATGATAATAAATGGCATAATACTGATAATAATAATAATATAATATATTACTTCTAGTAATAATAATAATAATAATAATTACAATTAAGTTCAGTATTTCATGATTATTAATTATGAAAAGGCCTTTTTCTACAAATGGCTCTTAAGCAGTGATATAAAGGACAACACCAATTAAGCCAATAATCTGATATTCAAGTAACCTTAGCTGTAATATTTTAACCTAACAAGTATTAGCAGTAAATTAGCATTTACAGCTGTACAGCCCATTGCCAGTATCCTGCAGAAACCTCAAACATCCACAAAGTCCATTTCTCAGGAAAAAAGAAAATCTGGCTAATTTAGTTTTCCATTGACACCAATGATTTTGTCATTTTACAATATGTTGCCAATAGTTTTGTTGCCAATAGCCTTTTTTCTACACCTACAAGACAATGTAAGCTGTCAATTACAGTTTAAAGATTTTTAAGAAAGGTTCAATTGGCAATATTGTACAGATCATCACCGTTATAGGAGCATATTGTTGTAGAGATCCAATAAAACGAGTTCTCCACATACCCCATAACATAACTAAGAATGTCTCATAAAAGTGAGAAGGGTAATAATTTGAGCGGGCTCGTCAGACTAACTCTATCAGTAAATTAAAGAAAATTGAATTGAGGTAGGGAGCCGTTATGTAGAGGAGATATATATAGTTGGGTTGGGAAGGAGGAGAGAGGAAAGAGAGGAGAGGATGGAAAGAAGAAAAGGAGGAGTAGGAGGTAAGGAACGAAGAGGGAAGGAGGGAGGGAGGATGAGGATGGGAGGAGGAGACAGAGAGAGAGAGAGTGATGGACAGATCTTTTTAAAAGGGTAAAAGTCTTTTGAAGCTGCCTAATGTACAGTATATTCACCCCTATCTAGTAGGTATATATGGAGAGGTGGCGTGGGCACTTTAACCCAACTTTGTAATGCCATGTATGTGTTCCAATAAATGTGGCCAATATCCACCTCTGATATGATGGAGATTCCTCCCTGATTACAGCTACATGAAAACAGTCAAACCCCCAATGAAATTTTAAATTTGCACATTTTATTTATTCATGTTATTATTCAAATTAATTCTTCACTTAAAAGCAGTAATGTATCCAGAGTCTCCCCTGGGTGACCCACCATGGGTCATCCTGCCTTAAAGAGCTGTTTCAGAGGCTTTTCCAATCATACATGAACACAATTCTGGGGAAAACACTTAAACACATAATAATTTTTAATTAAAATTGTCAAATTTACTGCGACTGAAAATCAGCACAAAAAAATGCTAGCGTCAATCAAAGAATATAGTATCAACCTGCAGAAAACAAACGTTTACTGTATTTTACTGTATATACTCACTGGCCACTTTAAACTGGAGGCAAAAGGGGGTCCTAACCTGTCTCAATTGATTTCCATGCAGCCACACATGTAGCCATGACAGAAGAACTGAATGCATCTCTGCATAACAAACACCAATCTGATGTTGTGCGTACAGGATACACGGTATGCTCTCGCCATTTCTATAGCAGCATACAAGATCGTCCTCTAATCTCAGCCCATGCAGCATCACAGCAAGGCTGTAGCCTTCGCAACAGTCACACAATAATAAGTATATTCAATCTGACCTGACATAACATGGATAAACACTTCCATCAACTGGCACAGCAGGTATTTGCCCAATGCCAAATATATCAACCCAAACGAGCACAAAATATGATGTTAAAGCACCGTAAAAATTCAGCTTTAGAAACTGCTTTGAACTGATATCAGTGTTTTCAATGTCACATCTATTCAATGCCAAATGTTTGCTAGGATGTTATTGAGGAGACAGACACTAATTGTGGGGCTGAATATGAGCTTGCAGTGGGGACATTCTCACTTCGTGGCACATGAAGCACAGTCTGATCTCATCCAATTGGCCAGACATCCATATATGTCTTCTAGTTTTCATCCAAAGTCATATTGTGACTGTTTCAAGGATGAATTGTGACTATTTCAAGGATGAATACATCCTTGATGGGACGATAGCTCACTCACAAAAGAGATGCTGTCGGCTGCAGAGTGTCTGTACCGCATGAAGTAATCACTATCTGACCTTTTTCGTGGGTGTTTTGTCACAAGGCTTTATCCAATGGAACACGGCATGCCTCTGTACTGTATCAGCGCTGGGAGATCTTGAAGCATGACATCAAAGCAGCCTGACCTTATTGGTTTATGTGCCCGGCAAACATTTGTGATGTCGAATAGATGTTGATAGAACGTTCTGCACCAACGTTGAAAAGCCGAAAACCAAAAACGAAAGTCGAGATGACGTCCTTCGTCGTCCATAGCTGCTATCTGCATCGTTTTAGAAAACTGGGACCTAAATATCTTTCTGATATCAGATATCATCTGAACGTGGGCTTATGTGTGCATGGCTGCTTTATGATATGAGTGCAGCGGGCCATTCACAGCGCTTCTGGCTGATCTCATTATCAACAATGGAAAGATTTTCTTTTTAAGCGAGCCTGCACCACAATCTCTGCATAGGATCGCTTTCATCATTTGATGGAACACAATTAACCAATCAGAAAATGTCCGTGTGTGTGACCCTTATCCTATGTGGAGCACAACAGGATGTTTGGTTGGCCATTCAGAATGTATCTGCTTGCTATCTGTGCTTAGTGCATTGAATAGGCCTCCATTATAAAGGATCATAACAGGACCAATCGGGTCAATATGGGCTGAATGGATGGGGGATATCGGCTTTGCTAACACAGAGAAAGCAGCTGATGAGCTTACAATGACCGGTGATGATAGGAGATGATAGAGGGTAAAGTGTAGTTACACCCTAAGAACCAGGCTGATGAATGCATCTAAAATGTTTTAGTATTAAACCTGCACTATTAAAACTGCAAATCCAGCTGTCTGATCAGCCTAAATCACAAAATGTGGCTGCAACAGAGGAGAGCGTCCCATCGTCCCTAACTGAGACGCCTTAGATTCACCACCATTTGACCAAATTAAATTCTGGAGTCAGGTATGGGCACTGAAGGGCAATCTTCTCCAAGAAAATTAAATCCAAACAAATAGCAGCGAGCGCTACGTCCAGAGAAAGCTGGACCCACCAACGTTAGATCTTTTGCCTCACTCATCCCTTTGAGTTTCCTTTGGTATAAAGCATCACAGACTGGTTGGGCTGATAAACACAAGCGTGCTGTGTGCAGTTTACTGATGTCATCTTACAGGACTTCTGGGTTAGGAATTCCTAAAACCCCACAATACCTGTAAACCACACAACATTGTGTTAGGTTGACAAAAAAGGAACCATTGTGTGGCAGACTGGGGGGGGGGGGGGTAGGCGTAGGCTGGATCCAGGAGAGAGTTGAGTCAGTGGACTGACTCTCCCTGGATCCAGCACCGGCTGCGGCCAATTAAGGCTGATTGCAGCCAGGTCCTTTTAACCTGTGTGTGCATGTGTGAGAGAGTGATTGAGTGATTCAGTTCGACAGGAGACTGAGGAGTCAAGTCGGACTATAAAGAGAGAGCCAGCGCAACCAGCAGCAGCGACCGACTAAGGTCCACAGAGGATGCAGCCTGGAAGAGCTGCTCAGTCGGGGTAGGAGTGGGATGCTCTGGAAGCCTGGCGGACTGGCAGCTTTGGTGCTCCGCGGCTGACCTGCTGGGATAGAGGGAGGTGCGCCAGCCGATGGAAATGGCGCTGAGAGCATCCGCCAAGATCGGGCCGAATTATTACTGCTGTGCAAATAAAGCGGCCTCCTGGCCCGTTAACTCTACCCTCCTGCCTTGTCTCTGTCTGTCTCTGTACTTCCAGGGTCCAGATAACTCTCTAATGTTGCAACTGTACACATCATTATAGTTGGGTTCACTACTGATCTAAAAATGTGGATTGAAATGGAACCTATGAGCAGGGGAGGATTATCTTTGCTTTGCTACCTGTCTTTCTCTATGTATGTTTACTCTGTCTATAGTTTATGTCACGGTCTCGGCCGTGCCTCCCTATGTTCTTCCTCCCCCTTATGTTCCTCTGTCTGTCCTCTGTGTGTGTACGAGTGGTGGGCGTGGCACTCCAATCACCCTCCCGGTTCCTGCCTACACACCTGTTCTCCATCTACCCATCAAGCCTCCAGTATATCTTCCCCGGTCTTCCAGTCACTCATCGCCAGATCGTTGATTCAGCCAGTGTGGTCAGCTCACGTTCCCGGCCTCTACTACGAGTGATTTCTAGCTCTGTGTATTCCTTCGTATCTAACAGTGTCTCTTCCACCCCAGGATCTCAACCTGTCACCTGCCATACCACTCTTCTCCCTGCCTGCCTACCTGTCCATCATCTGCCTGCCACGCTCGCCACCAGTCCCTCCGGCTTCTCCCCGCTTCCGCCTCCGGCTCCTTCCCCTGTCTCCGCTCCAGCCTACCCCCCGGGTTTCCCCTTCTCAATAAATCATTGTTATCCATACTTTGAGTTCGGTTCTGCACTTGGGTCCAACCTGTGACTTTGTAACAGAACGATCTGGCCACGATGGACCCAGCGAACCCGGACTCGGAGGCCGCCTCGCTCAGGAGAGCAATCGCCAGCCAGGGCGAGTTCTTGGGGCAGCATGAACAAGTTCTCCAGAGCCTCGCCGATAACAACCAGGCTATGCTTCAACAGATCACCCAGCTAACCAACCAGGTAGCTATGCTAACCACTCACCTCACTCTGCCAGTCTCCACAGCCCAGCTCTCCCAGCCAGTCCTCCCGGCTCCGTCCCCGGTGTCTCCACCCTCCCGGGAATCCTACGCATCGGATCCGGAACCCTTCTCCGGGGATGTGAATAAATGCCGAGGTTTCGTCCTCCAATGCTCCCTGGTTTTCCACCAGCGGCCACAGACTTTCCCCACCGATCCAGCTAAGGTACGCTATGTTATCGGCTTGTTGAGAGGCAGGGCCCTGGCCTGGGCCGAGGCCGCTAACTCCCACCAGCCTCTTGCTTCTCTCACATTTGACGATTTTATTTCTGAACTTAAGGATGTGTTTGATCACCCCGACCACTGGGGAGACGCTTCCAAGCGCCTAGCCAACATCCGCCAAGGAGCCCGCAGCGTGGCCGAGTATTCAGTGGATTTTAAGACTTTGGCAGCTGATGCTGGGTGGGACGACTCAGCGCTACGGGGCATCTTTTTAAATGGTCTGACGGAGCAATTACAGGACGAAATAGCCACTCGAGACGAGCCAGGTAATTTGAAATCCCTTGTCTCCCTTGCCATCGGGTTAGACAACCGTCTGCGGGGTCGGCGCCGGCAAGGAGCAGTTCGTCTTCCTCCGCCAAGCATCGCTCACTCTGCCCCTCCTCCGCTCGCTGTGCCGGGAGTTCCGTCATCCGAGGCTTCCCATGGGGAGGAGCCCATGCAGCTGGGAAGAGCCCGCCTGTCGCCGGCTGAGCGGCTACCCAACCACACTCTTGCTACCTGTCCTATCCGGCCAAAAGACCGGGCTCACCAGTAACGATGGGGGTACTGGTGAGCCAAACGGCCTCTTCCCCCTTCCCACGCATGCAGTTTAAAGCCACCCTGTGCTGGAACCAGGAGACTCTACCCCTGCTGGCTCTGGTAGATTCTGGTGCCGATGACAATTTTATTGATTCGGAGCTCGTCTCTCAGGCCGGCATTGCCACCGAGCCACTAGCATCACCGTTAGACGCCAACACCTTGGACGGGAAACTCCTGGCTCACATCACTCACCAGACAAAACCCCTGCTCCTCATCCTCTCCGGCAACCACAGGGAACAGATCCGCTTCCACCTGATCTCTTCACCTCATGCTCCCCTCATCCTTGGACATCCCTGGTTGAAACTACACAATCCCCACCTCGACTGGTCTTCAGGCAAGGTAACCAGTTGGAGCCCATTATGTTTATCCACATGCATGCAATCTGCTCTTCCCCCCCCCACAGAGGGCACTGCGACTCCTCCTGTACCTGAGCCTCCGGACCTCTCATCCGTCCCGTCCGCTTACCATGACCTGGGGGAGGTGTTCAGTAAGCAGCTGGTGCTTTCTCTGCCTCCGCATCGTCCCTACGATTGCACCATCGACCTCCTCCCTGGAGCTACCGTACCTTCAAGCCGGCTGTACAACCTCTCTCGGCCGGAGAGAACCACCATGGAGACGTACATCAAAGACTCCCTGGCTGCTGGCATCATCCGGCCATCCTCTTCCCCGGTTGATGCCGGCTTCTTCTTCGTCTCCAAGAAGGATCTCTCCCTGCGTCCATGCATAGACTTCCGGGGCCTAAACAACATCACGGTCAAGAATAAGTACCCTCTTCCCCTCAACTCCGCCTTCGAACCTCTCCAGGGAGCCACTATCTTCTCCAAACTGGGCCTCAGGAATGCTTACCACCTGGTCAGAATTCGGGAAGGAGACGAATGGAAGACGGCCTTCAATACACCTCTGGGCCACTTCGAGTACCTAGTAATGCCCTTCGGCCTAACCAACGCCCCTGCCGTCTTCCAGGCCCTCGTTAATGACGTGCTCCGGGACTTCCTCAATCGCTCTGTGTTCGTCTATCTCGACGACATCCTCATCTTTTCCCGGACCCTGGAGGAACACACCCAGCACGTCAGGCAGGTGCTCCAGAGGCTCCTTGAAAATAAACTCTTTGTGAAAGCTGAGAAATGTGAGTTTCACGCAAGTTCTGTTGGCTTCCTTGGCTACATCATTGAGAGCGGGCAGGTGAGAGCAGATCTGGGGAAAATACAGGCGGTGGCAGAGTGGCCAACTCCTTCATCCCTGAAGCAACTTCAACGCTTCCTTGGATTTGTCAACTTTTACCGCCGCTTCATCCAGGATTACAGCCGCATAGCCGCACCGCTGACCAAACTCACCTCTCCAGCCGTCCCCTTCTCCTGGTCCTCTGAGGCAGAGCAGGCTTTTGCCCAGCTGAAGGAACGCTTCACCTCCGCACCCATCCTGGTGCACCCTGACCCCTCACGTCAGTTCACCGTGGAGGTGGATGCCTCCGACACGGGGGTCGGGGCGATCCTCTCACAACGCTCCGGCACCAACCAAAAGCTCCATCCTTGTGCTTTCCTTTCCCGTCGACTATCCCCGGCCGAACGCAACTACGATGTGGGCAATCGTGAGTTGCTGGCGGTGAAGTTGGCCCTGGAGGAGTGGAGACACTGGTTGGAGGGGGCGGAACATCCTTTTATCGTCTGGACAGACCATAAGAATCTCGCCTATATACAGTCTGCCAAGCGCCTCAACTCCCGCCAAGCCTGTTGGGCCCTTTTCTTCAGGCGAATCAACTTCTCCATCACCTACCGTCCTGGCTCCCGCAACATAAAACCTGATGCTCTCTCCCGTCTGTACTTCACCCAGGAGGCTCCACCCGACCCAGACAACATCCTCCCGCCATCCTGCGTGGTGGCCGCAGTCTCCTGGGAGATCGAGGCGCTGGTGAAGCAGGCACAACGGGACCAACCCGATCCAGGTAACGGTCCTCCTAACCGCTTGTTTGTCCCCGATTCTGCTCGCTCCCAGGTCCTCCAGTGGGGTCACACGTCCCGCATTGCCTGCCACCCAGGGGTGGGCCGCACCTTGTCCCTCCTCAAGAGACATTTTTGGTAGCTATCAATGGAGGCCGATGTTCGGGCCTTCGTGGCTGCCTGTACGGTTTGCGCTCGGGGCAAATCCTCTCATCGGCCACCCGCCGGCCTGCTACGCCCTCTGCCTGTCCCCGGTCGCCCCTGGTCACACATCGCATTGGACTTTGTCACCAGTCTGCCTCCATCCCAAGGTAACTCCACTATACTCACCATTGTAGATCGTTTTTCAAAGTCTGCCCATTTTGTCGCTCTACCCAAACTCCCCACAGCCCAGGAGACGGCCGAACTGCTCACCCTCCATGTCCTGCGCCTCCACGGGATTCCCTCTGACATTGTCTCGGACCGGGGTCCGCAGTTCATTTCCCAGGTCTGGAGGTCCTTCTGTCAGGCGCTTGGGGCTTCGGTGAGTCTCTCCTCTGGCTTCCACCCACAGACAAATGGGCAGACCGAACGAGCCAACAAAGACCTGGAGTCGGCTCTTCGTTGTGTTGCCGCCCACAACCCCACTGCCTGGAGCTCCCAGTTACCTTGGGTAACTGACCAGCACAGCCACGGGGGTGTCACCGTTCGAGGCTTCCTTGGGCTACCAGCCGCCCCTGTTTCCGGCCCAGGAGGAGGAGATTGCCGTACCATCTGTTCAGACCCACCTTCGCCGTTGCCGCCGGATCTGGAGGGAGACGCGCTTCTCCGCACCGCTGACCGCAACCGGCGCCTGGCCGACCGCCACCGGACTCCGGCTCTGGACTACCAACCGGGGCAGAAGGTATGGCTCTCCTCCAGGGACATCCCACTCAGGGATGTCTCCAAAAAACTTTCCCCCCGGTTCATTGGCCCATTTGAAATCACCAGCATCATCAACCCCTCTGTTGTCAAACTCAAGCTACCCAAATCTATGAGGATTCACCCCACCTTCCACGTATCACAACTTAAACCAGTGTCTGTCAGCCCTTTGTGCCCATTTTGGACCCCTCCCTCGTCCGGGAGTTCCACCAGGCCCATCCTGACAAGCCGGGTGGGTCGTCTGGAGGCTCCCGTTGAGGGGGGGGTACTGTCACGGTCTCGGCCGTGCCTCCCTATGTTCTTCCTCCCCCTTATGTTTCCTGTGCGTCTCTGTCTGTCCTCTGTGTGTGTACGAGTGGCACTCCAATCACCCTCCCGGTTCCTGCCTACACACCTGTTCTCCATCTACCCATCAAGCCTCCAGTATATCTTCCCCGGTCTTCCAGTCACTCATCGCCAGATCGTTGATTCAGCCAGTGTGGTCAGCTCACGTTCCCGGCCTCTACTACGAGTGATTTCTAGCTCTGTGTATTCCTTCGTATCTAACCGTGTCTCTCTTCCACCCCAGGATCTCAACCTGTCACCTGCCATACCACTCTTCTCCCTGCCTGCCTACCTGTCCATCATCTGCCTGCCACGCTCGCCACCAGTCCTTCCGGCTTCTCCCCGCTTCCGCCTCCTTCCCCTGTCTCCGCTCCAGCCTACCCCCCAGGTTTCCCCTTCTCAATAAATCATTGTTATCCATACTCTGAGTTCGGTTCTGCACTTGGGTCCAACCTGTGACTTTGTAACAGTTTAATTGTGACGTTAAAAGGTATCTTCTTCTCTAGCTAAATTTATCAAGCAACATCAACCACAACTCTGCTTACTGGCTTGAATTGCATTTGTTTGCAAGCGACATTATCTCATTGAGCATTCTGTTAAGAAGCAGTGGGAACTATTGGGGCCTGTCTAATTCTTTGCAGTTCAATAGGCAATAGGCATTAACATGTGTCTTGTATCCAAATTGGGTCCAGTTCTGATTTCCACCTCAGGCGTCTCCAGAACACAGACCGAAATCCGATTTCTCTTTCCCTCGCCAAAATGCAGACTGCTGCACATATTGCTTCCTCTCATAATATTTATGTCCTTAATAATTGACAAGGGCGGGCGGACAGTTGGTACTGTTGCCTTGCCGCAAGAAGGTCCTGGGTTTGAATCTCAGCCCTGGTCCTTGCTGTGTGGAGTTTGGATGTTCTCCACATTCTCGCTTATGTTCGCGTGGGTTTCCTCCCGCATTCCAAAGACATGCAAGTCAGGTGGAGTGGACACAAATTGCCCATAGGTGTGAATGTGAGTTTTACTTATTACTATTGTACATAAATTGTACATATAGTGTAGATGTTTATGTTAATGAATGGAAAAGGAAAATAAAGACTTATAAAGGATACATAGGAACCAGGTAATATTAATAAACCCTTTCCAACTGGTCAGAGCCAATTACTTTGTAAGAAAATATTATAGGAAAGTATTGCCTTGATTCTTACAAAGTACACAAAAAACCTGGGTTATTGCTAATATAAATCTTAACTACCTACAAGCTCCTTGAATTGATGGGTAATAGAGAAGGTATTTTAAAGAAAACTGTAGCCTAATTTCCTAGTCTGCCAATAAATAAGTATAAATGAGTATTTATCTATTTAGTTACAGCTTTGCTTCAGCAAAGCACACTTAAGTTCTTGTACTTACTTCTTAATTCTTCTTCTTCTGCCTGAATTTCATAGTTCAAATACTTTGAACACCATTTAAACTATCAAAGCCATTCAAACTTTGAAAAATTTACTTCTATGATTTCTTAACACAGTATCTTTCTAATTAAATTGACTTTTAAAAAAAAAAAATGTTTTAAGCTGAAGCAAGCACACTTTTGCTTTGACAATGGCTCTGTCTGTACAAGCCACTAGATGGAGTCCGAGACTGTCAAACAGCCAGGGTCACATTTCTTTCACGTTCATGTCCACAGACCACAGACTCCGGAAATACTTTCAAGCTGGAGCAAGCGCACAAATTTTCTTCAAAATTTAACCTTATCTAGTTATTAGTGAGCTTGTTTCAGCAAAGCACACTTAAGTTCTCATACTTATTTCTTTATTATTCCCTCTTCTTCCGCCCAAAACGTCAGTGCTTAACTACTTTCACACCATTTAAGCTATCAACGCCATTCAAACTCTGAACAATTCAGCATAGTCTGGAATCATGATCGGTCATTCAAATTTTTGATTACACTTTTTTACACAATTTTTTGGCCCCATACGAATGCATTATGAAAAGATAAGTTTGACTTTTGCTTTGACAATGGCTCTGTCTCTACAAGCCACTAGATGGAGTCAAACACTGTCAAATGTGACCCTGGCTGTCCTTCACAATGTCCAGAGACCCAGTTTGTGGTTTACTGATGGATGCATGAATAGGAACCACAAAGCTGGACATGAAATATGTCTACAAATATGATTTGATGGAGAAAGTTTCCATACAAATAATTATTAAAACTATTTATACTTTTAATACTTTCAATATGTTTAATACTATGATTTCTATTAAATTTTTCAATACTATTACTACTACTACAGCTGTAACTGCTACCTTTTCTGTTAATACTTCAATACTACTATTACTGCTACAACTACTACTACTGGTACTTTTGCTACTATTATTGCTGTTACTACTCTTGCTACTACATCTACTTCTACCATTACTACTTCTGCTAATACTTCAACTAATACTATTTCTACTGCAGCTATTACTAACAGCCAGGGTCACATTTGACAGTCTCTGTCTCCCTCTGGTGGCTGTCAAATTTAACCCTGGCTGTCTTTCACAATGTCCACAGACCAGAGACTCAGTTTGTGGTTTACTGATGACTGAATAGAACACACAAACTGCTACTTCTGCTAATACTTCAGCTAATACTTCTACTTCTGCTACTACTACTGCTGGTGCTGCTATTACTTCTGCTTCTACTACTACGATTTCTTAACACATAATCTTCCTAACTAAATTGACTTTTTAAAAAACACTTAAGCTAAAGCAAGCGCGTGCATTTTCTTCAGAAAATTTAGAGTTCAACTATTTTCATACCATTTAAGCTATTGAAGCCGTTCAAACTTTGAAAAATTCACCATGGTCGGGAATCGTACAGATATATTCAAATTTTTGATTCGACTTTTACTTTTTCTGCAATTGAATTTTATTTGCATTTTTTGGCCCCATAGGAATACATTATGAAAAGTTAAGTTTCACTTTCGCTTTGACAATGGGTCTGTCTGTACAAGCCAGCAGATGGAGTCACAGACCAGAGACTCCAGAAACATTTTGAAGCTGAAGCAAGCACACAAATTTGTTACCTTTTTTACTTACTTTTATTCTTACATTTATTACCTAGTATTTACCTGGTAAATACCTAGTACATAAAAAGAAGGGTGACCCAAATCTGAATACCATATTTGGCAAAGCATAAATAATGCATTTCATACGAATATGTGTACTTTCCAAATTTGTTCCATATGATTCAGATTTGTTTTTAACAGTGTTATGTCTTGTGTTTTTACCTCTGCTGCAAAGCTAATTTTCCACTTTAGGAAAAGAAAAGGGTGAAACTTAAACCCTGACTAGACACCCTCTATAGGTGTCCGTGTCCTGGGGATAAGACAAACATAACTTGAGTGACCAGTAGAGACCATGTTCAATTTTTCCTACTTTCAGTCAGTGTCAGTTAACACAAACTGTATTAGAGCGTCTATGAAACGAAATGTCAGAGCAATGCATTGGAGTCAATGGTAAAATCAACCAGGGTCTGTAAATGTTATGAGATAATGAGATATGAGGTTTCGACTGGGAACTGGTGATTTATTTCCCAGAATAGTCTTGCTCAACATGCCATTTCAGCCTATTAGGTCTTTTTTTTCTACAAGGCCACTGAAACATCTTGTTGTTGTTGAGGTTTGGCACTACTGTAATTGATTTTTCATAAAGAATAAGCCGTTGTAAGAGCCATTGCCATCCCATCAGGTTGCATTCAAGATGTAGAGAGAAAACCCAGTACTGCCAACTGGTCTATAAAAAGACACTGTGTACTGGGGTTAGATGGTATCAACTATTAGAAGAGACAGGCAGAAGCACAGTGAGACATTTTTCTTTCAGGAATCCACTCAAGAAACGCTCTTGTCACAAAGATTAAACTATTTATTGGAGCAAATGGTAATACAGTTAGTTATGTTCGGCGTTAGACACTCAACTCTTCAAGGTGCTCCCTGCATAAATCAAGAATGTTAAAGGTTTGACAGGCAGTGCAAGCAGTCAACCTCCAAAGGTTGCAGAGAGAGCAAAACCAAGCAGCCAACGTATTCTCCTGATGACATGGTGCTGTCAAATTAACCGTCACCAAGACATAACGTGACATAACATCCTGCAGAGTGTGCCTCTGAATAATGGCATAAAACCAATGCAGCTGGAGGCTGGGGTGCTGGAGGGAACCCAGCATTTTGACATTGATATGTTGTTGATACTAACCTGCACCAACACTGAAAACCTGTGCAAATATACACTACATGGTATGCAGACATCCCTTCTAATGTATATAATGGAATAAAGGTCTGGAGGTGTTTTTCATGGTTCGGGCCCCTTAGTTCCAGTGAAGGCAAATCTTAACGCACATTCTAGACGATTCTGTACTTTGTGGCAATAGTTTGAGTAAGGCTCTTTCCTTTTTGAGCATGACAATGCCCCTGTGCATAAAGCAAGGTCAATGCAGAAATGATTTGTTGAGATCGGTGTGATAGAACTTGACTGTCTTGCACAGAGCCCTGACCTCAATCCCATCCAATTGGAACACCGACTGCGAGCCAGGCCGGAAGCAAATCCCTGCAGCGATGTTCCAAAATCTGAGACAACTTAGCCACCTCCTGCACCTCACCATAAGTCAAGTACCTGGTGGGAAACTTCAACAACGCCAAATAAAACAACACTGACAGCAGGTTCAACAGGAATGAGTATGGAGCTTAAATAGACCACCTTGTTGTCACTTGAAATTGGTACGCATCATGGATCAGCTCATAACAATATTGGTGGACATTTCTGCTTCATTTCTACTTATGTTCTAGTGTTGAAATTGGTTGGTTGAGTATGTTTACATAACCCCCATTGCACTTCTTTAATATAAAGTGAACTACCACAAAGCTCCATTTAAAAAAAGAATAAAAATGACTGCCTTTTTTTCCATTGATGGCTATGCATTTCAGTATTTGTAATTCTGGGCCCATGTAAATATTCAATTCAAGGGAAAAAGGTGGAAAAACAACAACATTGAAATGGTTTGCTTGTGGATCCTACAGCAACAAGTGATAGATATGATTGGATGGATTGTCAATAGAAATGCACTTGTATAGGTATTGCAGCTATATGGTATCGACCATTGGATGAGATAGGGCTCTACTGAGGTTGGTGTCAACCTCTCAATATGTCAGCTGCTGACAAGCTGCTTCATATGAAATAAATTGGGAAAGACTGTAAAGGACCCAGTTAGTTAGGGTACATTTTCTGGTTTAGAACTGATAGCTTTAAACTAAACACCATGATGGTTGACTTTAAATCATAAGAACCCAGTCAGTGGTAATGCAAGTATTAAAACAAGCCAACAGCAAACATGCTGCCCCGTAGTTGATACAGTCACCCATTTGGCCAATCAGTAACAGGGTTTCATAAAAACCGGACTGGTGGTGCAGCAGTTATGGCCTTTGAAAGCTTGAAATGTTCACCTTTTTCAATTGTTATTAATGATTTATTTAGAATTATAGCACACTAATAAGGTAACACAGTGTAATCCGAGTTTCATCAAAATCAAATCAGTGGTGTCTGAAATGTCACTTGACCTATTACATTTGACGGACATTGATACATGATACAGACATAGAGTTTGGCTTCTTCAGTTTTCAGTGGCAGCCACGTTTGATCCATGCCCTGCTTAATAAGACTCGGCGATCGTTACGCTGATGATACACAACTCAAGCCAAACAATGTTGCTGTTAAGAGAAATCGGGAGTGACAAATGAGACCAAATCAATGGGAATAACAGGAGGCTACCAGCAATAAAAATAGCATGAAAAATGCTGTTAGTCATATTTATTGTGACAACTGCTAATCTACAAAATATATCATGGTAATGGTTTGTAGCCAACATTTAGAGAAAGGGAAACATGGCATCATGCAACCCGGCCACACTTACTCACACTTATCTCATTTTAGAATTATTTTCTAGTTTTTCATTTATTCTGAATATATTATGTTTTCATATTATACAAATTTTTAATCCTTTTTTTGTGTCTCAGTTTGTATGCACTCATACTGTAAATCATATATTTCATACTTTTCACTCTTATATATGTACTGTACTTCATATGTTCTAGTGTTGTAATTTTCAATTTCAGTATGTTTAATACGCCCTACTTGCTGTATTGTCATATATTCTATTTCTATTTCCATTAGCTGTTACACCGACCCATCATAAAATCATTAAAGTTTCATCTGCTCTTTATCTGTACATGATCCTAGATTGGTGTCAAAATCAGATGAAAGTACATAATTCAAGATTCAAGATTCAAGAAGTTTAATTGTCACATACACACACGAGGTGTGTAGTGAAATGCAAAGTGGCAATGCTTAGCAGAAATGTGCAAAATAACAGGTTCACACTATTTACAATAACCAACACAATATTTACAATGTCACAGTTTTTAAGAGCTCTATATAAAAAACAACACAATATTAAGTATATAGCTAAAATGTCAATTTCTGCATCAGAAAAATTCTTCTTGTTTCATTTCACCTGAGCCATGTTCAGTGTAGGAGAGACATCAATGACATCAGTGACCAAATGCACCATAATTGTTTTTTGGCAAAGGTCTAAAACTTATTATTAAAATGTTCTAACATTTCCTGTTAATTAGGGGCGTATATTTATGTTAGTAAGTGGCTGTGCATGAGCAGGATGGTGGTTTAGAGTGTGGTATTTATTAAGGCAAATCACTTACAGGTGTGCCGGCGCACATTTGATGAATGTAAATTTTCTTGTACGTACGGTCTAAATTGTCTTGAGACTTGAGAATTTAGAATCTTCTGTGAAATGCTGATAAATGAGGATTTTAAGACAGGCTTGGACTCTTGGTGAACCACAGCCATCCACCAGAAACAAAAAAAGTCGATCCATCTCATTCTATCTATCAAGCAGAGAGGAGGAAGATGACACCGCTCAATACCCAAATAATAAGTGACTGGATTTTTTTTAGCCACTCCCATTCAGGCCTCACACCACCCAAAGACCACAAGAGAGGGAGGAATAAAAAAAGATAAACACCCTGTTCATTAGAGGGGTCTACCACCACGGACATCAAATCAAATCAAATCACATTTATTTGTATAGCCCTTAATCACCGTTACAGTCTCTAAGGGCTTCACAGTGCCCAACATGTGAAAATAATAAATGGTTAGTACACGACATCCCCCAGCCTTAGACCCTCACAGAGGACAAGGAAAAACTCCCACAAACCCTCACATGGCGCTTAAACCAGATCTATCAGATCTATCTAAGGACTGTATGTGTGTGCTCTCTAAGAGTATATTATTTTCTCAAACATATTGGGCCTCATTCACGAAACGTGTGTACGATCAGATTTGATTGTATAACGCTAGTACGAATGTTTCTACGAACATAGTCAGATTCATCATTTTGTTCATATCTGAATTTGTTTGTTTGGTACGATCAAATCCTACGAGTGCTTGGAAACATGCAGAAATGTGTTTGTGTGTTTGGAAACATGCGGGAAGGCTCTTACAACAGCTTATTCTTTATGAAAAATCAATTACAGTAGTGCCAAACCTCAACAACAACAAGATGTTTCAGTGGCCTTGTAGAAAAAAAAGACCTAATAGGCTGAAATGGCGTATTTGCCGAACTGTCCTCATTCATAACACAAGATTATCCAACTTGTAATGGGTTGATCACATGGACTGGACCCCTTACAATTACATAGTCCTACCATCTGATGAAGATGCAGCCTGGATCTGATCTGTGTCCAACTCCAATGCCGACTGGACATCCAACAGTGAGGTCTCTCCTATTATTAATTGATCCTCTGATCCATGTCAGATAGCGGCTCAGTGCGCTGCCATCCTCCTGTGGCTAATAATACTTCTCCTTATACTTTTTTGCAATCTAGTTTCATGTCAAACTGTTTCTTTTTTTTTTTACCTCAGCAACGGTGTGTGTTTCTGCTGAAACAGCATTGACAGCGTTAATAATTTCTTGCCATGCTTTACTTTTATCAGTTCTTGTGACTCCGCTGCTGATGCTTCTGAAAACTCCGTTGTTTTTTTCTCATGCACGCATGCGTGGGACTCCGCCAAGTTCCTCTTTTTTAACTTATTTTCCCCTGGTTTATTTGCACACGACCCTTCAGTCTGCAGCCTTTTATGGTGTTGAACAGGGCGTTTATCTATGCAAATCGGCTTCAACAGGCACGCGCATTCAATTTACGAATGATTGGCATTCATCAAATATACACCTGTTTTACGAACAAATCGAGGTTTCCTGCACGTTTCATGAATCCCACGTTCGTGTTTTAGTACGCACACACATACGACAAATTGACGAATAATTTACAAAAACATTCATGAATGAGGCCCATTGTGTATATGAGTTTCAAACCAAAGTTGACCTTTTAAGTATTTCAGAAATTTGCACTTGAGAGTCTGGTACAAGCAAAATGCATATAGTATTGCAGCTGCTTCATCCTGCTCTACAAGTAGTGAACTTATGAGTCAGACTAACCAGTTTAAACCCTGGTACAGCTTTTTCTCCTTTAAAAACACTCTTTCCTCCATCCATCCCCTCTTTCTTCCCTCCTTCCTTGCTGTCTCTAGAGGAGAGGGAGTCCTGAACCACAGACACGATTCTACCCCTAGAGGTTGTGTATGCACTTTTTTTTTTTTAAATATGCATGTGCATGAATGTATTCATGGACATTGAGAATAAATATGAGTGCTTTTGTGCATTCGGTGCATTTATGTGTGTCTGTGTGTGTGAGTGAGTGTGCATGCATGCAAGACACTGCAAGCAATGCATTCGTGCATGTATTTGTGTCCATCTCTGAGCCATATAGAATAGTAGATGTTCTTCTCTAAGGAGCTGCCCTGCTTCCAAAAGACTGAAATACACCCTACTGGTACACACACATTGTCTCTCTCTCTCACACATACACACAAATACACACAGATGCTGAATATCACACCAACTGACATTGCACCCATGGTGTCTCTATCTGTGTGTGTGTGTGTGTGTGTGTGTGTGTGTGTGTATTTCTGGAAATGAGGGAAAGGAAAGACAGGAATGGAATAAATAAAAAATATAGGAATGGAGTGAAAAAAAGAGACAGTGGCTGGGTTTCTGTATAAGAATTTGAATGCAAATTATGACGTATTGAATTAGAAAAGTTAAATGGAAAATCCTCTTCAACAGGGGAAAAAAAGCTTTCAATGGGAACATTTTTTGTCAATAAAGTAATTCTGTACTAAATGACGATAACATTGTATGTATAAGTCTCTGCAGTGGGTGTATAGCCATTAGTCGGTGCATTACTATATTGCCAAGTGCTTTTGTTTATTTTTATTTTCAGACAGCATAAAATATATATGACCAACATTAGCTTTAAATCTTCGACACCAAACATCAATAACAACTTGACCAATACTAATCGATTCTTGAAAGACTCTTTCCATTTGAATGTGTTTTTCTGACATTCGGGAAGGATTTTATTCTCTTAAGCCCAGCTTTATTGAAACGCAACTACATTTATTTTAGATAAGACAGGTGGAGGGGAGGGAACTAAATTGGCTTGACAGTATGTACTATAAAAAAAAGTTCAATAATACATAATTATCAAAATGAAAACATGTTCTAAACAATGCTACATAATCACCAATATCAATAATAAACACAGAACAGTTCCAAAACAAAGAACTTGTAGTTGTAGAAATCATTCAAAAGCCAGTAAGGGCATATTAGTAATTAGTGTATATGAATACATATTAGTGTGTGTGTGTATGTGTGCGTGTGTGTGTGTGTATTTCTCTCTTTCTCTCTCTCTGCTCTCTGCACACTCGATGCTCTAAATAACCCCAACACCCTGAACCAAGTGATTGCTAGCAATATCACACAGCTACCATCCAAGAATAGCTACCAGCACCTACAGAGCCCAAAACATGTTGGCAGGACATGTTTTAACACATATACCTCCACATTATTTCAACAGTCAATGTCGCTTCTTTAGAATTATCAGCCGTTTCAGCAGTCGGAATTAAAAAACATTTTATTCAGCTTGTACCTTTTGAAGTTTTTATTTTCTGGTTCTAAACATTCCCGGTGATAAATCCATTCAATATGCCATTCCAAAAAAACAATGATTACAGGAATACTTAAAGGAATACACCATCTACACACAGCTACTTTCCCATTAGTCAACTTAGTCATTAAGTGATGAGAACATATACACCAAAATCATCTTTGTCCCTGGTACAAACCTGCTAAAACTTTAGCAAACACAATGTTGAGTGATAGCAGGCTTCACGGCTAGGTTGAATCACTATTACTTTAAAAAGCCAATATTCGTCAACACCCTCTCTGCAAAAACTGCAATTCACACTAGGTTTGAAGCATTTTAAGTACTGGGGTTATGTGTTCCCTCATTCTTGTACCAGTGAGAACCCTGGTGGCAGCATGGACTCGTTGTAGAGCTGCTATGGAGTTTTTTGTTAGACCACACAGGAGAGAGTTACAGTAGTCAAGTATTGATGACACAAAGGCATGGACAAGTTTCTCACAGTCAGCTGGGGAGAGCATCCCACGCACTTTAGAGATGTTACGCAGGTGATAGTATGCTGTTTTACAGATATCACCGATGTGGTGCTTAAGACAGATCTTTTTTATGATTTTGAGACAGTCAATGAACCAATACGTTCTGCCTCTGTTTCATTTTCAATAACCAGAATTTCAGTCTTTGTATAGTTGTAGGAAGTTCTGAGACATCCACAGTAGTAATGAGGTAATAGATTTTTTGGGGTCCGGCCCAAGTGGCATATATATCTGAGTGTCATCAGCATATTGATGAAAGGAGATATTGTATTTATTAATAATATCAGCAAGTGAAAGCATGTACAAATTGAATAAATGGGGACCTAAAACTGAGCCTTGGGGTTACGGGGTCGTTCTGAGACAAAATCGCCTAATGCAACATAGCCAGTTAAGTAGGAGCCAGTTTAGGACCCAGCCAAAGAGACCAATCCGGTTGTGTAACCTGTCAAGTAGAATTGCATGATCAACTGTGTCAAATGCAGCACTGACGTCATATTTCCCGAATCTCAAATTATTTTCAGGTCATTTAAGACCATTTAAAACTTGCACTTTTATTTTTGCTATTACTACTGAGTGCTAATGTACTTTATTGTTGGATGTGCTCTGGTAGTGCAGTGGCTGAGACTACTGCTTTAAGAGATTTATATAAATAATGGTATATGTTTATGGTAAGTGGTAGATATACAATGAAGTTCACATCTGAAGCTTTTGGGATCATTATTTTCATATGTTATGACTAAACGAAAGAATAGTCGATAGATAGAATCAATTACCAAAATAATTGTTAGTTGCAACCCTAGCTGTGTTACTCATTGGCATGATATCAAATGAGGCAGTGGGAGCCTAACAGTGACAAAAGCAGGCTTGTTACTGGAAGATTGCTAGTTTGACTCCACAGAACAGCTGGGAAATCCGGCACAGGGGATGTCAATGAGAACATGTCCCCTTCTTTAAAGCCTACCATATAAGTGCTCTTGAGTAAGGCACTTACTGTAACCCTGATCGTCTGCAGCTGACAGTAGAAAACTATGGTCGTAGCAAACTATGGTTTAGGCAGCTCCCAGTGGTCCACAGTAAAACACTATGGTTGTACTGGGCAGCTCCCAGTGCCTTGTGAATGGGTGTAAATGTGTAACCATGAAAATAGCAAAAAGACCAAGGATTCAGGACCCTGGACAGCAGCCATGTGTTACAAATATGTTTTTCACTCTTAAATTTTACTCTTAAATAGATACAGATAACAAACCATATAGTACAGAATATTTTCCTAATATTAAAAGTTTCAAACAGCAAAGCAATGTTATGCCAAAGATTTCTAAATGTGGAAACACAATAATCACAGGAGACAAAGTAATCAAAACAAATAATTCCTTGAACCTTTGAAATGTAAATTCAAAGGTCAGTTACCATGTTACCTAAATGTAGAAATATAGTCACTAGAGATAAGTGAAAACCCCACCTCCTTTTTCTTTGAATTGTTGATATGTAGACTCAACAATGTTACCCTACATAGAAGCCCTATAGGCATATCATTACAATGCAAATCATCTCCCTTTGAATCTTGAAATGTTGACTCAGCAGCATCATTGTTCATCCTACTACTAGGCTTCATTTATGCTTTCTATTTTACACACAAAACATACTATTGCATCATGAATCTGAAACATGAATATCAGAATATTGCCAATACAAAGACAGAATTTCTCTTATTGAGAACTCACCAGAAACATTATAAGCATGCTGAAAGACCTAACAGGAGTCTTGCTGCTCAAAAACCTAACAATTGCCAACGTCTCTCTGTGATTAAGTATACCAAGGACAGACATGGTACTGTGATATTTCATTCCAATGATATCAATTCTACATTCAAGCTGTTTTACACAGACTTATATGAACAATATTAACCAACAATATTAATTAATGTAAGCAACATTTATCAAATATAAGTCTATCAGACCCTTATTGCTTCTGAACCACAATCTGAACAATGAAGTTATTTGCAAACGTCTTGACACTAAGACTTGAAACTTTTGTCCAGCAATATTTCTATTAGACACTGAAAGGCTTTTGATGGCCTTGAATGGAGTTATTATGTCCACGTTTGGTTTAGAAGCCAAATACATACAGATAAAGACTGTACAATAACCTTGCAACTTGTATACAATCAGTTAGTGTACTGTCTGCGCCTTTCAGGTTGAAAAGTGGCACATGCTAGGGGTGCCCACTTTTCCCAATCCTTTTTGTTCTATCTCTCGAACCATTAGCCTAAATTATACATTAATCCAGACTAAAGAACCATTTTCTCTGACTATATAGTACCCTTCTTTTTAAGAGTGTATACTTGACTTGCAACTAATAAAGGGTGGCCAGTATTGGCATAATGTGTACGCTATAGTGGAAAACCGAAGCTAAAAGATGAGGTTGAACTTACAGTTCGGAGAGCTGCAGATGCCGGAAGAGCTTCCAGGACAACGTGGTCAACATGGGGTTCTTCGACAGGTTTCTGAGAGAGTGAGAGAAAGAGAGAGAGAGAGGGGGGAGAGAGTATGAGACTGTTTTAGAGATAGAAATGTGGTCGCCATGAACATTTCTCATGAAAGACAGAAAGATGTCAAAAAATTCTTCATTCTTGCTGCAGCTGACTAAAAATTAACTTTCACATAAGCTCAGTAACCATTGAATGCTTAAGCTTACCTTTAACCTAACCCTAATTAAAGTCCTAAATCTAAAACGGTCTATTTTGAAATGCAGAATGGATCAAATGTCTTTAAGTGAGCTTTTATAGATAATGAAAAGATTAAGAATATTACTTTTGGATTACCTTATATGACATTTCACCCGAGTTTCATGCACTATTCAGGTTTTGGTAACACCCTAAAACCAAAAGTTGAAACTTTGTAAACTCATTTGTGGACTCATTTTTACCTTCCTGGGACAGATTTTGGGACAGCACGTCATTCTAATGACATTAAAATGACATCAAATAATACTAATAATACTAAAAATACTAATCATTTTATATTCTTCTGCTTATTATTATTATTATACAGTAGGCAACACAGACACACACACACACACACGCACACACACACAAACACACACCCACACACACACACACACACACACACACACACACACATAGAGTAATATCCCTATAGAGAAAGCCTTAATAATCTCATTAATTGTAATAATGAGGTGATTTGGATACAAAGGGTGTCTCATCCCTCCCTTCACTCCTCACCAGCCTAAGAACCTCTACATGGTCGGCTGTGTGTGTGTGTGTGTGTGTGTGTGTGTGTGTGTGTGTGAGAATCAATACATCGACCTCTGTGTTTATGAGTCCTATAGCATGTGAATGTCATAGTGTAAAGATGCCCAGTTTATAAGAGAGAGAGAGAGACAGCAAGTAAGAAAGTTATCTGGGTAATTGTGTATTCGGCAGTGCAGCCAGGGGCAGCCGTGTGTGTGTGTGTGTGTGTGTGTGTGTGTGTGTGTGTGTGTGTGTGTGTGCGTGCGTGCGTGCGTACACTCACTCCATACCTAAGTGAGTGAGCACAACATGAAAACAGATGACGCGTATTGACGGGGTGTCAGTCAACGTGGCTGATTAACATTATTTGTTTGACACAACTGCATAATATTTCACACTTGAATACACTGTTTCCTTCACATTTGACCCAGATTACTTCCACATTGACTACTGACACTCCGGGTATGCAGGCTGAATACAGAGCAACCCCAGATTCTCCACTGTCCGAGCAGTGTCAGACTTGTTACGCAAAAAAGGTTATATATTACCCATTATTTGTTACTTATTTCTATCTAGTGTTAGTTTACATATTACTCCCTGGGTGCATAATAGGTTACACTACTCATTACTTTACCGTTAAACCCCCAAACCCCCATCCTATCCTTCTACAATCAGGATAAGTCAGTCCTCTACTGTGGGAAATCAAACACTTTTCAATGTTCTTGTCATCCTTTGACAGGAGAAAATCAAAGTAGTGGGATTACAACTACCATTTCTCACCTAGACAGAGAAGAAAATGACAAATTACGGTGAAAATGACTCACAGGATGTAGGTGGGATACAGATAATTAATTCTGTAACTGTAGTATAATTAATATAATTAAAATAGCAATTCATTACACAACTCATTACTGGGAAAAGTAATCTGATTACTGTGATGCATTACTACCCAGGTACTGACACACACTCATATGCAAACTCACACACATATTCAACCAGGCAGAGCAAAAGCTTTTTTTCATCAGGGCTTTTGTTTGACAGCAAACAATTAGAGCAGTTGATGCTGATTGCTGATTGTTGAATGTGAGGGGAATGAGAAAGACAAATATCGACAATGAATAATTTTCGACAATAATTTCACCAACGAACTAAACGCTAGCCTTACCAACGCGCTTGACTCAATCGCCCCGTTAGTCACTAGAAAACACCACGCTAGGAAGTTTGCACCGTGGTTTACTCACGACACTACAAGCCTGTAGAAAACTAGAACGTAAATGGCGATTGACCAAACTTGAAGTCTTCCGGCTTGCCTGGAATGATAGCTTGCTAAATTATAAATGTGCACTCTCGTCAGCCAAAACTGCACACTTCTCTAGGTTAATCAGTGCAAATAAAAACAACCCAAAGTTTCTATTCGACACTGTTGCTAAGCTAACACGGAATCCCTCCTCCTCTGATAGCTCTCTGATCTCTCCTAATGATTTCATGTCCTTTTTTAGTCAGAAAATCACGCTGATTAGAGATGAGATCATCAGTACACTCTCTACTGGTGGTGCCGTCTCACCCCTGAAGAGTCCACTTGGTGTTTCCCGGGCTGAATGTCTTTTCTCACAGTTTAATTTAGTTTCCTTAGACTCTCTCACCAAGCTAAGTCTGTCTTCGAAACCTACGACCTGCATGCTAGACCCTCTGCCTACTAAACTGCTTAAAGAAGTTTTTCCTATCCTAGGACCCTCCATTCTCTATATGATCAATCGGTCGCTGTCCACTGGCACTGTGCCCTCTGCCTTTAAAACGGCCGTGATCAAGCCACTACTGAAAAAACCGAACCTTGACCCCGAAGTACTTCAGAACTATAGACCAATCTCAAATCTGCTGTTCCTCTCCAAATTACTTGAACGAACAGTAGCCAGTCAATTTACAGATTTTTTGTCAAAAAATAACCTACTTGATCCCTTCCAATCTGGCTTTAGATCCTTTCACTCGACCAAACTGCACTCACGAGAGTGGTAAATGACCTTTTGTTAGCTATTGACTCCAACTCAACCTCAGCACTATTGCTACTTGACCTGAGTGCAGCCTTCGACACAATTGATCATACGATACTCTTGAACCGTCTTGAACATTATATTGGTATCCGGGGATCAGCCCTTTCTTGGTTTAGGTCTTATTTACTTGATAGATCACATCGCGTCTTCTACAACAACATGACCTCAGAGTGTTGCAATATGGACTTTGGTGTCCCACAAGGCTCTGTCCTAGGACCACTGCTATTCTCTATCTATATGCTACCACTTGGTGGCATCATTCGCAAATTTGGCATTAACTTCCATTGCTACGCTGATGACACCCAAATTTACATACCAGTCAAACCAACCGATAACACCCAATTCCAAAAACTAGAGGCCTGCCTATCAGAGGTCAAATATTGGATGTCCCTAAACTTCCTACTTCTTAATGGCAGCAAAACTGAGATGCTGATTGTGGGACCAGCTAGACATAGACACTTATTTGAGAATACTACTCTCAACTTTAATAGTTGTGTAATCTCCCAGAGCCCATACGTTAAAAACCTTGGGGTAAAATTCGACCCTACCCTCTCATTCGAGTTGCACATTAAGGAGACCACTAAAACAGCGTTTTATCATCTTCGCAATATTGCCAAAATTCGACCCATGCTAACAGAGGCAGACGCAGAAATTTTAGTACATGCCTTTGTATCATCCAGAATCGATTATTGCAATGTCTTTTTTTCGGGCTTATCTACTGGGCGCACTAAAAAACTACAACTGGTCCAGAATGCTGCTGCCAGAATCCTGACAAAAACTAGGAAATTCAACCATATAACTCCTATTCTATCCTCATTACGCTGGCTACCAATTCAGGCCAGGTGTGACTTTAAGGTGCTTTTACTTACATATAAATCATTACATGGGATGGCACCGTCCTATTTATCCGATTTGATTAAACCATATAAACCGCCACGCGCCCTCAGATCTCAGGACGCTGGCTACCTGTCTATTCCAGCAGTCAAAAAGAAAACTGCAGGTAATAGAGCCTTTTCTTACCAGGCTCCCTATCTCTGGAACAGTCTGCCTGCCTCAATCAGAGAGGAAGGCTCTATCGAAGTCTTTAAGTCAAGGCTAAAAACCCATTTATTCTCTCTGTCATTTGACCAGCCTTGAGGGAGTGGCTCAGTCTCTTCTCAGAGTAAGGCTAGACCAGTTAGCTCATCCAAGCTCAGGGTCCTGCCGATGGATACTAGCATCCTGCCTACATGTCCTATTCTCCTGGTCTACCTGCTCCTGTCCACTGACGCTGGTCATGTTTGTCTGTGTGAGTGAGAGTGCGTGTATGGGTGTGTGTGGGTGTGTCTCCTATCTGTTCCAGGCTGCAGCCCGGCAGAGTTGGCATCTGCGTGGTCCCGCCTCCTAGGACGATGCTGACTGAGCGGACATTGCGTTCTCCTATCTGGGCAGTGTTGGCACCTGCGTGGTCCCCTAGTCCTACGATGACGCTGACTGAGTTGCCGTTGCTGTGATGCCGCCCCATCAGATCTGGATGTCTCACCAAAATAAACTTTTATGCATTGTGTATACGCTGCCTGCCCAAACTCGGCATCTATTGCACGCCCAACCATCCTGGTAGGGGGATCCCTCTCTGAGTAGCCCCTCCCAAGGTTTCTCCCAATTTTCCCTATAAGGTTTTGTGGGAGTTTTTCCTTGTCCTCTATGAGGGTCTAAGGCTGGGGGATGTCGTGTACTAATCATTTATTATTTTCACATGTTGGGCACTGTGAAGCCCTTAAAGACTGTAACGGTGATTAAGGGCTATACAAATAAATGTGATTTGATTTGATTTGATTAAAGAGACATGCAAAAGGAAAACAGAAGAGAGGAAGAATGAAATAAGGAGAAAGAGTTGAGAGAGTGTGAGAAAGAGATACTCATGGGAGATCAACATAGAGAAAGGAAGGAAGGAACAAAGGAAGAAAGAAAGAAAGAAAGATGGCGGGAGAGAGATGTGGTTCATTTTCAGAGTCACCTTCGAACCTGGTCAACAAGAGATGAGATAATAGACAAACACACACACACTTTGACAAAATGACTTGTACCATTAGTAAAATGTGGGGCAATTGATTGAACGCTTTCTCTCAGGGGGGACAATTCACCTCTCCAAAAGAAAACGTACTGCCTCTGATTTTAAATTGCTGCGATAGACCTTAAACACTTCTTATCCTTTTACACTGCAGCCTTTTTTCCAAAAAACATTTGAGAGCTTTTTGCAGTTTAGGGATCACGTGCAAGTGGCGGCCCACTATCCGATTAGACGGATAAATCGGATATGCAGATATCGGGCCATATTCCTACCCTTGATTAAGAATCATTCTGGGAATTCTAAATGCTGTTTCAGAGACGTTTCCACCCTGACAAGAATAAAATTCTGGGAGAAACACACATTGAATTTTGGCAGGAAATATCTGCATTTTGATTCCAAAAATGGTATCGGCCTTCAAAAACTCATATCAGACCCAAAATTCTAGAATTCTTTGTCAGACCTTCTGTTCCAGCATTTGTTCCAGCTGGAAGAGCTGGCCAGTCGGGTTTAGTGCTGGTTTGCGTCCTGGAAGACTGGCAGCTTTGGTGCTCCGACCTGCCATGGCGGACGGAAGTTGCGTTAGCCGGGAGAGATGCCGCTGAAAAGCGGCCATCAAGACCGGCCCAAATTATGGGCTGCGAATTATGGGTTGTGAATTATGGGCTGTGATGCAAATAAAGTGGCATGTTGGCCTGTTGGCCCGTGAACTCTCCACTTTACTGTGTCTCTGTCTGTCATGGCCCCAGAGGTAGCGATTCTGCTACAATGCCATTTCAGATGCTTTTCCTTAGTGCATGGGTGGAAAAATTGACAGTGGCATTTGACAGTAACCATAACAGATGACAGTTAATCATTTTCTCAAATCACATTCCATGTATTCCTTTCCTCTACCCTGTGTTGCATGTGCGTCAATCACAATGCATTACATGTTTATTTCCATGTGTAGGCGTTTGAGTAGGATTTACCATGCAAGTCATAGTCTGTGTGTGTGTGTGTGTGCGTGTGTGAGTGTTCATAATTCTGTCATCATTTGGATTGTAACCCCGTTGTGCATGTGCGTGCTAACATGAATATTAATTTGCTTTATAGCATGGAGATTTACCATATGTCATCCAAATATTTCACTCTGACAAAATCACTCCTGTATGTAATACGATGAGATGAAGTGCTGCGCAACACATACACACACACACACACACACACACGCATGACCATGCACACACACATATACATGCAGATGCAACAAGAAATACACTCATATTGCCACGGTAGGTGTAGTTCTCTCTTGTATGGACAGATTTAGTCTCCATCTTCTAGTGTCTCAGCCTCATTGCTGTGGTGTTTCACTGCACTTTCCAGAGATCACCTGTCAATCAAACAGTGTGTCCAGTAATGTGACATCTTTTTCCTTGGAAATTTTGTTTCTTTGTCTGTTCAGCCATGGTGGCTATCGCTGCTCATGCTAACAGTTAGCATGAGCAGCAATTATATTACAGTTAGAGACTTATTGTTTGCACCTACTAAGCAACTAATACTTTTTCACTCTTTTTCCCCACTGTTCTCCAGCAGATACAAAAAAGTTGTATGCAGGAAGTTTGATGAAAATAAGAGAAGAAGAAGCCAAACAGCTACAAACCTTTATTGGAATATGAACTGCTTGGTCGAGCACTCTTACGCCAAATTTACAGGAGGATCGATTCGTAACAGGACTGAGATGAGATTAGCAACATTTGCAGATAGAAATGGCCACATTAACACAAGAGTGGAGTCTTAAATTCTATTTACAAGGGATTAGTATTATGTGAGGACCTCATGTTAATTAATTACCCCCCTAACCCCTGTGTTTTGTGAAAACACTTCTGCACAGGATAATGAAATTCATTGAAATCCCTGGTGCCCCGGATACAAATGTGTGAGGATTTTCAATTAGTCACTTTCTGATTCGGCGAAGCAAAATTTGAAGTTTGTGCTGAAAATGAATTGGAGTTGGATTTGTACAGTATTAGTATTATCATGGGCTCTCTGTCTTTGCTAAAATACAGTAGGTAATTTGCACGAAGAGTTGGAGTCTGTGTGTAGTAGCAGAGTCTGTGGGGGTGTCTGTGAGGATATATGCACAGCAGTAGCCCCAATGAGACACTAGACAGCGTTGAGATCAGGGTTTATGCTTATATTTACTGTTGCTCTATGCCACTCCAACAATACAGACCCCCTGAGCATCTCAAAAAAGCACTAGCACGCTTGTTACAAATCACTGGATGTCCCCAGGTAATATTAGTCCCACGTGAATAGGGCTTTACCATGATGTTCTCTCAGTTAAAAAAAAAAATGGTTCTGTAGATCAGCAGGTAGAGCAAAGCAGTACAACTGCCAGGGTCAGGGGTTCAATTCCCTCTGGGTCCACCATGCAAAAAAAAAATGTATGTACTCATGTTATTGGAAGCCACTTTGGATAAAAGCATCCACCTAACGGCATGCAGTTCAGGCCAACATTATTGGCACCCTTGCATTTTATGTTGATAATATACAATATCTTCTGAAATAATTGGAAATTGAAATAACCTTCGGTCTTCGCGCGTTTATCTATTGATTTACACAGCACATGATCAAACAATATGATTTCTATATGTTTTCAAAATTGAAAAGTGGGCATTATTATTGGCACCCTTTAGAACAATTCAAATCACTTTTCTCTGAGGAAATAGATTCTCATTTGCAGTGTAATTCAACTCACCTGCGACAGGTTGCAGGTGCCCACATGGTGAAAATGAAATTATTCATTTTAAAGTGATAAAACAGTCTGCTCTGCTTCCCTGGTGGTCCGTGAAGATGGTGAAGAGAAAAGAGCTGTCTGAGGATGTCAGAAAAACTATTATCACCATATATAAGCGTTCACAAAGCTCTAAGGCCATCTCTAGAGACCTTGGTATTCCTGTTTCCACAGTTCGCCATGTTATTAAGAAGTGGAATTGTTAAGAATCTCTCAGGACGTGGTTGTAAGAAGAAAATTGATCTCAGATGTGGTTAAAGGTTGGTGCAAACCATTGTGTACAACACCTCGCATGACATCCAAAATCTCAAGGCAGACCTGGAGAGGGCTGGGACAATGGTATGGAATGGAAGACCCCACTCCTGAAAAATCCTGAAATGTGCAGCTGGTCAAAGTAACTGGAGGAGGTTGCAATTGAAGAGTTGGGGAAACTGCCAGCAGAAAGGTGCAGGAAGCTTATTGATGGTTACAAGAAACGGAAGCAGTCATCATTGCCAAATGCTGTGTGACTAAGTATTAGAAAAGGGGGCCGATAATCATGGCCAGAACTTTATATGTGTATAGGGGATAACACTCACGGAGTAGAGTATACTTCTTTCTCTCTCATATTCAGGCCTTTCAGCATCCAGAAGGTGTCCTTTGTAAAGGTCAGACTGACTACAATGAGGCAGAAAGGACAGCCTCATATTTAAAACACTCAACACACTCCAAATGTGATGTGTGTGTGTGTGTGTATTACCACCAAGAATGAGCAACAAGGGAAATGAGTCATGACCATGAGAAGGTCAAGGGCTGTGCATTTTTTTGTGCATTACATTTGCGTGAGTGAGTATTCTTGTTTATAACATTTGTGAGCATATATGTGTGTGTGTGTGTGTGTATGTGTGTGCATATGTGCAACTGCATGTGTGCATGTTTTTTTTGTGTACGCGCAACTCCATGTGTAGGCATACATGAGCATGAGTGTGTGTTGTTGTATGCATGCATCTCTGTGTGTACGGGTGCATGTGTGTGTGTGTATATATATGTACATGTGTGTCATGGAATTCTGCAGCGTGTGAAGGTCAAAGTGTAAACACTTGAGGCTGAAAATAACTCTCTCTCTCTTCCTCACACTCACAGTCATACGCATCATATATAAACCTAATAATGATAGGCATGATAGCCATACTTTACTTTCAAGGTATTATAGCCATGTGCATTATAATAACTATTCAAATTACAAATGATATGTTGTCAGTAGTCAAAATCTGATTCTGGGTTCTCCAATGGGTTAACTAACTAACTAGCTAGTTTTAGGCAAACAAGAGTTATGATCAACAACAAACAATGATCATCATCTTATGCCTCATTTTCCTCTCATAAAGGTGAATGCCATCCAGTCCAATGCAAATCCAAATTACCAACCATATTTTAGTGAAGAAAGAGGTCCCCTGATAATACTAGTCATGTGAAAATCTAATTCTTGGTAATTTCCGACGTGATTTGTTTTTGGGCGCACAATTTCTTTTCCTTGACCTTTTTTCCTCTGAACGCAAATTGTAAAACCTTGACCTTATGTACTCGGATCTGGGGCGCCCGGCGATTGCAGCAAATTTCATTATCATTATTTGTTTCATGAAATGCAGAGTGGGGCAGACGGGGGGCTGAATGCGGGAGGGAATCGAGCCGGTGGGCTGGTTCGCCCTGCATCCCAAACCAATTAAGGCTAATTGGCCCAAATTGCAGCGGGGAACATTTTTTTTAATGATCGTGTTTGTCTTCGGGTTGAGAGTCTGTCACGACCACGGGGTAGCAAGTGACTGCTACACAAAGGGATTCATTATTTACACGAGGTCCTCATATAACACTTGTCCAGCACAAATAGGGCAGGTTAAGTGAGTGTGAAGCTTGGATATCTGGTGACAAATATCAGGGAAAATGTAGCCACTGTTAACACTAGATGAATGGGAATCATAGTGACAAGTTGACTTCTGGCGTGTCATGTTAGTGTTGCTCACACCAAGGAACTGTTTTGGAAAGCAGGGGCCAGTTGTCAAGAATATATTAAAATGGTAAAAGCAAGGTTATTTAAACTTAGGGCTCAGTTTACACCAAGGGGCCATTTCAGGTTGTATCAACCAGAATTTGCTGTTGTATCCAGCAGATATTGGCTATTTATAATCAGATATCAGCAAATCAGTGTCGTGCATCTCTGATATAATGGATATGATGCAGTTCAATTGACTACATACTTATTGTACAATTGATCAATACTACACTGGTTGTCTATGGGAAGCCCTTAACCTGAATTGATTCTAATGAGACATTTGATGCGATTACACACAAGTATGCACAAATAGCATTTATTAGGCCTCCAAGCAAAGCAGGTTGCATTTCTAATTTTATGCGAAATCTATTTTTTCGCTATTTTTCTCCCGGAACGTCGACCACATGGCTCCCTGCTGTATGACTCCCAATCATTTAGCATGAGCGGTGGCTAAATGTCGCTGAATGTTTGCAGCACTTAACAGAGAACTAGACCACACAATCCAGTCCATTCACTATCAGACTGAAGGACTACAAAAGGCCGATCACATTATGAAAACAAGGATCCATCCGTTCTTGAAACAAAACCGCCGCTGGCTAAAAAGATTAACTCAGTCCAGACCAATTGAATGTTTGAACATAAGCAGGCCTATATGTCCCCCTCTGTCCTTTCAATGTGCTCCACATTACATCAACATTGCCTGAATAAGCCATCATGCAGAGGTATATACTGATTTGCATGATTACGGCACAACAATCAGTATTCTATTATCATATTCTCCATACATTTGCATATCTGTGTGTGTGTGTGTGTGTGTGTGTGTGTGTGGATGACAGGTGTGACATACAATAAGAGAGACAAAAGATCTGCCACATCCGGAATCTTTGATCTCTAATCTTCTAGCTGATCAATAAATACAATCAACATGTACTATTTATGGGAAAATTTTCCTCTCTGTATCCATGAAATTGCATTTTCAGACATTTTTAGAGAGACATTGATGAAACAACCGTGACACTTTTTAATGTAGGGATAATTAAACAATAAGTTGTTTGTGTTTTTTTTAAATATTAAGTTGTTCACGAAACGCAAATGGAAGGATATCATCTTAAACCTATCCTGTTAATATAACATGTTTTAAATTTAAAAAATAACTTAACATCACCGTAACACAAAAACAGTTTGAAAAGCATAAAAAACATATACAGCCTGTTGAAAAGCAGGTATAATTTTTTAGTGCCCACGTTTCTTATGGCCTCCACATTCTAGATATTTACATATTTAGAACTGCTGTAGGCATTTTCCCGTATCTTTTCAGGCATACCAAGTTACCAAGGCATTCAGCTCATTCAAGGTTCCCCTGTTGTGCTACGAGTGCAGAATGTCCTGATTTTTTACAGAATCTTGATAGCACAAACGGTTTATTTTTGTTGAATTTTGAAATAATGCATGGGGAAGCCAAGTTATTTGATTGGACAGGAAGGCCCTCCAACCATTCTTTAATAATGAGTTATTTATTAATAATGAGTCATCAGTGCTGCTGTTAATGTAATTCTGTCTTGTTTAATGATGCCATTGATACTTGCAACATTACAGCACCTAGCCGCATCGCCATCGTATCTGTAATCGCAGTGGTGTATCAGTCATCATGACAGGGCATTGCAACAGAAGTACAGAAGTAAAAACATAAAAGTAAAATGTAGAAATTCACCAGACAACAAGAAGTTGCCACGTAACGAGTCAAGAGTGTTGAGGCAAAACAATGCCCAGTACATCATCAAATTAAAGCAGCTCTTCTCAAGTACATATTGCTGCAATGTTGTGGTTTCTCCTTTGCCCACCCCTTCCAGCATTACTGCAGCTTTCAGCAAATGGCATTGGAAAAACGTTTCAGGACCTGTTTTGTGCCAATTTTATATTTCTTTTACAAGAAATAAAAAGTAGCCATCAGTCGTCCTCTCTCTCTCTTTCGCTCTCTCTCAGTCTGTCTCTGCCTTTTCTTTTTGAGCCTGACTCTCCGCAGGGGGTTCCTATGACCGATGCTTAATACATCCTGCTATGCAACACACACACACACAGACACCCTTCTTTATTAAAAGAAAAGTCAGTCTGACTGACAGAAAGAGAAATAAAGAGCGTTTCAAACGGATGTTGGAAAGTTCCCCTGACACACATTTATTCACGCAGAAGAATTAAATAGGCTTGGTGGCGCGGCCGTGTCTAGACGCCGTCGTGGTAGCGCCGCGGAGATTGTGTGTTTTTTTAGTTTTTGTGTTTGTTTTTAATATCTTTTTTTGCTCAAACACATCGGCACTAACATCCTACGAACGCAGCACACTTTTGGACATAAACTTTTGCGCAAAACAAAGGTTTTTGTCCACTTTTCCCATCGACCCAGCGTGGCCGGCAGAGATAGTACGAGCGAGCCACAACAACAACAGTGGAGACGCATCTACGGGGAGACGAAGGAGGAAACATCGGGGAAAACGGAGCGGAATTCGGAACAGACTGAGAGTTCAAGCCCACCGTCCACCTCTGCCCAGCATCCTTCTTGCTAACGTCCAGTCTCTGGATAATAAGTTGGATGATGTTAGGGCGAGGATTAGATTCCAACGGGACATGAGGGATTGTAACGTCTTTTGTCTGACGGAAACATGGCTGACCCCGCTGGTGCCGGATCGAGTCATATGCCCAACCGAGTCCTTCTCTGTTTTCCGTGCAGATAGAACGGAAGAGTCTGGCAAATCTAAGGGTGGAGGGGTTTGCTTCATGACCAACAACAAGTGGTGCAACCCCAAGGACATTAAGACTCTTTCTCGTTCCTGCTCGTCGAACCTGGAACATCTGACGATCTCATGCCGTCCATTCTACCTTCCCCGGGAGTTCAGCTCGGTCATCACCACAGCCGTCTACATACCACCACAAGCGGACACCGACGTAGCACTATCGGACCTACATGATGTGTTATGTCGGCATCAGAACAAGCATCCCGACGCGGCTATGGTGGTGGCTGGGGACTTTAATAGGGCGAACCTAAAAAAAGTCATGCCGAACTTTCACCAGCACATTACGTGTGCTACCAGAGGGGAAAGAACGTTGGACAGCTGCTATACGCCGTTCAAGAGAGGCTACAAGGCTGTCTCTCTCCCTCCGTTCGGCAAATCAGACCATGCCGCCATTTTCCTGCTACCGGAGTATAAACAAAGGATAGCACGGGAAGCGGTAGTGACGAGGGACGTAAAGCGGTGGTCTGACCAATCAGAGGCTGAGCTACAGGACGCTCTGCGTGACGTCGACTGGGACATGTTCCAATCCAGTTCCAGGGACGTCAGCGAGTTTACGGAAGTAGTAACGAGCTTCATAGCAACGCTAGTGGACGCCATCGTCCCCACGGTGAAAGTTAGGTCCTTTCCTAACCAAAAACCGTGGGTTGATAGATCCATCCGCGACGCTTTGAACGCCCGTACTGCTGCCTATAATTCCGGTCTTGTATCCGGCAACATGGACGAGCACAAGGCAGCGTCCTATGGACTGAGAAGGGCAGTGAAGGAGGCCAAGAGGAGGTATAGGGACAGAGTGGAGTCGCAGATGGAGCAGCGCGACACCAGACGCCTATGGCAGGGGCTACAGACTATAACGGACTACCAGGGCAGACCCTACGCAATTGTGAGTGCCGACGCATCCCTAGCGGAGGACCTGAACTCATTTTATGCACGGTTTGAGGCTAGCAACAACAGCGCTAGCTCGCCGGCTAACAACGTCACCGTTAGCGCAGCCGGAGTGAGTTCTACCGCTGGGGATGAACACACACTCTCTGTGACCGAGCACAGTGTGAGGAGGGCTCTGATGAGGGTGAACACCAGGAAAGCTGCTGGTCCAGATGGCATATCTGGGCGAGTACTGAAGACCTGTGCTAATCAGCTAGCTCCAGTGTTCACCACTATATTCAACATCTCCCTGGCTGAGTCTGTGGTCCCCGCCTGCTTCAAGAGATCCACTATTGTCCCTGTGCCCAAGAATGCTTCTCCAGCATGCTTGAATGACTACCGACCGGTGGCCCTCACCTCGGTGGTCATGAAATGCTTCGAGAGGCTGATAAAGGACTACATCTGCGCCTTCCTCCCTTGCTCCATGGACCCGCTGCAGTTTGCCTATCGTCCCAACAGATCCACGGATGATGCTGTCTCCCAGGTACTGCACACCACACTCTCTCATCTGGACAGCCGGAAGGGGGGCTATGTGAGACTGCTGTTCATTGACTATAGTTCAGCTTTCAATACCATAGTCCCCACCAGACTGGCTGGCAAGTTGATTGAGCTGGGACTGAACACCCCCCTGTGTGCCTGGATCCTGGACTTCCTGACCGCCAGGCCCCAGGTGGTCAGGGTGGGTAGACACACCTCCAACCCCCTCACCCTGAACACAGGATCCCCCCAGGGTTGCGTCCTCAGCCCCCTACTGTACTCCCTATACACACATGACTGTGTGGCCAGGTTCAGCTCCAACACCATCATTAAGTTTGCGGATGACACAGTGGTGGTGGGCCTGATCTCCAACAACGACGAGAAGGCCTACCTGGAGGAAGTTGCTGATCTGTCACTCTGGTGCCAGGACAACAGCCTCCTCCTGAATGTCACCAAAACTAAGGAGCTGATTGTGGACTTTAGGAGGACACAACAACAGAGGACGTACTCACCATTGGGGATTAATGGGTCTACTGTGGAGAGGGTGAGCAGGTATAAATACCTGGGAGTCCACATCACTGATGATCTGACATGGACAACACACACAGACACTCTGGTGAGAAAAGCGAGGCAGCGCCTTTACTACCTCAGGCAACTGAGGAAATTTAAAGTCTCCCGGAGGATCCTTCAGTCCTTCTACTCTGGAGCTGTAGAGAGCATCCTGACAGGAAGCATCACTGCCTGGTTTGGCAACAGCTCCGCTCAGGACAGGAAGGCTCTGCAGAGAGTAGTGCGTTCGGCTGAACGCACTATTGGAACTACACTCCCCACCCTGCAGGACTTATACACCAGGAGGTGCAGAACCAGAGCCTGCAGGATCATGAAGGATCCTCACCACCCCAACAACGGACTGTTTCAGCTGCTGCGGTCAGGCAAGCGCCTCCGTAGTCACGCTGCCAAAACAGAGAGACTGAGACGGAGTTTCTTTCCTCAGGCCATCAGGACTATGAACTCTGACCTCACCAGGGCCCCCACCAAGACACACACACTGCCCCTCTTATGTACACACACACACTTAGGTAAAGACTACACATAATTTATAATTTATATTATATTATACATACAATTTCCCTTTTTTACTATATTTTTTTATAAAGTGCTCTCATTGTAAATATTGTGTTGTTTTTTATATAGAGCTCTTAAAAAAAACTGTGACATTGTAAATATTGTGTTGGTTATTGTAAATAGTGTGAACCTGTTATTTTGCACATTCTGCTGAGCATTGCCACTTTGCATTTCACTGCACACCTCGTGTGTGTATGTGACAATTAAACTTCTTGAATCTTGAATCTGCATCTATGGAACGCACACACACACATGCAAACGAGCAGAAATTTCAATACACACACAGTCAAGGGCATACGCACACCTTGATATGGATACGCATGTGGGCATATCAAAGCTTACAACTCAATTACAAATGCGATCGCCACTGGACAAAACAACAGAGATAGATACAGGGGCATGCAAACAAAGAGGATAAAGACAAACGGCACACATGCGGAGGAGATCCCGATACGTATGGGGTTGCCTGAATTTTGTCCACGAAATCCATTTTGTGCCATGAAATGCATATGGGTGCCTAATGTTAGCCCTGAAATCCATTCCATGATACACGCATTGCATTTCGTCCGGCACCAAATCCATTTTGTCGATTTCGTACGGTACCAAATCAATTTTGTCCATTTCGTCCGCATTTCGTCCATTTCGTGAAACACCGCACGAAAATGCATTCTGTGGAATTAAAAGGTTTCCATATGCATATGCTTTTACTGACCTATTTTCACTGACAATTTTCACCCAATGCTCACATCAATACTACATTGGAAGCTCTTAACCTCAAATTGATTCTGACCCACACAAGTATACATGAATATGTTTTTATTTTTTATTTTTTTTAATGCTTGCAAGACCAGCATCTCCATGTGCTGATATGTCAGGAGTCAGGGGACTGTAGGATTTTCATTAGATCCTTGTTGAAACTGCCTCTACAATTCAAATGACTTGTGGAAGCGTCTGGCTAGCTAGTAGAGGATTCACTTCCAAGTTCCCTTGTTTCCTCAGAGGTAAGTCGTTTTTTCAACATTAGATTTGATTTGTTGTTTGTCGGACTTCATTGGAAGTGGGCCTTAACGGATGTAATAGTAGGCCTTACTAAGTGTATGGCAGCTGTAATAGTTGCCAAAGGTGCTACATGTAGCATTTTAATCACACTCATTTTGAGACATTAGTATAATTACTGTAAACAAAGGGGACGATTGCTGTGAAGATTGGCAGCCTCTACATTGCATTTTTTAATGTGCCACCGACTACGTTTTGGCTGGAAATCTGCTGCTTTACAGAACGGACCAGGAACTGTTTTCACTTTGCCAGTAATTCACAACTTTGTTCCAGTTCCACTAGTCTAACGATGATGTCAGTTTGCCTGGTCAGAACGTGTTTTGGTTGTTATAAAGGGCTAGTTATCGCCTCTTATCCGTCTTCCTGCTCTTCAAAACAAATAGAGCGACGCCAGGGAGGGGGGGCAAACATCGGCATCCTCTTTGTGCCAAGAAGCAACAGGGTTTATGGGTTTTATGTGGTCTTAATTTTGAGAAAGACACTGCCAAGACACTCGCAGCTGGCACGCCTGTAACAAGTTAGTTCTCACTTTAATTTTAATTTTTCTATCAGATGTCTGACGAGAGAAATCATTCCAGAATAATAAGGGAGGATTTTACTCGGCTTCAGGGGTTGTCAGTCTGTAAAACCTGCTATGAAACCTGCCTCACCCTGCGCTGAAACCCACCTAAAATAATGTTGAGGCTTTCAACGGAGAGTTTTAGTGTCCAGTGATGGTCTAAATCAGTGGTCCTCAAATCCGGGCCTCGGGGTCCAGAGTACTGCTGGTTTTCTATTCTGCCAGGTAGTTTTCATTATAGCTGTCTAATCAGGGATTGATTAAGACCTGGGATACCAGGTGAATGCTATTAACTTCCTGGTAGGAGAGAAAACCAGCAGCACCCTGGACCCCGAGGCCCGGATTTGAGGAACTCTGGTCTAAATGCTGTTTCAGTGGTTTTCCAACCTGACAAGAATACAATTCTGTGGAAAACATTGAATCCATGTGATTTTTTGTAATTTTGTGGCATGAATATGGCCAAATGTAAAAAAATAAATAAATAGAAACCCATAATTGTCTTACCCTAACCATAACTGTAGCAACTAAATGAGAAATTCAGTCCAACCTGAACTCCTCAGCAACCTTAATTGATAAGAAATGGAACACTTTTGCTATAAATGCAACTTCAACTGGCTTGTGTGACCGCTAACTTCTTTTGGAAAGTTTCTGAACACCACCAAAGGTCATCAGCACAGACAAACACACACACACACACACACACACACACACACACACACACACACACAAACAGTAACTGTATCAATCTGTCCACTGAAGGTGACCTAAAAGACGTGATAGAGAGAGACAAATCACACCCAATGATCAAGTGTCCCTTGCTACAGTGTCGACCTGCATAGCGTGCTACATAAACTGTCTCATACCCAAAGTGTTGCATTATGGACCAGATGGACGACTAGGCTTTGATTAGAAGACCCTATTTTCTTATTGCTGCCACACACACACACAAGTTTACATTCAAAGCCAAAGAATTGTTTTAGTGTAGCAGCATTGGCATGTGGGGACAGCTCCTATCCAGCTCCTATCCAAAAATATAGGTATCAGCCTTCAAACACCCAGTTTGAACCCTACCCCACTGTAATATTGTAATGTCATCTAATATAATATAGAGAGAACATTACAATATTTATAATATTTCTAAAGTAACAGACAGAATAGTACAGGGTACCCCCAGGATTCTCCAAGTTAAATTAAGACTTTTTAAGACCTTTTTAATACCATTTAGAATTAAATTTAATGCCAACTTCACGGCCATACTGGCAAAAGTATTAAGGATATAATGAAAAATCAGTATGGATTTTAAGCCCTAGAAAATAATTATTTACCAAGTACTTGAATTTAATAAAACATGTTATTATAATACTCACATTAATATTTAATACACAATAGCTTTGTGAGCGCCCTTCACATGATCAGCGACAAAAACGCTGGGCGCTGGCATTCATTTCCCATTTGGCAAGCTGAACCTAGCGCCGCTGCCGCCCCCGGCGTTCTGCGCCCTGGGCACAGACACTGGGAGACCCCCTGGCGCTGCGCTCAAAGTTCAACTATATTCAACTTTGACCTTTGCGACGCGCAACCAATCAATGGAATCTAATAGCTCTTAGTTTGCTATTCATTAGTGATCGGGTTAGAGATAGAGAGCAGTGGGAAAGAGAGGCGTTTGATATCATCAAAAAATATAATATAGAAGAGAAACTTGTTTTATGTGTGTCGGAGCATCCCGAATTATATAACATGACCTTAAATCATACCATAATCTGACTAAAAAGTCTGTATCATGGAATGATGTCGGTTTACAGACGGGACTACCAGGTTGGTTGACAGCTTAGTACAGGACGTATATGCAGCCAGTCTATATTCACTTCTATGGCTGTGCTAGTATGATCATTGGCGATGTGGTTAGCTATGATCACCGGCTGATGCGGGTGACGCTGATCATGTGAAGGAGTCTCGTCCAACCTGGCGTTGATGCCGACGCTTTGCGCGGATCATGTGAAAGCCCCTTAAAACGACACTTGCCCATTCTGAGGCGACGAGCTAGCTTGTTAGCAGCACACTCCACGGTCAAGAGCGTCAGTACACTGACGTAAACATTACCTGTACTGTCGTAATGTCCAAGCCACACCAAACAGAGTAAATTGTAACGTTACACACAAAACATTTTATACATTTGACAGTTATTCATGACGTTACGGTATTTATTTGATCCTACGAAAGGACAAGAAAGAAATTTAAGACCTTTGCAAACGAAATTCAATACTTTGTAAACAAAATTCAATACTTTTAAGGCCTTATTTTGAGAATATTAAATTCAATGCTTTTTTAATACTTTTAAGACCCCGCGGGTACCCTGATAGTAGCGCCACCTTCCTACTTCCCACCTAATTCTGATGTGGATTCAACAGGTGACACACACACACACACACACACACACACACACACACACACACACACACACACACACACACAAAAGTTTACATTCAAAGCCAAAGCTCAGGAACAGCTTCTTCCCCTCAGCTGTCACCTTACTGAGCTCTGCACCACGGTGATAGCAGCCCCCGGACACCTCCCAGTCCCCCCACACCTCCCTTCAGTGACTGAACAATTGAACTCCACCTACCACTGCCACACTTCAGTACCTGCACTATATACTTATATATCGATATTTTTTGCACTATTATACCTTTGCACCATATATTTTGTACCCTGTTTATACTGTCATTATTTATACTGTACATATCTAGCGTATTCATCTCACACTGTTCATTCTGTTTATACTGTCATTATTATTTATACTGTACATATCTAGCGTATTCATTGTATATACTGTATACATACTGTATATATTTTAGTATATTCATATCTAGCCCTTACTGTTTATTTAATATTTATCTTACCATTATTCATATGCACATACTCTGCACTTTACTGCTATTCGCACTTCTGGTTAGATGCCAAACTGCATTTCGTTGTCTCAGTACTCTGTGTAATGACAATAAAGTTGAATCTAATCTAATCTAAAAAATAATTGTTTTAGTGTAGCAGCATTGGCATGTGGGGACCATAGGGACATAATTAGGATTTTACCAATATGTGTTTTTGACAGCCGATACCAATACCGCTATTTTTGGATTGTAGCTGCCAATAGCTGATATTTTGTCATGATTTTCAACATCTTTGAATTTGACCTTCATCAAAGAATGACAAATATCAAATGTTTCACCCAGAATTGTATTTTTGTCAGGGTGGAAGAAACTGCATTTAGAACATCATGAGACACTAAAACTCTTTGAAAGTCATACTAATGAAATAGTTTTAGGTGGGTCAGCATCTCCTGAAGGCAGAGTGTTGTGGCCTGTTCTTTGAACTTCTTTTAAACTGTGGCACCTTAACAGGGCTCCGCTTCTTTACTCACAAGAAGGTTGAGGAAAATCCTCCCACACCACACTGGAATGATGTCTCTGGTCAGACAGCTGATATAAAAATAATAATAATAAAACATATTGACTAGCTGTGGTCAGGGAGGAGCCTCCATCATATCAGAGCTGGACCACACTGACTGGAAGATATTTGATTTTCACTAAAAAGCCAATATCGGGCCCCATACATCAGCAAACTGATAAATCGGTGTAGCCCTAGTCACAAGCTTGAGTAAGTCAAACATAATAGGACCGACACACACATATAACCACACACACACAATCACTTCTCAACCTGTCCCTTGGTTGCCATGGTGACAGTCAGGCTATCAGTACGTCAGCATTGAGATTACTTTAATTACAACCTAATGAGAGCCGCTCATGGGGCCATCACTCATTCACTCGCGCACACACACACACATACATACACACACTTACATAATCAGACTTACACTCATCCTGATACACACACTTCACACCCATCATTAAACAGCCTGACTACACACATGTATGGTCATGCACACATGGAGTATCACTTATTAAATACACATGACAGCTCCAGAACAGACCATATTTTAGTTGCCACTAAGGTTGTAAGGGTTTCTGCTGGAAAATAATGTCCAATAATGGCAAAAGAGTATAGTTAAATTAATGGTATAATATATAGTAAGGGAAGGCAAGTTTATTTGTATAACACATTTCATACAACAAGGCAATCCAAAGTGCTTTACATAAGAAAAAGATGATTAAAACAAAAAAGAATAATATAATAAAAGAAAATTAAATAATAAAAAAGGATACAGAGCATTAAAATATTAAAGTTGTACTGTAATAAAATAATAAAACCTAAATTGTATTGCATAGACATTTCTGAGTTTCCTCAAAAGCAGCAGTGAACATACGGGTCTTTAGCCTCAAACCTGACTATTTTTAAAAATAGGTTAGTCTTATTCCTTCTGGGAGTATGTTCCGACTATGTGTCACATAATAACTGAACGCTGCTTCACCCTGTTTGGTTTTAACAGAGCGGTCCTAGATCACCTGAGAGGTCTAGGAGCTTCATATGGTAAAAGCAGATCAGAAATGTATTTAGGCCTTAAACCATTCAGTGATTTATAGACAAGTAACAGAATTTTGAAGTCGATTCTATGGCATACTGGAAGCCAGTGTAGAGACTTGAGGATCGGTGTGATGTGTTCAGTTTTCTCAGTCCGCAGGCATGTACAAATTTGTTTTGACATGTACCTTCTAATGCTTGCGATATACTTCAGATGATAAAAGGCAGATTTAAAAATCGACTTGATGTGGGTATTAAAGTTAAGATCTGAATCTAAGATCACACCAAGATTTCTAACTTGGTTTTCAGACTTAAGACAAAGGGAGTCAAGGTGAGTGCTAACTCACAGTCTTTCTTCTTTGGCACCAAAAAGTATTATTACAGTTTTGTCAGAATTTAGTTGAAGACAATTTTGGCACATCCAGTCTTTGATTTGGTCTATGTATTTACACAATAGTTCTATGGGATAGAGGTCATGAGATGAATGGGCTACATAGATTTGAATGTCGTCTGCATAATTATGGTAAGCAATTTTTGTTGTTTTGCAGAGTATGTGGAGGTTGAATAACAACGGCCCAAGGATTGAACCCTGAGGAACTCCACATGCTAGTACGCTTAGATACATAGTCACCAATAGAGACAATATAGTCCTTATATTGAAGACTTAGGACTTAAACCAATTTAGAAAAGTCAGTCAATCAACAGCTCCTATCCAAAAATATAGGTATCAGCCTTCAGACACCCAGTTTTAACTAGCCTACTGTAATATTGTAATGTCATCTAATATAATATAGAGAGAACATTACAATATTTATAATATTTCTAAATTAAGAGTGAAACTCTAGGTGTGTATAGTGATTGGGCAGAATATTAGCACCACCTTCCTACTTCCCACCTAATTCTGATGTGTATCAACAGGTGAAATCAATGAAGGATCATAGCCTCCATCTGGATTTCTCTGTTGAATCATTTGCACGGAAACAGGAGGTGATTCTGATATTTTGTATACTCAATATGTTGGAATTTCACAATATCTCCAAAGAATACAATATTTTATCTGCCAAGAGAAGCTGTGCACGTTATGGAGGGGAAACCCAACTAAGCTAATTTCTCCCTAAAGCATGTTTCAAAGCTTATAAGCTTAAAAGATATAAATGGAGAGTAGCATTCCAAAATGCTTGAATCCATACATTGGAATATCATCATTACCTCATAATTTAATATGTCCAAGAACGTTACCTGCTAGCCTTTAAAGCGTGTCATGCTTTAATTATGTCCTGTCAAACACTACGTCACAGTTAGGTGCGACTTTTTCCATATGGAGGATATTTCAGTTAGGATCTCCTCAAATCTTTATGACAGTTAAAGTGGTAATCTGCGAGATTCTTGGTTTTTGTTTTGTTTTTTTGTCTCCTTCTTTGGTGCTAAGGGCTCATTGCTGTTGTGACATTACACCAAGTTGAGATATTACAAGCATTAATGAGACATAAATGCTGCATTAGTTAATATATAATATAGTAGTTCAAGGCATCATCTCAAGAAAATAAAACATAAAAGAATACTTAATTAATACTCTTCTAAAAAGGAATTTGTTTCATGTCCATATTGGTGTTTGTTGTTTCATCCTTAATTATCTATTATTATCATTTAATTATCTTTCTTTACTACAGCTCTTACTGATCTTTTTTTCCTGTTGATCTAAATCCCTCAAATCCCATGAGTGTTTTTGCTGTGAGGGGCTGTCGAGTTTGTCAGCAGTTTGAATGAGACAGATTTATAATTCTGAGTGCTACTCTATTCTGCTATGCACTCTGGTGTGTGTGTGTGTGTATTTGTTTGTGTTCTCTCAAGCTTGAAACTATTCCAAGAGGGAGGATGCAAATGGGAAAGCAGCAATCGGACGTGAGAGAGAGAAAGATAGAGATAGACAGACACAGAGAGAGAGATTTCCATGTGAAAAGCTGAGATTCTGAGAAAGTCCGGCTTTTTGTTTACCCATCCCTATTGTATAAACGCATTGAACTGACTTCTGGAATTGTGCGTTTATCTGTGTGTATGTGTGACTATGCTTGGCCTTGAATTACTCTGAGGCAATATGGAGTACATGGCTGGACTGAATAGGAACAAGCTCTGCAGCATCAGAACTTCAAGATTCGGTTCCCTTCCTGTTGAACTCAATAGGACAATTACAAGAGATAAATAAGTTGTTATTATTATTATTATTTAGCCTTATTCTTATTCTGGTGATGCTTATGTGTTTCAGATATTTGGAAGCCATTTGACGTGAAGATATTTCTGACAAAGTTAAAATGAATGCAGTAGTTTCCTCTCCCTATTAATGTTCCTGTTGAACATTAATTTAGCTGGGAGAAAAAAGTTGTTCATTCCAGCCTAAAAGCTATGTAGCCGTATTCTTATTCTAATGCTTATTCTTATTCTGATGATTTGTTTTGGTCGGTTTTGGACTGAGACGTCATTACACATGAAGGGCTCTTTTTTCGCACACGGCAGATGGTGGGGCTTTGTGCTGGCAAAGTGGCATTTTCCTTGGGAGCAGCACTTTCCTCGCCTGCGTCCATTTGATATTTCGGTGACTCACTGTGAACTTGACTGCGCGGGAGGCGAGGCACAGTAGGAAGCGTGTCAGTAACGATCAAGCAGCTGGATGACATGTTGGAAAGTGCTCTTCCGTACCAAATTGTCATAGCGCCGTGGCGCACAGTGCACTGCTTTTAAAGGGAAGGGGAAGAGGTGATTTGATTGGTCATGGTCTTATCACACAATAATGACCACAAACTGCGCTGCTGGTGTGACGTGCGCCTCTGACTGCACTTTGCTCAATTCACCATTGAGTCATGAAAATAGAGCCAGAAGATTTTTCTGATGACGTATTGCAGTGCAGAATAGCACAGCTTCCTCTCTCTAATCGTTTTCCTGTTGAACTCAACACTACAAATCAGAGGGGTGTTCCACGAAGCGAGCTTACCACTTATCCAGGCTTATTTCGCTTAGTCTGGCTCAGTTTCAGGTTTATTCGGTTCCACAAAGCAAGCTCAGCATAGTTCAAGCTAAATTGCTGTGGCAACTTATGCTGCCTCGGGGCAGGCTAGATATCAGGCTAAACCACAGTTGAAGCTTAATCGGTACTCCCGTAACACTGATCCGACTGAAACACAATGATTTTCAAACAAGGTTCCGCCATCCTAATGTTCAACACTATTACTCTAGACCCTACACTATCAGACATAAAATGTAACTGTGGCGGACTGGAGGGAGGGTGGGGGGAGGCTTAATTGGATCCAGGAGAGAGGTGAGTTAGTGGACTGCTTCTTTCCTGGATCCGGTTCCAGCTGCAGCCAGTTGGGACTGATTGCAGCTGGGGCCTTTTTAACGTGTGTGTGAATGTGAGTGTGAGGGGGACGCGCCAGTGTGAGAGGCTGGCGCGTGGATGCGGAGAGACGGGGGCCAGCGCCAGCGGGAGCGACGGAGCGGGTGCGGGCCGTCTCCTGCCGCGGCGTCCGGCGGAGGTCCACGGAGGACGCAGTCGGGAGCCACCTGCAAGGGCTGACCAGTCGGGGTTGGGGCAGGATGCCCCTGGAAGCCTGGCAGGCTGGGGCAGCCTTGGGGCTCCGCGGCTGGCCCACCGGGACCGAAGGAGGGCGCCGGCGGAGGGAGACGGCGCCGACGGCGCGCTGCCGTCAACCCGGGCCGTTGGTATTGTGTGCGGTATTGTGTGGACAATAAAACGGCCCTGCTGGCCCATTAACTCTCCCCTGCCTATGTCTCTGTCTGTCAAGGACCCCGGTTATGTGGCACCCTGCCACAGTAACGTTAATAGAAATAAAAAATATAAAATGATGTAGGCTGTATCGGGGATACAGTCACGGTTCAGAGCGTTGTTAGGCGTTGTTAGGCAACCCCATTTAAGTGAGTGTCCAGCGAGACCTCAAGTGCCGTATTGCTTTTAGAAAACGGTTACAACTTATAGAAATAATTATTTGATGACACAATATTATTTTATTTTCTAAATTATTTTTATTTAACAAATTCATTGAAATAATAAAGTATCTTGAATATATGTCAAGATGTTTCCACGGTTGGTAGGAGACGCATTCACTGTTTCTGTATGGGATTTACAGTCACTGTAGAACACACTTTCAACCGATCAATTTCCAGGATGGAAACAAACCGATTTCATAAAAATATAATAAAAGTAAGAACCAGCCTGAACAGCTCACTCAGTAGAGCATGAGACTCTCAGTCTTAAGGTTGTGAGTGCGATCCCCATATAGGGTCCAGTACAGTACGATGATTGTAATGTAGTAAGATGAAACCTTACGTACAGCCTTTACTACATCATTTATGGCGATAGATAGTACATTTACAGTCTTGAGGTTTCATATATGGCATGGTTTCATTTATAATATTTTTAGCACAGCTTTTCAGTTCATATTGTTGGAACACATGATATTTAATAAGGTCTATACAATTTGTTCATTTTTAATTCAACAATTACTTACGCATTCAATCTAGCAGCAATTCGTTGCCAATCTTTCTCTCTCCCTTTATTTATGGCAATCGTATTTCCCTTTTCATTGTAATATGGCTAAATTCTCCATAGACCTCCACTAAAAGTCGCTGTTCAGTGGCCGTGAACATTGCGGCTCTGTCTTTACCGTAATTTTTCGCCATGATGAATCGATCACATCCACGATCGACCTCTCGAGCTGCTTAAATAAACTGTGTATAAATGTGCACGCGCAATTATCTGGATTGCTTGAGCCTGGCTCGGTTTAGCCTGATCACGGTAGCTTGACTTGGGCTTCGTGGAACCGCTTTAGCCCCGATTGATTTGTTAGGTTAATTCAAACCAGGCTTGTGAGGTTAATTGCCGCTTTTCTAAGCCTGCTTTGTGGAACAGCCCCCAGAAGGGGAAATAAAAGATGCACAACCCAGTCTTGACACTATGTAGCCTCATTATTATTCTTATGGTGATAATAATGTCTTTCAGATGTGTAACAGGAAGATTTTGTGACTATAAGCTAAAATTAATATAAGTTTATCTGTACAAATTCTTTTGTCACCATGAAATGAGGGACTTCTACAAAAAAGGGCTGCAGTTCTTTACTGTTTAACTTGATATACCTTCCTACAATTAAAGTACTGAATTAAATTAAATTACTAAATGAAAGTAAAGTATCGCTGCATTGGCTCCCAGTGTGTCAGAGACAATGCTGGGATCTGAGAATTGGCGTGATGTGGTCAAACCTTTTCGTCTTTGTTAGTAGTCTAGCAGTAGTGTTCTGAATGAGCTGTAGCTGTAAAAGTGCCTTTTTAGGGAGACCTGAAAGAAGACCATTACAATAGTCTACAATAGCTCTACTGGTAATAAAGGCGTGAATGAGTTTTTCTAGGTCTTGTTGTAGTAGTATTAGTACTAGTAGTAGTGGTAGCAGTAATAGTAGTGGTATTAGTAGTAGCAGTAGTAGCAGTACTAGTAGTAGTAGTAGCAGAAGCAGTAGTAGTAGTAGTAGCAGCAGTAGTAGTAGCATTAGTAGTAGTAATAATAGTAGCAGTAGTAGTAGTAGCAGAAGCAGTAGTAGTAGCAGTAGTAGTAATAGCAGTAGTAGCAGTAGTAGTAGTAATAGCAGTAGTAGCAGTAGTAGTAGTAATAATTGTAGCAGCAATAGTAGTAGTAGTAGCAGGAGTAGTAGAAATAATTAAATTAAATAAGAATCTGTTCTTAATGACTTGCTTGGTGAACTAATGGTTAAATAAAAAAAATAATAGCAGTAGTAGTATCAGTAGTAGTAGCAGTAGTTGTAGTAGTAGCAGTAATAATAGTAGTAGCAGGAGTAGTAGTAGCAGTAGTAGCAGTAGCGGTAGTAATAGTAGTAGCAGAACTATTAGTAGCAGCAGTAGTAGTAGTAGTAGTAGCAGCAGGAGTAGTACTAATAGTAGTAGTAGTAGTTGCAGTAGTAGTAGTAACAATTAAATTAAATCTGTTCTTAATGACTTGCCTGGTGAAATAATGGTTAAATAAAAAAAATAATAATAGCAGTAGTAGTAGCAGTAGCAGTAGTAATAATTGTAGCAGTAGTAATAGTAGTAGCAGTAGTAGTAGTAACAATAGTAGCAGTAGTATTTCTGGACATTGTTCAGAAGGTTAATGTTGTTGGTAGTGTTGTAATTCAAGACATGTTTAATCTTGTTCTCCCACTGGTTAATCCAGCAAGGAAAATCATAATGTCAAACGTCCCCCTGTTCATTACAACTGTTGGAGAGGGAGCTTGCCAGACATGGGCAAATAGTGTGTCCAATGAAAATGAGTCCTCTTGGCTGCATGTCTCCCCTGCTTAAAAAAATTGCAGTTGTTTGTTATACAGAATTTACTGAAATGAATTAAGCATTCAAATTCAAAGTGGGTTACTTAGATTATATTGTTTGTTATATGTCAGAAACTATTAAATGTTTTGGGTGTGGGATGGCGGGTCATCTCATCCATTCCTGCCCGAGAAGAAGAAGAGTCTGAGCCCTCTGCCCAAGGTCCACCACAACCTTAGGCAGGTAAAAATGGTATAACTTCAAACTCTGAGAAGGTTTCAGTAAAAAGAAAAGCAAAAAGAAAACTCCAGAGGTTGGCCAACCTTGTGTTAAAGCAGGAAAGGCCCCCAAGAAACTCGCTAAGCCTTCAACATATCAACCAGAGGACAGTGTAGAGGATGTAAAATGCTGATGGTGATGGTGAATTATCAGATTCACTGCCCTCCACACGGAGTCGGGTTGACAAAAGGAGTGTTTACTCTTTAATGAGAATCAGACAGTTCCTACGAGACTCCAACAGTACAAGAGTAGTTAAGATTAACAATTTCTTCCCAGATCTCAAACATTTTGTTGACTCAGCTAAATATTTAATGAAAAACCACTCAAAAGATTTTCTGTTTAAGGAAACCAAAAGGTAAAAGCACAAATCCTTGAGGTTTCAGGTACCCGATAAATAATACATTACTGATGGCTCCTTTTACTATTTTGATTATTTTCTGCAGCCTTGTCTATTTTTTTCCCCAAGCATATGCTGGTTGAACATGTTGAAACGTTTGGAGTTAATCCTTCACCAATTGTACTCATGGTTGGGGATGGGTTGAGTAGAAAGCACAATTCACCTGGGGGTTTGACTTGGAAAAGGGGTGGTTTGGGGGGCAATAAGCCTTTTATACTTTGAAAAGTTGAAGAAGACTTAGAAAATGGAAATGGCTTCTACCAAAGATGTCTGATAGGGGAAAGCATTATTCTGGTGTCCTCCAGCACAGTGGTTCTCAATCCTGGTCCTCGGGGCCCAAAGTCCTGCTGGTTTTCATTCCAGCCGTCTAATTTAAACCTAGTACACCAGATGAATGCGATTAACTAACTGGTAGGATAGAAAACCAGCAGTGATCTGGGCCTCGAGGACCACGATTGAGAACCACTGCTCTAGCATATGGTGTCACCTAGATTGTGTTGATCGCCCAACAAACCTTTTTTCAAAGTTTCAGAATTTGCTTGTGGACTTCTTCTGGGGTAAGTTGTATGAAGTGTCCCAGAGTGGTAGACCAGCTTGGTAGACTGGGACTGTGCAGATATTTGTTTTTGATGGATCTTAACAATATTAATATCACTGGATTGTCCGCTTTGAAGAATCTTCTTTACGGACACAGTGCTGTAATGGGTCTGAGGACAACCTTTCGTTCATCGTTTTCATTCAAGTGTAGCCTGATTTTAGAAGCTGGCCCTCTTTTAGAAAGGGAAGATTCAATGCAATTGTAGATGAAAAAGTAAGTGGAAAATCATTATATGAGATGTTTAAGATTCTAAACAAAGAGAAATTGAATGAGAGCTGATACTCCTTGGAGAGCCCACTTGGGCTTGATTGATGATGAGAGAGAAGAATTGTACAAACCACTGTTAATTTAAATAAAAGGTGATGATCTGCAGTGGCATATTTGCTGTCAGTGCTTTTGTTTCAGTTTAAAATCTAAATGTTAATCATGACTGCCTTTATTGGGCCCCGAGAGAAACAGTTTTTCACTGTTTTCCAGAGTGCTCTTAACTTTAGCCTTGTGATGGTGTGCTTTTGTTTATCAAAATGTCAAAAGCCAGGTTAAGGGTTGATTTGAATTATTAAAGAGCAATGAATGATAAGGAAAGGTTCATAGGTGTATTTGGAGATGAGCTGAGCTGAAAGAGTTTATTGTATTGAATCATTTCATTTTTGGCATTTGTTTTTTTTTTCTTTTCAGTTTATTATTAGTGTTTCAATTGCCATCACAAAAGGACATATGCTTTGAATATTTGCAGAACCCTTTTAAATAAAGTGTAGTCCCACAGTATCCTTGCTACATCCTTCTAGACAGTAACACCTACTCCTTTGATTTTGCCCCCCTCCCCCTCCCTTTCAGTAGGTGATGTAACAGTGTTTATTATTCATAGCTGCTGAGATTATAGCCCTGATCAGTATTCCTCTTATGACGGAGAGCGACTGAGAGAGAGATTTCTTTCTTTTTTTCCCAATAAAATATTCTCTATTCATGATACATTTATCTTTTATAGTGATTATGACTGCCTCAGGTTATAACAAATTGGATGTTGTATAGGAAGCAACCTCAGAAGCAATATAGAATGTAATGTAGTAAAATCACTGGAGCGGTGTTAACTTTACAGACATTTACAGTCTTTTGTCGTCAACTTTTGAACATAGCATTTTATATAGTATTAAAAGGTATTAATAGCAATACCTTGGTATAATTACTGTAAAACAATGTGACCATGGTGGAGATGATTGGTAGCCTCTATCTCACACCAATGGTATTGTTAGTGCTAGTGTTTCTCCAAATTAAAGTGCTAGTGAAAGATCAACTTTCCTGTCACAAATAGGAGCTTTGCTTCTTCAGTCAAAGCTTTTCTCTTTCTCTTCACTGAAGAGGATCAACATGTTGGACATGATTTTTCCATCTTCCTTTCACTCCTTCCACCATCTGCCATTGACTGAAACTCTGAAAGCTTTAGCTCTGTTAGCACTGGAAGAACAGCACCCTCTTCCTGCTTTGTGCCACAAAGCAATCCAGCAGATTTCCCTCCAAATTCTACCCATTGATGATGTAATGCTACATGTAGCAACTTTAAGAATATAAAAGTTATCAACCTTTTTGAAACAGGAAAGGTTTTCAAACAAGTAGTTTCAGCCAAGCAGTCTTGTTCAATATGTAATATTGCCCATAAAAATTGACAAGCCATGTTTCATTGGTTGCTATGCCAACTATTGTTGTAACCAAGGATATACATTCTTTCTTGTTTTCTCCTGTTTGCTTTTCCTCATGTATATATATATATATATATATATCATGTATTATATTACTCATCTTTTGTGGTGTAGGTAAATAGTGTCCCTGAATTTCCAAGTCCAGGGTCACCTCTTCTAACTTCCTTATGACCACGGAACCTCAAACACACACATTTATTCCCGCAAAGACTCAAACTTTCAAAAACTAGTTTCCAGCTTTCAAAACATAGATGGTCTCCCTCTATACCATTATAGCCTGAATTCCACTGCCGGGTTAATGGGACCATATTAAACCTACCTTAGCTTCTCCTACACTGGTAGCTCGTTAGATTTAAAACTGAAGTTAAAAAAGGATAGAAACAGTAGCAGTAGTGGTGGTAGCAGTAATAGTAGTAGTAGTAATAGTAGGAACGGTAATAGCACCAGAAGTAGTACTTAATAAATAATCTATTAATAAATACAAAAAACATATAATGTAAAAAAAGTGCATAGAGAAATAAATATGTAAATAAATAACAGTGAACATAAATGACTTAATAAAGACAATGCATTAACAAGAAAAAATATGTATACAGCCATTTATTTATTTCCCTATTAATTTATGTATTTCCTCCTAATGCTCCTAAGGCTGTGTCATTCAAATACATGTGGGTGGTGTTTTTTTTGGTTAACAACAAAACAACTTTGTCAACACAACTTCACAATCAGGCTAGAGGTTGGCCACTGCCAAGAAGACTGGCAAGGCCAAATGCTGTAATGATTGACATTGCGATATCCAGAGAATTAAGAGATTTGGCTGCCACTGCAGATGACAATGATGATTCCCCCGATTACCTCCTCTCTAATGCCGAGGCTTCCTGGTCTCCTTAGATCACAGAATAGTGTTTTTCTTTCACCTATATGGTAACACTAAAATTAACAGGTTTTTATGGGAGTGACACGCAAACTTTTTGACCTGTGATTGGTTAACTTCATACCCATATATTTACTCACCTGATTCTACTTTCCTACTAGATTTAACTAATACAAGATGAGGTTAACTTTTCATCATCACCATCATCACCACTACAATAATCATCATCATCATCATCATCATCACCACCACCACCACCCATCCATTACATTACAGAAGGGCAACTGTCTTCTCTCTACAAATCTCTTCCATCTTTTAACTCTGTATATTGCATAAATTCATATATTGCTCATTATCCGTAATGACTGTCAAAAATAAATTTCTCACACACACACACACACGATTAGCATGGGTTATTTTCAGAATGACTGACTAGGCTGCAAAATGACAGGTATTGCCATGGTAATTAAAACTGTCAGTCATTCTGTGTGTGTGTGTGTGTGTGTGTGTGTGTGTGTGTGTGTGTGTGTGAGAGAGAGACAATGCAGTCTAAATTGCAGCTGTGTCACTTGTCAATCAAATGAACACTTGTCAAGAGTTGTCCACTTATATCAATCTTATTGTCTTTTCGGTTCTAACAAAGCACTGTCAGTAAACAGTTGTGACATTGAATAACTTTTTTTTGTTTAAGCCTCCAGGGATTCACTTTTTACTACCTGGAACTAAGTTTTGATTGGCTCAACATTAAGAAAAACTGGGTTTATTGGCTGCAACTGTATTGTTGGCAGGCAACATGAGGAATATCGCAGCCTTGTTGATTTCACAACAAAAATCAAGTATCCTTTAAAATCATAAATAGTATATATCCAATGAGGAATATGCAACAGAGATTCAAGTTAGAGTTATTAGCTAAATATTATTATAATTCATTCTAACTAAATGAATTGCAGTATACCCAGAATATAATAGCTAATTGTTTTATTTGAATACACCTGTATTTTGGCATGAGATGAGTTTTTGAATGAGAAACTTACTATAAATGTGTCTTTGCTGATGACAGACCTTGTTACACCTCCATGATGGTGATTTTATCAGAGATGAAATTACCTCATTGACCTAATTTTTATTATTAAAAATTCCACATTGGAGTGGTGTGGAAATGGAGTGATGTGAAGGCCAACTTTTAAATGTTCAAGTTAGTTCTTCTGATAATCTGATAAAAAAATCTCAAAGGGCTTCTTCATCTTTGATAACACAACACATTTACTGTATTCTAATGTAAATGCCCCTTTGTATGTACATAGGTTTAATACATACTGTGTTGCATTTCCAGTGTTTCCATAATTGAAATACTGACATAATTTAATTAGTTTCTAAACTAAAGATGCCTGTTGGGAAATTGGTTTGTTGCAGTTACAAATAGCACTAGGATACAGCAAAAAACAGAATAGAGATAGAAAAAAACAACAAACAAACAACAAACCATACGCAACTGACATTTTCAACAAATAAAAATGATGGACAACATATAGAACATTTAGAAATGTATGAAAAAAATATTGAATACAGCATTATTAGGGTATAGACCAAATAAAATAGACCAAAAATATAAAATAAATAAATAATAGGGAGTGGAATAAGAAAAAAAAGATAGCTCTATATACATATATACTGTAACAAATGAGACAAATATGTGAATATGAAAAAAAACTAATCTATAATACATAAATGATAAATGAAATATAAGACTAAACTAAAATGAACTAAGTGCTGACATGAATGAAGTGGAAACCATTTTGCATTACTCAGTGACTCATTGTAGTTGTTTTTTTCCTCGATTAGTTAACTTCATTTAAATTGAATCCTGCGAGCCAGACAAGATCAAATCACATTTTTTTACATTTATTTGTAAAAACAGACCAGGGTCTGTTTGAAGAGGAGGGCCGAGATTTCCCAAGTTGTCCTGGCAACAGACACACACACACACTTACACATACATTCACATGCACGCACACATACAGAGAGAAACAAACACCATCTGTCCACTTCCTGCTGTTCAGGAAGTCTCAGCAGCACTAAGATATGGCTGCCCCCATGTAGAGCCGGCCGGAGCCCCGATTGGCCATAGTTTCCTCTTTGGAGACAGTTGCTATATCAGAAAGATACAAGATGCCAAGTTGCGGGGAAGCAAACGGTTGATATTGATTTGGTCAGATCTACTGTATGCTCAATTATGGTTGTATTTTACTCTCTTCCTCACCAAGCTGCAGTAACCAAGTACATTTACTGCACTGATATAATGTAGGGTTTATTTGTGTTTTTTTTTAGGTTTCTGTTGTTGCTTTAAACAGCTTCATATTTCCAGCCCCCAGTGTTTCAAAGGAAATATGCATATTCTCCACTTCTTTTATGTAACACCTGCAGCTTACTCATTACTTTGAAGAAAGGGGCTTTACATACCAAGCATGATAAATTCATGAAAATGATTTGCTTCAAAGTTCAAGCCTATTTAGTTATTCTGATGGTATTAATATTCCATCTGTCCAGAATGAGGGTCTCTGTGTACATGTGCCTCTGTGTGTGTGTGTGTGTGTGTGTGTGTGTGCGCATGTGTGAATTCCCTGCTACTATTTGATGAGCCCCTGTTGCCCTACAAAGTTATCCCATAATTATCACTTCATGGGTGACGTAAGCATGTAAAGCAAAAAGCGAAGCATATGATACAGGGCATGCATGGTAGTTATTACATGTTACAGGGTAATAATTAACAATGACACAATGTTCACTGGAATGCCTGTCTGTCTGCAGGCTACATGTATGACAGCAGCAGTTATGAAATATGGCAAATTATTCTTGGAAAGCAACGCCCTTGTGCTCCTCCTTATATTTCTGCTACACAGCCAAATTTCCTGTGTTAATAATGAAAATAACAAAAAGATGATTCAATTAAACACTGACCTTTATGTCCGATACCTCCTGGATGCGCTTTTTGATAAGGTGAACAGCTAATAATGTACATATACAAAATCCGCACATTCTGTACATATGTTATCTACATCTGTAAATTGGATGTATTTGAAAAGGTGAATAGTTAATGCAACACACTGTATATGGCCTATGTGCACATGATCTCATATTTTTCTAACCGCAAACCTAACCACAGTGAAATCGTCTTTCCAGTGTTATCCAACGATACTTTTTGCACTGCAGGAATCTCATTAACGAAGAGAGACAACAGGCACGGAAAGTGAATTTCATTCCTGGAGAATAGGCAACAACAATCCCTTTAGTAATTCCCCCCAAATACTTTTAGGGATTTTTAGGGGTATAACATGTCCTGTAGGATGTTCTTGTTCATATATCACTTGCCAGCAAATTCTTGGCATTGTAACTGATAACGTACAGTATGCTGGTAGAAAGCAGCTGTAGGAGGGCTAGAAAACCATGCGCTGACATTTTCAGGGAAAACAGAGAACATCCTTGCTTTTGACTTCCAACACTAAAAATGTGGAACAGATCACGTCATAAGTCATGAGAGAGAAATTAATTTGTTGGGCGCTCATTTGTTTGGAGCATCCACCCTGATGCTGGGAGGATTCGGGGTTTGGACCCTCAGGTGAATTAAATTACAGAACCCAATGGCTCTCTGGTTGTTAGAAGAGATTGATTGAGGGTAGGGAACCGTTATACTGGTTGTACCGGTCCATCTAAGATGCTATACGCCACTAAAACAGGAGATTAAGTCCTGGCTTATGGGTCACCTCACCTTGAACAAGGCTTACTTTCTCAAGACATGACATGACAAATGTGACCCCAGCCTGCTATATAGTGAAGTGGAGGGTAACATAAATCTATATAGCATAGTAACCTATAAGAAATGTAATTCCAAGCAGAAAGTTAGGGGCGGCAGGGCGGCCTAGTTGTTAGAGAGACAATAGAATACTACATTTCAGTATTTTTGTGTCACATAGTTCACATGTCCAACTACCTATTGTGGTTTGCAATGGATCTTATTTGGATATTTATATATTTGTTATGGACCAAACAATAACATGTACACGTTAATTTAGCTAGCTAGCAACCTTCCACTAGTCGTTTCCTAAGCCAGCTAGCTTGCTTAGGAAGCAAATAGCAAAACTATATTCAGTGAATCAGTCTGGGGAAGGTTAGAATGTCTTATCAAAGAGTTCTGGTCTCTCAGTACACTGACAGACAAATAATATACAAATGGAGAGAATTGAACACAACAGAGACTCTGCCTAGAAGTGGACGTCCTTCTGAAGTATCACCAACAGTGAGAAGAAAAACATTATAACTAGTAAAAAAAACAACCCAAGAATAACATCCAGAGATCTTCAAGCCTCCTTTGCTGCATCTGATGTCATTGTGTATCCGTCAACAATAAGAACACTGAATAGAAATGGCTTTCATTGAAGGAGAGCCAGGAAGAACCTCTACTGTCTAAAAAGAACACAACTGCACATCTTCAGTTTGCCAGAGACTGTTTGGTCACAATAAAAAAAAACAATAATAATAATAATAATAAAAATCATATATATAATATGTGTGTGTGTATATGCGCACTCACATATAGCGCAGGTGGGGGTTCTTGGAGAAAGCACGAGCCTGGATTGCATGGAGGTTGCTCTTCATAATGGTTCTGTCATACACACACACAAAGAGAGATAAATCTTTCATAAGAAACTTTCAGGTTAGACAGCTCCGAATTATATATAGATAGTGAGGGAAAGAAAGGAATAGAGGAAAAAAGCACAAAAGAGGAAGAAACAAGCAGAAAGAAAGAAAGAAAGAGAATGTGAAAGAAATAAAGATTGCAAATCTTACTATCAATTCCAAAAATGCCAATACAGGTTATTGTTTCAATATAAATAATTGAAGATACAGTCTAACAGCTAAATGAGGGAGGATGACAAACTCACAAGTTCTCATTTCCAATCTAATGAATGAAAAAATGACAAACGTACATCGACCGTATTAGAAGTAGAACTTGAAGTAGCCCTTCACCTTTTTTTGCTTTTTTGAACAGATGTCCCTAACACACACACACACACACACACACACACACACACACACACACACACACACATAATGTCTCACTCGAAAATGGCCTGTTGCAAACAGGGTATCCATGACAACAGGTGTTTCAGCTGTTGATTGGCTGCACCGACACTAGTGATGAGTAGTTACTCTATGGGTCACAGTCAGAGATACGGAATGGATTGAAAGAAATGGTTCACATGGTGAGGGAAAGAAGCAGCATGGTGAATATAATTGTAATACTAATTAGAAGAAGTAGAAGAAGATGAATGTTATTTGTTTTCACAAATAAAGCACTAATTGATACATTTCAAATAGTGATAGTGACATATTTTATTATTATTTATAAGGTTATTTTGGTGCTGGTAAGGTATATCTATAAATGTTCTATGCATGTATGCTTGCTTTTACTCAGTTATATTTGTTAGTTATAATATCCATGAAGCTATCTTAGGATCTTCTTTTTTCTGCCTTAAAACAATCTGTGCCTGAGAGACCTTGAGTCCTAGAACAACCAGATTTGGTGGATGGGTTTCAAATTTCCCCCACAACTCACCCATCAGGCACTGTAACAAGCAACTTTAAGTTTTGGCTAATGACTCCTGAACCATAAGGCCTATATATATGTAACTCTTTTTAAATTGTAAATTTAAACTTAAATTTTTTTTCCCTCAGATTCTGTGGCCCAACACAAATCCATTGCACATATTGGTTTTCATTTCAGCCTTGACTTCTACAAAGTTGCCTCAATCTCCACCAAGTTTTACACACAGCATATTTCAACTGCCTACATCATCATTGCACCACTGGTTTTTGATACCTATGAGCAACTGTGAGCAACCAAACTTCATATAAATGTTTATGAAGGGCTTAAAAGTGTGCCGGACCACATTTGGTTGCATTCTATAGCTTTGAAATAAGGCCAAAATTGGCCGTTTTTCAAATGGCAAAATGTCAGGCACCATCACCTTCAGTTGCAGGACTTTGACCAAAATGTTCTATCTTTGACATGGAGAACTTTTCCAAAATGATGAATCAAGCTTATTTCACCCTGTCAAATAATTTGTCTCATGGGCTTGGACCCCACTAATGGCTGCTTGTGGCTACTACTATTATTAGAATCAAATGTATTGGCCAAGTACATTCGCACATGCAGTACAAGGAATTTGACTCGGTGACGTTGGTGCATTAAAAAAGACAGACACATCAATCAAATAAAGAAACTCAAACAATCAACAATCAATATATACATACATACAATGAAATAAATAAATAAGTAAGTGTGTGTGTGTCTGGAGGGAGGGGGTGTTGTGTGTCTGGGGGGGTGGGAGGTCAGTGGGTTTTGTTTGAGAGCCCCACTGCCATGGGGAAGAAGCTGTTCAATTCCTGGAGGTTTTGGTCTTAACAGACCGCAGCCTCCTGCCAGAAGGGAGAGGTTCAAAAAGGGAGTGTCAAGGGTGAGAAGGGTCAGCCATGATCCTTCCAGCACGCTTCCTGATCCTAGAGGCGTACAGGTCCTGAAGCGGCGGCAGGTCACAGTCAACATTAGCCAAAAAGCTAGCTAACCAGCTACTGTATTATTGGTTTGGGTTTTGTGTGGTTGTTGTCTAGCAAGTTCGCTAGCCTTCTAGCTAGTTAGCTAGCTAATAACAAAAGAAGCATCGGTAATGTGTTGATTCACGCTTTGTTGATGCATCCTAATTTTCTTTCTACATAAGGAAAATTTCAGCAAAGTAACAGCACTTTGCTGAAAGTGTATGTATTTAAAAACACACAGGGTCCAAAGCGCTCTATTCTGAAAGCATAAGCTCAAATGAGCCTTTGTCAGGGTATGATCAAGGCAGGAAATAAGCTTTTTTTATAAACACAGTGATTTGAACCTCAAGGAAAAAAACGCCTCTTTGATGTAGTGCTCCCAAATGTTTGGTCTTTCCTAACAGTACTTTTACTTGAGTATGATATTTGAGTTGAAAAATACTGAAGTAAAACTAGTAAACTGTCTACTGCTCCCAAATATATGATGACATTTTGAGCACTCATGGGGGCCCCAAAAATATCCAATGCTGCGCTCCACAGTTTTCCCACTCGTGACACACAGTGAGTTGAAACTGCAACCAGGAGAGGATGGTTCACATCACTCTCGTCCCCCTCTTTCATCTTTCTCCTGTCTTCCACCCTCACTCTATTTCTCTTGCTCTCTCTGCTTCCCGCTCTCCCAATTTCAGTCGTAACCTTATCAAATCAAATTCAAATCAACTCCCTCTCTCTCAACCCATTCCAGCTTATTAGTCGGTGGAGATGTGGATTTCAACCCCTGCTGAGTTGTGGGCAATAGGAATCGGCTACCGAGGAGAGAGTGGAGGTACAGGGAAAAGAGGGGGAGGTAAAAGGAGAGAGCGAGAGAGATCAGCACTGCATTGATTTTCTATGATTTTCAATGGTCTACCAGCTCTTCACTGTGTTTGCTGCCTATTAGCAATGAACAGGACCAAAACAAAACCAGTGGGATATAATATGAATACTTGGGCGAAAAAGCATGCACTGGAAAGTGAATTGTAATATTGAGATGCAACTTTTCAATAAATTGGAAATCAACTTCATATTCTTAGATTAGATTAGATGAAACTTTAATGATCCCTGTGGCGAAATCGGGTCGTCGCTTAAGCAAATGGTAATAGGATACAGCAAATAAAAATATAATATACATTTTAAAAAAGCAAATTGGGGTTTATATAAACATAAGCAACCAACAATTCCAACATTCAGAGATAATAAGTAGAAATATATGAATGAACATATGTGAAAAGTTGATTCCGGCATTAACAGGATGTACAAAATAGCAACAGAATCTACTGAGACATAAGATAATGTGAGATTTGTGCATTTTGAAAACGGTGTGAAATTCTAAAAAAAAATATATAAATGAGAGGAATATGAGATTATGAAATAAGACAATCCTGCAGGTTTTGGAGGCAGAGAAATCCAAAGTAGCGAAAGCAGATTATATTACAGTGTGCAGTAGATTGCTGCAGATTTCAATTGTGAGTGAGTTATCTCTCTGCATACAGAGCAGTGCTGCCAAGCTTCATGAAAAGTAGCCTCTGAGGGTGAAGTTTAGTTAAGCACAGACTAGGCACCAGCTTTTGTGCTCCCTTTGTGGACATTTAAAATTGGTTTGCCCTAAGGATTGCCTGATATGGGTTTTTTGAAGGCCTTGTATTCTTGTCCAGGTGGGAAAGGCGGATAATAAACTCTGTTAAAATCCAGGAAAACACTACTACTACTATTGCTACTACTACTACTAATGCTGCTAGTACTGTTGCTACTACTACTACTACTACTGCTACTATTAGTACTAATGCTGCTACTACTAGTAATAATAATAATAATAATAATAATAATAATAATAGGAATCCAATCAAAGTTTATATTTTAATAGTATGATCAGTGTAGTATTGATTAATTCTACAATAAATATGCAATCAAACTAACTGCATCATATCATAGCTGGGTGACACTGATTGGACCAGATCTGATTTATAATAATAGGAGAATATCATTCTTAGCCTAGTGGGGACATTGCAGAATTGCCCAAAGGTCTGCATAGAGCAATTTTCATGGAAAGGAAAAATAAATGAGGGACCATTTATATTTGATTTATTTTCAGATTGGCTGGAAGGTGTCCATTATGTTTTTTCCATTAACTCCTACTTCCAATGCCTATGTACTGTTGCATCCCTACCAGTGACTCTGCACTGCTACAAGCTTAAAAATATATACATGAAATTCACGACTGCAGTAGCTAAATCTATACATGGAACATTTATTTCTAATGTGCATAGTAAAAAGTGAGGGAATGCCCACAAAGTTCAAAAGTTTGCAGGTTGATGGAAGCAGGTTGTTGCTGTTTGGGAGTAGAAATTCAAGTTACCAGCTTGTATTGAAGCTTTGCACTAGAAACATTTCCACTGCATAGAATCTCAAGTGCAATTACGTTCCAGGTATTAGTTAGATACTCAAGTATTGCCAGGGGAAAGATAAAGGTCTGTGTACTTACAGCCTCTGCAGGCCGGTGTAGAGCTCCATATCCACATCCCTCAGGGTCTGCAGACCAGTCCAGTTCTCAATGTATCTGAAAGGAAGGACAGACAATATACATCAGTGTGTGTATGCGTTCCTGTACATCCATCCTTGAAGACCGAATGTCCTCGCGAGGATAGAACGAGGGAAGTTCCTCTCCAAAGTCAGCCACTTTGCCACTCCTCATTTCCACAAGGGGAAGGTTTGGGGTTAGGATTAAGATTAGAATTAGGGTTAGGATTTATGTTAAGGGTTACGGTTAGGCATGTAACAATGAGGGTTAAAGGAAAAATCCATTTTATTTTGTGTATGTTGTGACAAAGTGCTATAATTTACTTTTTTATTGTACCCACTTTCCCTCAACCTGCCTACTTCTACTTCCATTTCAGTTATTGATTTCCCACTTTTCCAAAAATGCCTTGCCCAGAAATCAGAGCCAAATGGTGCTACATTTTCACCGCGCTTGTTAAGTGGGTCACGTCTCCAAATGGAGTCGCGGGTTCAACTCCCGCTTCTAAAAGTCGTCTAGATAGTGGAGCAGTTTAGTCAGTCTTTTCGAGCTTGAAAAAAAACAACAACTTTGGGCTGTGAAGAAATTCAGTTGGCCCTTAAAGCGTCTGAATCCACTCGCTGCTGTGGCTGGTTGGCCAAAAAGTTTGGCCAACATTAGTCATTTAGCAGACACTTTTATCCAAAGCAACTTACAATAAGTGCATTCAACATAGGTAGGCAAGAGAACTACTAGTCACCAGAAATCGTGAGTGCATTTCCTTCCTAAACAAGCATCTAAGAGCATAACCAGTGCTAAGGTAAAAGTGCAATAAGTTAGCTACCTACTTGTGTGTGTGTGGGGGGGGGGGGGTATGCAAGGTGAGATCAGTAAAAGGTGCTGTATGTGTCCATCTGTCGTCCTGAAATTGATTCATCACCACAACACCTTTACATATTTACTCTCTCCGATACTCATTGTGTCTCCATCTCCTTTGCTCTCTCTCACTATTTGCCTCACAGCATTGTTAAAAACACACACGCATAAACACAGCGAGACATGCAAGATGCAAACATTTAAAAATTTAAACAAATATTTAAACCCACACACAAGGACGTTATTGGAATTGAATGACAAACCAATCAAAGTCCAAATAACCAGCAATGCACCAGCTATGTGTACAAATGGGAGCGTACACACAGAGGTCGACAAACACAGAACAATGAAGTTTCACATGCTGTTAGATACAGCTAGCAGATACACACACACGCACTCCCATCTTCACTTGTTAAAAGTACATTTCCACAGAGTTCTCTCTGCATGGAAGCTTTTTTCACACTCACTGTATCAGCTATTCAACTTTGAATAAAAAATCGCTCACTTGTAGAACAGCCAACGTCAAAAAACAAATTATTTGCGTGTAATAAATAAAATCCCTCTTGCTTGCAGCAACGCCGCCTTTCTCGCATTGATTAAAACTCAAATTAAACTAGGATTTAATAAAAACCAAGCCTATAAAAAGCGTAAAGAAAAAAAACCTTGTGGCTTGAAATTCAACTAACCACAAAACACCATATTTGCAATCAAATTTCCCACCTCTAAAATACCCGCAACTGTGTTTCCTGCATTGAATTTCACTTATTTAAACATTTTATTCATTTATTTCTTACTATTTGATAACCCTTTTCTCTAACATCCAAGCTACAGTGGGTTTCTATTTTTCTTTGCTGTATCCTATTGTAACAGCACAAGGGGTGGGTTACATCACGTCCTGTGTATTGCTAAATGGGTTGAATAAAACTGACTTGAAAAAACAGCCTGTTATTATATAAAACCCTTGCTTGAGAAGCAACCCATGAAGAAAAAAAAAAGTTTTACCTTCACTGAATACAATTTGTAGAATTTAAAAATGCCTCTAGCTTGAAAATGTCTGACAAAAAAAAAAAAAAAAAGTCTTGCTGCTTTTAAAAAAACCCCCACTTAAACAAAACTCAACTGCCTTTTCCATGCCGAAAACGCTTCATGCGTCGAAAGATTTAACGGATTTAAGCCGGTCCCCCTTGAAAAACAGACTACACCAAACTGTATTCATTCATTCATTCATTCATTGCCGTCCTTACGGGACACCCAAATAGAATACCACTTAACAATTTGTTCAGTTCGCTCAACAGTTCAGTTGCTAGTGTTTGGGTTAGTAGCTCATTTGTTGAATAAACATCTTTTGTTCGGAATAGACGGACTGTTCAGTGAGCGTTTAACGCGTTACTATTGTTTACATGGGACAATTGAACGGAGACGATAGCAAGCTAGCATTGCTAGCAAGCTAGCCATGGTTGCTGAATTGAGCAGACCCTATTTGTCCAACGTGTTTGCGTTTGTACAGCTGTAAATTAGACCAAATTCATGGTGGTTCATGGTTTACCAAATTATTATTTGAGACTGGACTTGACCAAGCCTATTTGAAATAGCAAAGAAAGGTAACTTGGCCTACGTTCAGTTAAAACCCCTTGTGACGGCTGCAACTACCAGCCGCACCATTAACCTAGCACACTAACGGTAACTTTCATAACTATATACATTTCAACATATACAGCTCTGGAAAAAATTAAGAGACCACTCCAAATTTTTCTTAAATCAGCATCTCTACATGTATGGCAGCCATTGTATTCTAGTGTCTGTTGAATTCCAACACAGGTACAACTCATGTCAGTAGTTTATAGAATAAAACAAAAATGTTAATTTTACTCAAACACATACCTATAAATAGTAAAACCAGAGAAACTGATAATTTGGAGTGGTCTCTTAATTTTTTCCAGAGCTGTATAATAATGATACTGACACCAGGTAGCCTTTTTGAAACTTTATTAGCTTTGCGAACATATATAACTGAATTGAGTGCAGGCAATCCTTTATATCAAAGTGTTACTTGCTATAACATACTTTCCTGTGTCGAGTATCCGCTGCTGAGCCATCAAACCTTGCCACCTGGCAAACGAAGACTAAGCCGCCGCCTCAGACCAGCTTATGTAGGCCAACAGGGTGATTGGACCTACCATGCCAGCTACAGCCAGAGGGGTGGTTCTGGACTTGCCATCACATGAAATTAATCATGTACCCTGCAATTAACTATGGGCTAGTCCCGTTGTGTGTGTGTGTATAGCTCTGCTGGTGTGACTGGAAGTTAGTTAGTTTTTATTTGGTCACAGCACTTGACATCATTTTGACTTAGTTCTGTTCTATTTATTTTGACCGATATAATTTTACGGCTCTAGAGCAGTTCCTTAAGTTGAAGTCTATGTCTTTTGTTGTTACTTTGTTTCGTTACTGGTTTTTGTTACCCATCTTAAATAACTGTAAATATTTTGGGCTAATAAAAACCCTTATTTTCATACCACCTGATCTCCCAGTCTTACTGCAAACCCCAGGTCCCTCACACCCCATATTAGATGGCTAGTACTTATAAGGTTGCGTTGAGTCAGGTAAAATAATTCCCAATACTATTCTGTGGCCCATTCAGTCTTCCTACTTTCTCAATAAAAGATATGTAGGGCAGTGGACAGCCCACTTGCTGTTAAAATAAATAAAAACAGTGAAACAGCGAAAACACCTAACTTTTCTTGAATGAAATAAAATCCCTTGTGCTTGAAAATATGTCAAGACACAAGAGGATTCCTGGCAAATGAAAAAAAAATTCTTGCATTCAAATCAACCCCTTTTGCTCGAAAACATCCCAGAGAAAGTGTAAAACTGTATAATGTTATGTTTGGAAGTGTCCCAAAGCAGAAAAATAATAATAAAAAAAACTTTCTTGAATAAACCTTGAATAAAATCGCCCTTGCTTGAAAAGCAGCTGCCCCTGTCCTAAAAGGCAGCCTGTGCATCTAAATATGGAGATGTTTCAGATTAGATTCTGTTGCCTGCATAAAGAGATTTGTGATATGCGGAGAGACAGAGAGAAACAGAAGGAGATTAACAGAAGGCAAGGAGGGGAAGAAAACCTCAGAAATCTAACCAGTTATTTTTGCCTTATAGCCTGATAATAATTTGCTTTTAGCTTTTAGTTTTTATGCTCCACATAAATGGAACGATCTGCAGGAATTGTTAAAATTAGATTTTTAGTTTTAGATAGATTTTTAGTGTTTTAGTGTGTTTTATTCTATTTTATTATCCTATTAATTTTATTTTATTTATTTTATTCTACCTCCTGTTTTTTATTCCCCTTTTGTCTGTTTTAATACTATTTTAGTGCTATATATATATAAAGTTGTTATTTTCTTTGCCTCAGGGCATCATTGTAAAAGAGGGTTCTGCTCTCAACTGGCCTCCCTGTTTAAATAAAGGTTATATTATATATTATTATATTATTATATAACACTATAGTTCGTTGACCTCGTAAAGGCTGAGGTGCACAAGGCAACTTTGGTGGGAAACAAACATTTGAAAACATTGTTAAATCTATACATTAAGTTGTTTTTTTCAATTTCCGAAATTTGAGTGATTGATCCCAGTCCTGTTTTCAAAACTTAGGGAGAGACATGGCATGGTGGTAGCTTTGAGGTTAGAGAAGCAGGGTTGTACTGGAGTAATGTAAGACATTTTTCTACAACTACCACCAATGTGGCCTTGAGCAAGGCACTTGCTCCCAAAACTGTTCCAGTGGAGCTGCTCAGTGGCCAGTATTAGTAGACTGTGGTTGTACTGGGCAGCCCCCAGTGTGAAGTAACTGTGGGACTGTGAAGCAGTCCTCTCTACTCCCACTCTCTCTCCTCTCTCCTCTCTCACCTTCCTCCTCTCCTCCCTGATCTTGGCAGTGTGTGCAGAGTCAGACCTCTCACCCACACACACGATCGACGTTTCACTGCCAGGACCAAGAAAGGAACTGCAAAGATACGGAGGCCTCCTACGCAATCCGCCTCGGAAAAAAAAAAAAAGAGTGAGAGTGAGAGAGCGAGAGAGATGAGAGGAGAGGAGGAAAGCAATGAGACTGGAAGAGAGCCAGAGAGAGAAAAATAGAGGAAAGAAGTAAGAGGGAAGCTTACAGGTAGCAATGCCTACCTGGTGTATCTGATGCATCACACATTCATTCATAGTCGGGTAGTTATCTCATTAGAAACGTTGTGTAAACACCCTCTGACCAGTAGCGGCTGGTGCAATTTTCTCCAGGGGAAACTGTGCCAAAAATCAAGCAAACATGTGCTAAGGTGTCACACGAATGGAAATGCCTTAATTTCTAATTGAGCGAGTTATCAGTATTGGAAATACTGATTCAAATTTGTTATAGTGAAACTCCACTCATACTCAACGAGACTCATTCTGGCACATTTTATGCCAGGCGTACCGCTAGCCACACGCTCTCTGCTGCCATGAAGTGGTTGGTGGTGTGTAAATCGGCAGCATTCAGATAAATCCAGGGGTTCTTAACCTGGGGGTCGTAGGGGGGTCGGAACCTTGACCTCAATCGCTACGTATCAACCGCGCTGTGTGCTGGAAGCTGATATCGCGATGTGAATGTGCAGTGTTGTGGGAAAAAAAAAAAGCGGTTTATAATCGGCGGAAGCAAGACACCACAAGATGTGTCGGCTAACAAACACAGGGCAGAGAAAGAATCGAAAGGGAAAAAAGTAGGAAATATGACGAAAAGTATTTGGAGTATGGCTTCACTCAGACGTGCGATGGAGAGTCTGAGTGCATGAGTTCGACAGGAGATCAGGAGGAGCGGAGAGAGCGAGCGGGACCGAATTATTCTGCGGTGGTGCAAATAAAGTGGCCTGTTTGCCCATTAAAGGTCCCATATTATGGAAAACGGTTTATTCCTGGCGCTTATACATGTTCCACAGAAAATTACTTCCCTAAGCAGCTGAGAAAATTTGAAATCTGGAAGTCAACCCGTTTTTCTGTATTTTCCTTTTTCCAAAAACGGTGCCAAAGATAGGAGAAAAACAGCCCGTTTCAGAAAGTGGTTCCTTTGGACGTCATAAGGGGCTAATCCAGCCCCTCTCAGAGCATGCCCACGCCCAGTTGAACAACCACTCCCATTTACGTCGTCGCAAAATGCAGCTCACGGCAGCGCCGCAAGCCGTTGCTTATGGTGCATTCCATTGTACTCGGAAATCGATAATTCCGAGTCGGTATTCCTAACTTCCAATCTAAATGTGTTCCAGTGCATCTGCTCGGGAAAACATAATCGCCCGCAGCAAACTCATGTTTGTATGGTAAGTCTCAGAATGTTACAAGCATCTAAACTCAACATCAACTACTACAGCGCCATTAGTGAAGAGAATCGGCGCATATCACATTCGGACGCCGTTTTTCCGAGTACACTGGAATGCACCATTACTTTGCGACGACTGAAGCTAAAACAACATATCAGGAGATATATCAACTCTCCAGTTATTATTTTGTAGGATGCAGGCAGCAACATAGATCCCTGCACAGTCTCCCAACACGCGAAAATGCCAGGACAGAGTGGATTAATTTTATTTTTAACGGCAACGGCTACAGTTTTTTCTGTGTGTGATGATCAGTCCTCAGACTGCTTGAGCAACGGCAGGATTAGCATCTAAATTGAAGCTTAAAGATGGAGCAATTCATAAGGTACGTGACCCATCTGCAAAATTGGAATCTGTAAGTGTCACCATGTTTTGATTTAATTTACCAAATTAGTCTGGTTAGTATATTCACTGCTGGTTAGCTAACAAGCTAGCGGGGCTAGCCACGGGCTTGTTGGGCGTGGAAGAAGTAAGAAAACTAAAGCTGGAGTCATTAAAAGTAAAGTAAAGTAAAAGTAAAGTTATTGGTTGGAGTCAGGACTCATCTTAAAGTTATTTGTTGGGACCAGTGTCTGTTTTATAAGTCTGTCGAACGTGTCAGGCTTGGTAAACTTTAGCCACCATTAGTACAATCGTGTTTGGTTGTTTGGCTGCGCTGTTTGGATGGAAATAGATTGCATCCAATAATATATTGGTTAACTAGCTCAACAAAATTGTCAATCCTAGCTTGTCTGCAAGTTGTATTCAATAAGCTTATGGACATGAGCCATAAATAGACCGGCTACAGCAGAGAGTGTCGCTCACACACCCACATACACAAACACAAGGCACGAAAGTACAATATTACACAGAATTGTTATCAGTGAGAAACTAAGTGGAACCGCCTCAGCTGCCTCTTCCCATTCTGGGTCAGACTCCGGTTCTGGAGCGGCCGCCATGGTTATGGTAGATTTCTGCTTATTTGTTTACCTTGAGCAGCATGGGCGCTCTGCTCTCCGCCTCCACCAGGCAATTGCATGTAGGTTGTATGTAATGAGCAGTGCTCATTACATACAACCTCCACGCCCTCAAAACAGCCTGTTCTTTACAATGGAGAAAATGAGAGACTGAAACACACACCACAGAAGCTGGTTTTAGGATTTTTTTTGACCCCCAGGAACAGTTTAAATAGCCCAAAATGAGTACAATACCCCCCTTTAACTCTTCCCTCCTGCCTTGTTTCTGTCTGTCGCGGCCCTGGTTGTAGCGAGCTTGCTACAGATGGCTATGGCGTTTTGCATATGTTATGCATTATGGGGGGGGTTGCAAAATATTTTAACCCTCAAAACGGGGTTGCACTTGCAAAAAGGTTAAGAAGCCCTGCAGTAGTGCCAGTCTTGTATTGAAGCTAACTGCACATGTACAATTTATAATGAGAGTCAATGGGCAAAGATCCCAATGCCCCAGACCAGAAATATGCGACCTCTCAGTAACATTTTTAATCTACATTTTATTGCAGATTCTATATCTTACTCACTAACTATACAATATTTACCTTGTTAAAAAAAATTGTAATTAGTAAAAAAAGTAATATAATATTGGTATATAATATAATATATAATATAATATAATATAATAATGGTCTGCTCGGCTGACCGTACCACCCTCTGCAAGGCTTTGTGGTCCTGAGAAGAGCAGTTGCCGCACCAGGTAGTAATGCTCCCCGACAGGATGCTCTCTATGGCCCCAGAGTAGAAGGTTTTCTGGATCTGGGGGGAGAGCTTGAAGTTCCTCAGCTGTCTGAGGTGGTAAAGGCATTGCCTCGCCTTCTTGACAGGGGTGGCAGTGTGTAATGTCCATGTCAGAGATGTGCACACCCAAATACTTGAGGCTGCTCTCCACTGGTGCCCCGTTGATCCTGAGGGGGGTGCAGGTCTTCTGCTGCTTCCTCCTGAAGTCCACAACCAGCTCTTTGGTCTTGCAGACGTTCAGGGCGAGTCTATTTGCCTGGCACTACAGTGACAGGTCCTCCACCTCGTCCAGGTAGGCCTTCTCATCCCTCGCAGAGAGAGGTGTGCAGTCCAAGGTCTCTGAGCTTGGTGGCCAGCGTGGAGAGGACTATGGTATTGAAAGCTGAACTGTAGTTAATGAACAGCAGTCTCACATAGTTCCCCCTGCCGGTGTCGAAGTGGGATAGCGGTAGGCAAACTGTAGAGGGTGCAGATTGCTGGGAAGGGAGGAGCAGATGAAGTCCTTGGTTAGCCTTTCAAAGCACTTCATCACCACAGAGGTCAGGGCTACTGGTTGGTTGTCAAATTTGTCAGACAGGCTGGGTTGGTGGACTTGGGCACAGGGACGATGGTTGATCTTTTGAAGCATGTGGCTACAATGGACTGGGCCAGGGACACGTTGAATATAGAGGTAAATACTGGGTCTAGTTGGTCAGCACAGGTCTTTAAAACAAGCCGGGGATGCCGTCCGGACCAGCTGATTTCTTACTGTTTGCCCGCCTCAGAGCCGAGACTGTGAACATCTGCTCCTCACTGATTTGGATGCATCGTGCTAGCCGGCAGGCTAATGCTAACGCTGGTAGCCTCGAAACGCACATAGAAAGTGTTCAATGTTGTTGATGGACTTAAGTTTCCACCCTTCTGGCTTGGGACATTTTCTCCAGGCGTTGCCATGTCAGTTCAATGCAATGTATCAAGTCATGCCATTTCCTCTGCAAAGATAGCAAACATAGTGATGCGTGCACCAGTAAAAGTCGCAGCACCATGGTTAGGTTACATTGTAGAAGGTGATCATTCCGATCTGCCGCATCAAAAAATAAGTTCAAATCAGAATTGGCAACCCTAGCTACGCTACATGTGTCTAACTCCTGGGTCTCCATTGTAAGTCTATGTAAAGCCAATGTTACAGCTACGCTAGATGTGTCTAACTCCTGGGTCTCCATTGTAAATCTATGTAAAGCCAACATTACAGCTATGCTACATGTGTCTAACTCATGGGTCTCCATTGTAAGTCTATGTAAAGCCAATGTTACTGCTACACTAGATGTGTCTAACTACTGGGTCTCCATTGTAAATCTATGTAAATTCCTGGTGTAATCTAAGTCAGATTTTACAGATTTTAGACGTTAAAGGTACTGGTTCTCCAGGATAGTGTCAGTGATGGAACTTCATACAGGTTGTTGGCAAGCATGTGTGTGTGTCCTTCAGAAATCTTTCACCCATTTTGTCCCTCTCTCTATAATGCATCTCTCTCTCTCTCTCACACACACTCTCTCTCTCTCCAATAATGTATTCATGCCTTTTCAAAGCCAATCTGTCATTAAGAGAGAAGGGCCTCCTGGGGGCAACTAGCTGCTTCCACCATCTTCAGCTATCACACACTATTTACATCCAGCCTTTCGCTGTGTGTGTGTGTGTGTGTGTGTGTGTGTGTGTGTGAGAGAGAGAGAGAGGGTAAGACAGGAGAGAAGTGAGACAGGAGAGAAACAGTAGGAGAAAGAGATAGAAAGAAAGAATGGGTTGTGATTACATCTACGTTTCCCTGGTGTTTGTGAGGTGTGAGAGGGTTGAAATGATTGCTGTGTTTGGTTTCAAACACATTAAAGATTCATGAAGCTCCATTTACTAAAGAGACCAACAAATGTGTGTGTGTGCATCTGTGTGTTTGTCGGTGTGTACAACAATGTGAGTGTGCATGTGTGAGTGTGTGTGTGAGTGGGTGGCTGGATGTGTGATACATAGAACTGCTAAAGACTAATTTGTGAAGGACATGCTGACATGGAAACAGACAGCGAGTTGAAGTATTAAATCTCCTTTGATGTAACCGTTTTCCCACCAGTCTATGTACAGATAGATATATCGCAGGGGCCTGTTTACACCATATGGCCTTAGTGCACGTCTATATAACTAGCCCAGGATTAAATGTGCAATCCTGAAACTAGTGTTCGACTCATATATGGGGCCATTATTAGATTACATATTTATTGTATCAATATTGCACTGGTTGTGTATGGGAAGCCCTTAATCTGAATTTCATTCTAATGCAACATTTTGATCAAATTCCATACAAGTACGCATGAATATGTTTTTATTATTATTATTATTATTAACCTGGGTTTCAATGGGGACTTATAGTGTCCTAGAATGTGCAATAAAAAAGGCTACACCAGAGTGAAAAATCCCCAATAATCTAGCATCTGTATGAGTCTATTGTTTTATGGAACCAAATCTTTATCTACACATTGCTTCATTAAAGCTACACTAGCAATGGTAGAAGAAAGACGAGTTTGTAAAATATTCATATTCATACTCATTGCATGTTAATTATTTCAAAAGTAATGATAATACTTTATTTGTCTTGATCATCATTGATCTCCAAAGTTCCTGTCATCCTTTTGGTCGATAAATCAAAGTAGAGGGAATACGTACACCCGGAGAAAGTCAACTTTTCTACCATTTCTATTTATTTCTAATATTTTTTTTTAGGAATTTCGATTTAGAAATGGTAGAACAGAACATTGGCAAGATCTGGTGTAGACATCATACACTGAGATTCGGGGAGGGCCGAGAGGGGGAGAGGACCTTATTTTCGGAATATTTTTGAGATAGAGGAAGCAGTACTACACTACCTTCTTACCTTCATCACAAAGCAGAGGTCAGTATTGGCTGACAGCCTACCTAATTGGTCCTGGATAAAATTAATGGAATTTGCAGGGCCGAAGAGAACTGTATCGAATTTGTTTTTGTTCAGCGACAGAAGCTTCTGGGACCTCCAACAATCTGTGAGACATACCTTAAGGCAGGTTAAGTTGGTACAATCACTGTTTTTTAGGGGTACACACAATTGGGTATCATCTGCCTAACAGTGGACAATTTTTTTGCTAATGAATTTTTGTGAATGACTTAGCGGAAGCATGTATATTGAGCCAAGAATTGACCCTTGAGGGACACCACATAAGGAGAAAGCTGCTGATGATGTGGCATTTCCAAAAAACACTGAAAAGGTTCTGTTGGCAAGGCAGGAGCGAAACAAATTCAGAGAAAAACCCATTTTTGAATGCGATTGATTAAGATGGAGTTATTGGTTGTATCAAAGAAGACTAACATAGAACAGTTTCCTGCGTCAGCTGCAAGTAGGACATCATTGGTTACTTTCACAAGTGAAAGAGCTCTAAAGCCAGATTGGAACTTCTCAAAAAATGTTATTAGTATTCATAAAATAAATGAGCTGAGAGGAATCTACTTTCTCAAGAACCTTGGACAAGAAAGATAATTTTGAAATGGGTCTGTAATTGCTGAGAACAAGAGGGTCAAAATTAGGTTTCTTAAACAGTGGCTGAAGAATGGCATGTTTGGCATTAACTTCCATTGCTACGCCGATGACACCCAAATTTACATACGAGTCAAACCAGCCGATAACACCAAATTCCAAAAACTAGAGGCCTGCCTATCAGAGGTAAAATATTGGATGTCCCTAAACTTCCTACTTCTTAATGGCAGCAAAACTGAGATGCTGATTGTGGGACCAGCTAGACATAGACACTTATTTGAGAATACTACTCTCAACTTTGATAGTTGTGTAATCTCCCAGAGCCCATACGTTAAAAACCTTGGGGTAAAATTCGACCCTACCCTCTCATTCGAGTTGCACATTAAGGAGACCACTAAAACAGCGTTTTATCATCTTCGCAATATTGCCAAAATTCGACCCATGCTAACAGAGGCAGACGCAGAAATTTTAGTACATGCCTTTGTATCATCCAGAATCGATTATTGCAATGTCTTTTTTTCGGGCTTATCTACTGGGCGCACTAAAAAACTACAACTGGTCCAGAATGCTGCTGCCAGAATCCTGACAAAAACTAGGAAATTCGACCATATAACTCCCTATTCTATCCTCATTACGCTGGCTACCAATTCAGGCCAGGTGTGACTTTAAGGTGCTTTTACTTACATATAAATCATTACATGGGATGGCACCGTCCTATTTATCCGATTTGATTAAACCATATAAACCGCCACGCGCCCTCAGATCTCAGGACGCTGGCTACCTGTCTATCCCAGCAGTCAAAAAGAAAACTGCAGGTAACAGAGCCTTTTCTTACCGGGCTCCCTATCTCTGGAACAGTCTGCCTGCCTCAATCAGAGAGGCAGGCTCTATCGAAGTCTTTAAGTCAAGGCTAAAAACCCATTTATTCTCTCTGTCATTTGACCAGCCTTGAGGGAGTGGCTCAGTCTCTTCTCAGAGTAAGGCTAGACCAGTTAGCTTATCCTAGCTCAGGGTCCTGCCGATGGATACTAGCATCCTGCCTACATGTCCTATTCTCCTGGTCTACCTGCTCCTGTCCACTGACGCTGGTCATGTTTGTCTGTGTGAGTGAGAGTGCGTGTATGGGTGTGTGTGGGTGTGTCTCCTATCTGTTCCAGGCTGCAGCCCGGCAGAGTTGGCGTCTGCGTGGTCCCCCCTCCTAGGACGATGCTGACTGAGTGGGCGTTGCGTTCTCCTATCTGGGCAGTGTTGGCACCTGCGTGGTCCCCTAGTCCTATGATGACGCTGACTGAGTTGCCGTTGCTGTGATGCCGCCCCATCAGATCTGGATGTCCCACCAAAATAAACTTTTATGTATTGTGTATACGCTGCTTGCCCAAACTCGGCATCTATTGCACACCCAACCGTCCTGGTAGGGGGATCCCTCTCTGAGTAGCCCCTCCCAAGGTTTCTCCCAATTTTCCCTATAAGGTTTTGTGGGAGTTTTTCTGTGAGGGTCTAAGGCTGGGGGATGTCGTGTACTAATCATTTATTATTTTCACATGTTGGGCACTGTGAAGCCCTTAGAGACTGTAACGGTGATTAAGGGCTATACAAATAAATGTGATTTGATTTGATGTTTGAAAGAGGAGGGGAAGGAGTGGATGGTGGATGTAGAGATTGCTATTCTTCTGTGAGTGTCATCTGTCAATTACAAAGGTTTACTGGGAATACATACGCTTTTTCTGCAATGCCATGCTTCACATTCACTTTTCGAAGACCAAAACCAATTTTTGTTTCACTGAAGCTGGTAATTGTGCTTAAATTTGACCATTTTGATGCCCCAAACATTCAGTGTTTCTCAAACAGTATTCAGACTATGGGACACTAAAACTCCATTGAAAGTGATACTAAATTCTATTCAATTATTTTAGGTGGGTCAGCAGCTCCTTAAGGCAGGTTGAGGCTGCTCACACTTGTCTAGTCTAGTTTAAGCTACCAGCAATTTCACATTGGAAGAAGTTGCACCGCACAAAAGCTAGTTTTGTTAAAAAGCTAATTTTGTAACTAAAGATAAACAATAGTTGAGGCTACATTGCACAAAAAAAATCTTATCTACATCTGCAGTGTCATAATAATACCACTGTTTATAATGTTAACAAAAACTGTATTTAATTTGAAAGAGTGAAATATAATATTGTGAAAGTACTCCCCTGCTGGTCAGTGAGGGAACAAGTTGACTTGCTTTCTGTTACAATTTCCACACATACATGTATTTCCCAGGATTTGAACCAGCGAAGAAACAGAGAAACAGCAAAAGTCACTAGGCGGAAAGAAAATGGCTTGGGAGGGACAGAGATAGCCACACAGTGACAGAGAGGGTGAGAAAAGAGATAGAGGGAAAGAGCAAGGGAGGTGGAGAGAGTGAGAAATAATGATATAGATAGATAGAGAGGAGAGAAAGCAAGCCAGAACTTGTCTTGTTACAGCCTTTAGATTTACTTGCTGTGAAATTGACTGTGTTCAGAAGACCTGACTCTCCTCTAATCTACCATGAGACCGAGACAAAGACAAAGGGAGCAAGAGGTGGCAAGGCAGGCACTATTTTAGACTGATATATAAGACGGGTATTGGCCTTTTCATTAAAAATCACATATGGCCCAGCCAGTGTGGTCCACCTCTGATATGATGGAGGCTCCTCACTGACCACAGCTACTCAATATATTTGTATTACTATTATTTTTATATCAGATGTCCTCACCAGAGACATCATTCCAGTGTGGTGTGGGATGGTTTTGAACAGTTTCAGCAGTGTCACTCTGTAAAAGCTGCAATGAAACCTGCCTCACTCTGCCCCAAGGAGCTCCCCCCCAAAACTATTGTATGCAGACTTTTAGTGTCCCATGATGGTCTAAATGCTGTTTCAGTGGTTTTTCACCCTGGTCTAAGAGACTTAGACAGAGATATAGATACAGAGGGCAAGACGGACATATTGGGAGAGAGAGAGACAGAGATGAAGAGGCAGACAGGGACTGATAGAATGAAAGCAAGAGAAAGGTGAAACTGAAAGACATGGACCCATTGACCAAATGTGGCACAACAAAAGTCCCTCCAAAGAGCTCCAAGGGTGACATCTTCAATATATAGTCTACGTTAGTAGTTGAGTTCTGGTGGAGAACTTGCTCATTACAAGATATTATTATCAAAATTCAACCAATATGGGTTTTTGAAGGCTTATACTGATATTGGTGGATTGAAGATGACAATAATGACAATGATTTTGACAATTCTTCTTTTCTTCTTTTTTTCATCAATCCATTTCCCTTTGTCGGAATACTACCTTGAAACATTTTCCTTCACGTTTAACACCAGTACCCCTCCTTCCATCTATCCATCCTCTCATTTCTCAAAGTGTGTGGTTCTTAAAAGGTATTTTAATACTGCAGTGGTTCTCAAAGTGGTGTCCTTGAGAGGGTTCCAGAGGGACCCCAGTAAAATGTGGAATAGTTAAATTTCCCTGCAATCTCTGTAATGGTCTAGAAATGATCCCATGAACCATTGAGCATGGTGCTATAGAGAACCTTTCTAAAAGGGTTCTTTACAGCACCATAAGGGCCCTATGTAGAACCATCTGAGCATGGTGCTTTAGAGAACCTTTCTGAAAGGGTTCTTACAGCACCATAAGGGCCCTATGTAGAACCATCTGAGCATGGTGCTTTAGAGAACCTTTCTAAAAGGGTTCTTTTTAGCGCCATAAAGGGTTCTGCTATTGTACAAGCCTAAAGAACCATTTTCTGGTACAATATAGAACCCTTTTTATTGGAGAGACTCCACCCCAGAGCGGAGCACCTTCCCTTTTCCAAGTCTAATCAGCAAAAATGGGCCTATGACCAGAATCTCCATCTGGGGGTAAATGTGGGTGGTGAAAGTGAACGAGTAACACTCTTCTTCCTCAACTGCAATCAAGGTGCCCTTGAGCAAGGCACTGAACCCCCAACTGGAGATGGAGCTGCTCAGTGGCCAACAGTAGAAGACTGTGGCTGTACTTATTCCCCTTCTCTACTACCAGTAGCAGTCAACTAGGCTTCGACTGATATGGACTTTTGAAGGCCGATACTGATACCAATATTTTTTGCAATATTAGTTTGCAGCTACCAGTAAGCAGTATTTTGTACCAATATTCAATTTATTAAATGTGACCATTTTCATGCCAAATTCCAAGTATTTGTTGTTTCCCTCAAAATTGAAATTTTTGCCTCTGAAACAGCATTTAGACCATCATAGGACACTCAAACTCTCCATTCAAACCCAGGATAACAATAATAATAATAATACAAATATGAATATTAATGCATACTTGTGTAGAATCTGACCAAAATGTTGCAAGAGAATCAGTTCAGGTTAAGGGCTTTCTGTAGACATCCAGTGTAGTATTTCTACAATATCCTACAATAAATATGGAATCAATCCAACTGCATCACGACACTGACCGGCTCATATCTGATTTTTAATGAAAGAACAATATCAGCACGATACATCAGTCCAACAGTCAGACAACCCTACTGGTCAGAAATGATCTCATCAGTAATTGATAGTAAATATATAAATTATGCAAAAGAGGGTGGACAGGCAAAGACAGAGTTGAAAAATGAGAGAGAGAAAAATACAGACAGACAGATACATTGTGTCTCTTTGTATATCCTCTACAAGAATAACAGCATTCCTCTACTCAAGTGAGAGTCTTTCATTTTAACACACACACACACACACACACACACACACACACATACATGCATACACACATGCAAACACACAGAGAGGATCACTTCCCTTTGCAGAGTATAACAAGGTGGAGGTCAGATGATTCTGCAGGGCATTATAACACATAGCTCTGCTTGGGCAAATGGTGTGTGTGTGAGAGACTGAGAGACAGAGAGAGAGAGAGAGCAACAGAGCAACAGAGAGAGAGAGAACCAGGCCAGTAGCAGCTCTGCAGTGCAGCTGTATCCTTCTATCTCATCTCTCTCTCTCACACACTCTCTCTCTGGAGGGTTGATTTTTTTTGAAAATGGTGAAATTTAAAGATATTAAATATCAGAAATGTTGGGTATTGTCAGCTTCAGCTTCAATATCAGTCTTCAAAAAACATGTAAAATCAACTGCCGCATGTGTAATGCACTTAAATTACATTATATACGTTTTGCATTAATCAGCTGCAACCCATTCAGAGTGACTTCCAATGTGAGCAACAGCAAAACTAAATTCACAACAATACAAGCAACTAGCAGTTGAGTAGAGCCCAGCAATGCGGTCAGAGCTAGGGAGTAAAGGTAGTTTTTTCTTGGTTTTCTTATTATTATTTATAATGCAAGTAGAGAAGATTTGTTTCACAGTTGGACATCTTATACATTCATATTTGTGTCTAATATTTTAGATATTAAACTATTTTATATTTCTATATATTCTGGAATTTGGGAAAATAAATCTGTGGCAGACTGGGGAAAGGGTGTACGGCCAGCAGCGGCCAATTACGGCTCACCCACACCCTCCCCCCAGTCTGCCACAAAATCACTGACAAAACATTTTTTACAATGTAGAAGGACGTGTGACTCAATTTGTTTCTACTCTCTGTTTTTACCTCTTTTTTGTGTCTGTTTCTATTGCATATTTCTTCTACCTGTTTCTACCTCTTGTTTCTACTCTCTGTTTTTACTGCATGTTTCTAAAGTCTGTCTACTGTCTGTTTCTATGTGTTTCTACTGCGTGTTTCTACAGTCTGTTTATACTGTCTGTTTTTACTGCATGTTTCTACTGGCTGTTTCTACCTCTTGTTTTTGTCTGTTTCTATTGCATGTTTCTTCTACCTGTTTCTACTGTCTGTTTCTCCTGTTTGTTTTGACTGTCTGTTTCTACTGCATGTTTCTAGTGTGTTTTTACTGCATGTTTCTACTGTATGTTTCTTAAGTCTGTCTACTGTCAGTTTCTACGTGTTTCTTCAGTCTGTTTCTACTGCATGTTTCTACTGTCTGTCTGTTTCTATCTCTTGTTTCCATATATTTCTATTGCATGTTTCTTCTACCTGGTTCTACATCTTGTTTCTTCTACCTGGTTCTACATCTTGTTTCTACTGTCTGTTTCTATTGTCTGTTTCTACAGTCTGTTTCTACTGGCTGTTTCAACGGTCTATTTCTATTAGGTTTTTACTGACTGTCTACTGCATGACTCTACTGCCAATAAGTACAAATAAACACTGCAGTTGGACCCATCTGTGACTCCAGGCTCAAGACATTTTGAAGTGATGTCTGCACCAACCTGCGTACAAAAATAAATGCCTGTACGACCAAATATGGTGTTAGACTGAAAGAGACAAACATCCAGGTGTATGCACAGACACACAGACACAGACAGACAGACACACACACACACACACAGTACATTTGAGGACAAACCATGGAGCTGCATAAATTCAGTAAACAATGATGTTCCTCATCTAGTTTCCTCCACACACACACACACTGTACATTTTAGGACAAACCATGGAGTTGCATTCATTCCTTAGCATAAAGGAACCACTGTGATAGCCAACAAAATGCCCTTACTTTGGAGGATTTTCCTCGTCTATACTTTTCACAATAACAGGACAAAAGGACAAACACACACGCAGCCAAACAAATGGAGAGCTGCTATAATTAAACCGCTTAGACTAACAGTCAGTAAACTACTGGCTTAGTCCTCAACTGTTCACTCGCGCTTGCCAACTATCACCCAGGCAGCAAAATTACAGCGAAACTTCACAATGCAGCTTCAGACATGTTCTACTTTCTATTGAGTGGCTTTGTAGAGTACTTTCACAACATGTAATTAAACTAGTACTTGAACTACATTTTGCAGTCGCTTGGTGGTAGTTCAACTACATTCAAATGTGGATTGTTTTTAGTAGTTTAATTGTAGTGTAATTGCAAAAGTGTAATTACTGCAACTACTAGTTTTCCTTGTAAAAAATATAAAGTAAAATACAAAGTATACAAAGACCCTCATTATGTCTTATTTTAAGTTTACATACAACAGAAAGTTAACATTATACTTTTTTCTGTGAACATGCTTGTGGAAAGACATATGACACTCAAAAATGTCTTTTGTGCAGTATAAAACAGCTATACTGCCATAAATCATAAAGAAAGAAAAAACGGAAACTGAATTTCTTTGAAAATCTATTTTATTAAAAAGAAAAACAACAGAATCTCCATAAAAACTGTTTTTCCAATGCCCACATGTCTTATAAATGTTGGGGGGGGGGGAATTGGGGCCTCCAAATTCTTTATATAGTAAGATATTTACATATGTACAACTGCTACAGGTGTTTTCAAGTATCTTTTCAGGCATACCAAGTTACCATGGGGGTTTAGCTCTTGTCGAGATTCAAGGAATTGTTGCGACATCACTGAAAATGGCGGTGGAAGCATTCAGGGTTCCCCTATTGTGCTGAAGACTGTAAAATCTCCTGTCTTTTACAGAATCTCACTAGCACAAACGGTTTATTCTTGGCAAATTTTGAAATGATGCATGGGGAATCAAGTGATTTTTGCTGAAATCTCAACATTTTCATCTTAGATGTGTTTATTTTTCCTGATGCGACCAATACCGGAACAGGAAGCATTCAGCGATCTCCGGTTGCGATCTCCGTTTGCGATCTCCGTTAGGATCTAGCTATGACAAATGGTTTAATTTCGGCAATTTGTTTACATAATGCATATATAATGCATGTACAGCCTCTGGTACAGTTAACAAAACTTTATTTTTCTTGAGCTTTGCTGTAGTTCAACCTCTTCTAATGCAAACTAACTGGTAGCTTGTAAACTATACTATCAATTTAGCCTCCAATGGATGGAATGATGAAATTATTTATTAGTTTGCCATTAGTTTGCTCTCCATTGCAATCCCATTATTTGAAATGATATTTGTTGTCTGTTACATTCTGCCTTTCACAAACAAGGGAAGGTGATTGTAATGATTTCAGAATTAGAACCAAAGAGCTACACATAAGTCTCCAGTGATGACGGGTTTCTACAAAGCGAAGGTGATATTTCCTTCCTTGAGGAGGTTCCAGGGGTCCTTGAGGGGGTTCCAGCGGGTCCCCAGCAGAACGAGGAATAGTTCACTGTGATTTACTTCATTAGAAATTATTAGAGAATATATAAGAATGAGCATGGCAACCCAACTCTCACCACTATTATCTCCTCACAAAAATGTTTGTACTTAATGTTTGGGAAGACTAGATAACATTTCAGTGTTATAACTGAGAAGAGAAACATGACTCATTGACAATACTGGGCAACTATTTATTAATTTAAAAAAAGAAATCACTGCCTGGAAACCAATTGTGTTATAATTTAGTGTGAACACACACACACACACACACACACACACACACATAGATACAGAGAATACAGTCACACATACACATTGTGTTATTGGCTGACAGAGTGTGTGATGCTCCTGTGATTTTAATTACGCTCATTGGCCATCTGTAGCTTTGTCTTGGTGAAAAATCACTGTGTTAATATTTTGTAATGATTGAGATCATGTCTACGGCGTTTCAGCTTCATCAGAACTCAAATGGAAGAAAACATTAAAGACAGAGAGTGACTGACATCAGAAAGGTCATGACCTCAGAAACCCTCTTTCTCATCCCTTTCCACTGTACACCCTCTCGTAGCAGAGGCTTTTCCGCATTGCCAAAATTAAAATTCTGGGGGAAACACTGGATACTTTGTAGTTTTGTCAGTTTTGGGTTTTATTTTGGGTTTTTTCCATAAAAATCAAACATAAAGATATTGATTATTGCCGCAAATTGTCAGCGATCAGCAGCTTCAATTAAAAAAGATCAGCACCATTTTTAATTTGTTTTATTTTATATTCTTTATTTATTTTATTCTTTATATATTTGCTTTTAAAATGAAGTGCATTGTATTTAACTTGACTGTACTAAGTATGCTAATAAATAAAGGTTGATTTGATTGACTGATTGATTGTGGTATTGTGCAGGGAACAAATAATGGCTTATAACACCAGTTGGAGCCACAGTGTCAGTTATTTTTTTTTAGTTTTGTTTTTTGTTTGCTTTGTGTGTCAATGTGTTGGGCAAAGAGCAGGAAAATGTCTCCCTTTGCTCTTGTTGTGCTGGTGGACTAGTGGGCTGAGGTACATACCATAGCAATGTTGTAGATCCAAATCCATCTTGTAACTTTGATTACATGTCAAACCCTCTCTCTTTCCCCATCCCTCGCCACTGTATACCATCTAATAAAGAAGTAATGCCAAGTCACTCGTTGTGTAGTGGTATGGTACAAACCCAGTTTAAGATGTCTATCAACTTTATTTTTTATTGTATAGCTAAATAAAATAGCCATCGCTTTGAAAAACCTCATGAGGTTGTTGCAACAGTTTTCATATCCATTTGCTATAATGGGAACATGATGCTTAACACTAATCACGGCTAAAGCTCTGATTGTATTATAATCACTCTGACTCTTAAAGGATAATTACCACAGCCATCAGTGTAAAAGGAGCATATTTCACTCTCTCTACACACTGCTCTCTGTTAAAAGCCAAATCCATAATTTGCATATAAACGGATGGTAAACCCCACCGCCAAATTCAAAAATATGAGATTGGACATATGTTTTCAATGCTGAAATTAAATAACATAACTCCACAAGGATGGAGACAAGAAGAGACTTGCACTCGTTTATATCGCCCCGTTAGTCACAAGAAAACACCACGCTAGGAAATTTGCACCGTGGTTTACTAACAACACTTGTGCACTTAAACAAGCCTGTAGAAAATTAGAGCGTAAATGGCGATTGACCAAACTCGAAGTCTTCCAGCTTGCCTTGAATGATAGCCTATAAACGCGCACTGTCGTCAGCCAAAACTGCACACTTCTCTAGGTTAATCAGTGCAAATAAAAACAACCCAAAGTTTCTATTTGACACTGTCGCTAAGTTAGTTCTGTCATCTAAACCCACAACCTGCATGCTAGACCCTATGCCTGCTAAACTGCTTAAAGAACTTTTACCTATCCTAGGACCCTCAATTCTCGATCAATCAGTCATTCTCCACTGGCACTGTGCCCTCCGCCTTTAAACAGCCGTGATCAGTGATCTTCTGGCTTGCCTGGAATGATAGCTCGCTAAATTATAAATGTGCACTCTCGTCAGCCAAAACTGCACACTTCTCTAGGTTAATCAGTGCAAATAAAAACAACCCAAAGATTCTATTCGACACTGTTGCTAAGCTAACACGGAATCCCTCCCCCTCTGATAGCTTTCTGTTTTCTCCGAATGATTTCATGTCCTTTTTTAGTCAGAAAATCACGCTGATTAGAGATGAGATCACCAGTACACTCTCTACTGGTGGTGCCGTCTCACCCCTGAAAAGTCCACTTGGTGTTTTCCGGGCTGAATGTCTTTTCTCACAGTTTGATTTAGTTTCCTTAGACTCTCTCACCAAGCTAACTCTGTCTTCGAAACCCACGACCTGCATGCTAGACCCTCTGCCTGCTAAACTGCTTAAAGAAGTTTTCCCTATCCTAGGACCCTCCATTCTCTATATGATCAATCGGTCGCTGTTCACTGGCACTGTGCCCTCCGCCTTTAAAACGGCCGTGATCAAGCCACTACTGAAAAAACTGAACCTTGACCCCGAAGTACTTCAGAACTATAGACCAATCTCAAATCTGCCATTCCTCTCCAAATTACTTGAACGAACAGTAGCCAGTCAACTTACAGATTTTTTGTCAAAAAATAACCTACTTGATCCCTTCCAATCTGGCTTTAGATCCTTTCACTTGACCGAAACGGCACTCACGAGAGTGGTCAATGACCTTTTGTTAGCAATTGACTCCAACTCAACCTCAGCACTATTGCTACTTGACCTGAGTGCAGCCTTCGACACAATTGATCATACGATACTCTTGAACCGTCTTGAACATTATATTGGTATCCGGGGATCAGCCCTTTCTTGGTTTAGTTCTTATTTACTCGATAGATCACATCGCGTCTTTTACAACAACATGACCTCAGAGTGTTGCAATATGGACTTTGGTGTCCGACAAGGCTCTGTCCTAGGACCACTGCTATTCTCTATGTATATGCTACCACTTGGTGGCATCATTCGCAAATTTGGCATTAACTTCCATTGCTACGCCGATGACACCCACATTTACATACCAGTCAAACCAACCGATAACACCCAATTCCAAAAACTAGAGGCCTGCCTATCAGAGGTCAAATATTGGATGTCCCTAAACTTCCTACTTCTTAATGGCAGCAAAACTGAGATGCTGATTGTGGGACCAGCTAGACACTTATTTGAGAATACTACTCTCAACTTTGATAGTTGTGTAATCTCCCAGAGCCCATACGTTAAAAACCTTGGGGTAAAATTCGACCCTACTCTCTCATTCGAGTTGCACATTAAGGAGACCACTAAAACAGCGTTTTATCATCTTCGCAATATTGCCAAAATTCGACCCATGCTAACAGAGGCAGACACAGAAATTTTAGTACATGCCTTTGTATCATCCAGAATCGATTATTGCAATGTCCTTTTTTCGGGCTTATCTACTGGGCGCACTAAAAAACTACAACTGGTCCAGAATGCTGCTGCCAGAATCCTGACGAAAACTAGGAAATTCGACCATATAACTCCCATCCTTTCCTCATTACACTGGCTACCAATTCAGGCCAGGTGTGACTTTAAGGTGCTTTTACTTACATATAAATCATTACATGGGATGGCACCGTCCTATTTATCCGATTTGATTAAACCGCCACGCGCCCTCAGATCTCAGGACGCTGGCTACCTGTCTATCCCAGCAGTCAAAAAGAAAACTGCAGGTAACAGAGCCTTTTCTTACCGGGCTCCCTATCTATGGAACAGTCTGCCTGCCTCAATCAGAGAGGCAGGCTCTATCGAAGTCTTTAAGTCAAGGCTAAAAACCCATTTATTCTCTCTGTCATTTGACCAGCCTTGAGGGAGTAGCTCAGTCTCTTCTCAGAGCAAGGCTAGACCAGTTAGCTTATCCTAGCTCAGGGTCCTGCCGATGGATACTAGCATCCTGCCTACATGTCCTATTCTCCTGGTCTACCTGCTCCTGTCCACTGACGCTGGTCATGTTTGTCTGTGTGAGTGAGAGTGCGTGTATGGGTGTGTGTGGGTGTGTCTCCTATCTGTTCCAGGCTGCAGCCCGGCAGAGTTGCCGTCTCCGTGGTCCCCCACTCCTAGGACGATGCTGACTGAGCGGGCGTTGCGTTCTCCTATCTGGGCAGCCGTTGCTGTGATGCCGCCCCATCAGATCTGGATGTCCCACCAAAATAAACTTTTATATATTGTGTATACGCTGCTTGCCCAAACTCGGCATCTATTGCACGCCCAACCGTCCTGGTAGGGGGATCCCTCTCTGAGTAGCCCCTCCCAAGGTTTCTCCCAATTTTCCCTATACGGTTTTGTGGGAGTTTTTCCTTGTCCTCTGTGAGGGTCTAAGGCTGGGGGATGTCGTGTACTAATCATTTATTATTTTCACATGTTGGGCACTGTGAAGCCCTTAGAGACTGTAACGGTGATTAAGGGCTATACAAATAAATGTGATTTGATTTGATTTTGACTGTATCATACGGTGGGCTGAACGCGTTTTTCGTGTTGTTGATCGATCTCCATCGATAGAGTAAACCATTTTTTATGTATGATATTAAATAATTCTATAAAGTCTAATAAAATTTGTTGGCAGCTCTGGTTTGATCATATATTTTCAAAAAACATATATTTTAATTGTCAGTCTGCTCAGGCAAATCTAGTTGACAAACCAATCAGATTGTAGTGTTTAACGTCATTGAAAATGTCAACCAATCACGTACGGCTTAAATAGGACCGCAAAATGTAAACATGCAGAGTGGGTCTTGGACTGACATAGTGGTATGATACATTAGCTTGATTCGGAACAAGTTCGGAAGCTAAAAAAAACGTCTCGTTGTAGTTGTTGGAATGAACGAACAAATGAATGTCTAAGTATGGAATATAATCATATATCTATCTAACATGTCTAAACACATTCCTTTGCAGGTGCTTAAAATGGCCAGTGTCCTGATTTATTCTTCTATGTCATTTTCTCATATTGTTCTAACATTAAACAGAGAGTAAAGATTTTGTATATTTGTTATAGACCCTAAATTGACTACTTTATGAGCTTCTAATGTATAATTGATCTGTTCAGAAGAATGTCCAAATAAACTACTTCATCCAACTATTTTTCTGAGTCATGTCTGCCACCTCATTTGATATCTGATATCTATCTCATTTTATGTCTGACATCTCATTTGCATAAACCGAAACACCTGAGTGTTGGATGCATGTAACAAGCTGTACAACAAACATCATACACTTTTCAGTTGCAAGTTGGACAAAATTTCCACAAAGTTCTCTGGAGTAAGAAAGACAGTACAGGAGGTTGAAGGTTTGTACAGCAGCTTTAAACTGGTTAACTGTAGTTGTTTTGACCTTATACATTTGTGTGTATACATGCTAAGAATCCATTTTAAGCTGAATCATAAAAAACAAAGAGCACGTTCATTGTTTCAGCATTAAAAGCAGGGACTAATAGCAAGATACTGTAGTTTCTACAATACTGTGCGTAAATAGACTACAATCCTGTCAGATCCTGTCAAAGCATGTCATGGTGGGGTACTGATCTAGGATCAAATTTGTACCTTACACTCTATGGGAGCCTCTATGTTCCCAAGGTCCTATGTTCCCCTAAACATAAGTTCCCTCAACATATAAAGAAGAAGAATGTCCATACCACTGGTATATTAACAAACATGCATAATCTTCATTTGCAAAAAACCTTATTCATATAATATAATTATTAACCTTAAATAAATTTGTATTATTGTTCACTGTAATGTACGACAAGCGTGTTTCAATAAGAGAGTGTCTTTGGAAGCAACTTCCATCAACACTACTTCAGATATTATTTACTGAACACATACTATAAGATTATTATTGGGGTGGCTGTGGCTCAGGAGGTAGAGCGGGTCGTTCGATCGCGAATTGTGTGGTGTGTGACTGTGTGTATGAATGGTTAGTTTCCCCTGATGTGCAGGTTGGCACCTTACATGGTAGCCCCTGCCATCAGTGTATGAATGGGGTGAATGTGAATGTAGTGTAAAGTGCTTTGAGTGGTCGGAAAAGACTAAAAAAGCACTATATAAGTACAGTCCATTATGCATTTTTGTTAATATACTATAGTTATAGACACTATTCCTCTTTTTATGTTGAGGGAACATGGGGCTGTTTTCAGTTTGAAAAAATTACATTGAGGGAACTTAGGGCCCTGGAAACACAAGGTGGACCCCCACTCAATTCATAAAGAGCTAGGTCTCAAAACTACATTCATTTGTCAAAAATTAGGCTAAGCACTAGGATGGGTAGGTCAGTTCTGCATCAGGCTATTTTATTAGGCTTCAGCAATTTTTGTGTATTATTATAAGCAAAAGCATTTTCTTCAAATGTGTTTTGGAAAAAAATATGAACAATATCATCAAGGCATCAACAATCATAGATGGGTCAGGGTCATAATCAGGTCAGGTCCAGAAGATGTCTTATAGCAGGGCTGAGCATTTGGGGTTACCTGGGGAAACAGATTAGGAGAGTTGTAAACAAACTATAACTTTGGAAGCATTACTACTACAATCCATACAGTCATCACATATTTCTCTCTCCGTCTAACCCCCCCACCCCATTTTGTGTCCCATTACAATGTATTACTTATTTGTCTTAGCTCTTGTTTATTTGATGCTCTTATTTGTCTTAGCTCTTATTTATTTGGTTCACTTATTTGTCTTAGCTCTTGTTTATTTGATGCTCTTATTTGTCTCATTTGTTTAAGATAAAGTAGGTTGCTAACTTATTGCACTCTTAACTTAACACTAGTTATGCTCTTAGTTGCTTGTTTAGGAAGGAAATGCACTTACGATTTCTGGTGACTAGTAGTTTTCTTGCCTACCTATGTTGAATGCACTCATTGTAAGTCGCTTTGGATAAAAGCGTCTGCTAAATGACTGTAATGTAATGTAATGTAATATTAGATGAGGAAGCACACACTCAATGTACAAGTACAAATGACAATACGCCACCAAAGGTTAGAGTTCGCCGCTCAACCACAACAGAGGTTCCAGGTCACCTAAAGAGTGCATAATATGCAGACATGAGAAATATTTCACTCAAAGACATAACCGGAAGAGGGTCAAAGTGAATCTTCAGCAATGTGAAACACTGACAGCTAGTAAGCTGCTTGTTGCAGCAGAGGCACGCAAGGATGAAAACCTGCTACTACAAATACGTGGGATGGATCTTGTTGCCTCAGAAGCAATGTATCATTTCAGATGCTACAGAAATTAAATTGTATTTCTGTACAAAAAAGATGAACATGACTGCACAGGGAACAGCCAGTTTCAGACTGGATACAATCATTTCTGTACAATAGTGGTGGAGGAGAGGTTATTGAGGAAACGGAAGGTGCTCAAGCTATCAAAGTTAAATGCCCTGTTCAAGAAATGTGTCCATGAAACAGAAGGAATTGACATCTCCTCTTACAAATCTTGCTCCTTAAAAGTGAGACTACAAAGGTCCTATCCTTTTCTGAAGTTTCAGAAGTTATCAAGACATGACTTTGTCTACGTTGAGAATTTGACACCACATGAAATGGTCCAAGATGAAGTTGCCAAAGATCCCAAATAAGCTCTTCAATTTCATTGCCTGGACTACAGCCATGACAACAGATCCCTCTACTGACAATGAAAGAGTGAATGTTAGCGAAGAGGAGGCTGAGAAGATTGTATCAACTTGCCAGGATATGATGAAGCTCACAATGAAAGGGAGATGGCTCATGCCCAAATATTGTGCATTAGCCATGGCTATTAGACACATGACAGGATCAGCTCAGCTGTTTATTGAATGGTCTTGGGCACTGTTCCTCTAACTCACAGGTACTTGAACATGACACAGCTTTAGCACATGTTTGGGACAATAATGATTTTGGAGAGGAAACATTGTCTAGTAAGGGGACTACACACAATACAAATGGCATAATAATTCAAAAAATTATTCCATGTGATGAAAAAAGAAAGAGGTCTCTTGATTCGCCCCCTACCAACCTTGAGACATACATCAGAGAAAAGAGGACAGGCCCAGAACCTTTTGGGAAAGAAGTTGAACTAGATCTAGAGACCCACATCCTTACCAGGAAAGCAGCACAAACATTAGACGGCGCTTACTTCCTGATGAAGACTGCAGTCCATGGCAAAGTCTTATTATTCATTGAGGTCCATGGAGGTCCAATTCCACCACCAACCAACATTGGGTACCTTCCAGTTGATTTAAGTCATACAGAACTGGGAACTGTACAAATCATCCTTAAGAGGCAAAAGAAATTGCAGACAAAGTAGAACTTCAGGAGATAGTTCTAGTCTTTGACCAAGCCATCTATGCCAAAGCTCAGGAGATACGGCGGAGGAGTGAGACATACAAGGAAAGACTTACAATTAGAATGGGGGAGTTTCACACATGTATGGCTCCTGTATTGGCAAGTATTTTGGGGATGCTGGCTTACAAGACATCCTGTTGAGGCTGATGTTTTTGCTGCTGGGTCTGTTGGGGGAACAGGTCACCAATATAACAGAAGCATCCGTAGCCACAAGTTGATATGTGAGGCACTACACAGGTTACGCTGGCAAGCATACCTTGAGTCCCTACCTCAGGACTGCTGTGAAGCTGCTTTAAAAGTTGCCGCTGACCTCCAGAGAGCCTTCCCTAAAGAAGACTTTCAAGTCATTATTGAATCACAGGAGGTCAACACAATCCTTGAATGCTATGAAAAATTCAACAAACAACAAGAAAGTAAGACATTCCAATTTTGGAGTTCCTACATTGAAATGGTAGAAGATCTCAAAGAGGCAAATTGGGGTCTGCATCTTTCCACCATCCAGATCATGCTGCCATGGATCTTTTCCTATGACAGAATCAACTATAGTAGATACTGGCTGGAGATGAACATTCTAAAGGATACTCATCCAAGAATCTACACACAGGTACAATCGGGTGACTTTGTGGCACAGAGACAGCAGGCATATGCCTTCACACCAGGTAATAGAGCAGACGGTAAACATAGACTCAAAGACCAAAGGTGGACCAAAGGTGGACCAAAAGTTCTTGCAGTCCACAGGTGGACACTGACACAGCACGAGAGAGCAGCCATCACAATGGAGGTCAAGGGCATGGCTCGGTAGAACATGACAACGAGACAGAGAACAGAATTGGATGAAAAAAGAAAGGAATAGGATGAAAAAGATGTTCAGAGGATTCTGTCAACCATACAAAACATAATGAACCCATTTGATCAAACACTGGAAAAAGAGAACCTTTGCCATATTACATCAGGTCAGGTAGCATCAGAAGCCGTCTCTGCTGATCTGTCGAATGCAAAGGAGAGAGGTGAGAAGGCATTTGTTGAATTCTTTCAGCAACGTCTCAAAACAGATGAGGTGGAATTTCATGCTCCAGTGACACAGCAACCTCAAGTGTAACCAAAGTGAGAGGCCGGGAGATAGCCCTCAAAGCAGATAGAGATCTCTTCGCAAGGCTTATTGTGGTCGAAACAATGAGGATGATAGACACCAGCCACAGTTGAAATCCCTGATGGCTCAACCTGGGTGTGCGATGCAATGGCACTAGTACAGGCTATGAAACCCCAAAATACATTTGGAAGATTTGCCAACAGTGCACTAATGTACCTGATCAATGCAGCCAAAGCGAGTAAATCTAAAGTGGTGCATTTTGTCCCTGACACCTACAAAACAATGAGTATAAAGAACGCAGAACGAGACCGACGAGCAACAAAAGTTGATTACAAAATATTCGACTGACCAGAAAACACCCAAACAATGGTCTAAGTTCTTGTCTAAGTTCTTGTCAACTGCAACAGTTTCTCTTTGAGACATGGTCCAAGTCCAGGAAAGATCAAATTGAAGACATTACACTGATAGTTGGACATCAGAATGATCAGAATGAACAACAGTGGCACAGAACTTGAGGTCTTACCACTGCCAGCATTGTTCACAATACAGGAGGAGGCAGACACCCGGCTATTACTTCACTGTGCGCATGCCTCATAGTATAGCTCAAATGTTGTGATCAACAGTCCTGACAGTGATGTGTTTGTACTGGCCATCACTTTCTGAAACGAAATTGGAGCAAACGTGTACTTCCACACAGGGAAAGGGGTAAACAAATGCACCATACATGTACAGAGAATACACAGCCATCTTGGTGATGAAGTGCTCTGATTGGCCTCCACTGTTTCACTGGCTGTGATACAGTGAGTGCTCTGCATGGCATTGGTAAAGTGAAGGCAGTAAAAACACTGCTATCTAACAAAGAGCATTGTGCCACATTAAGGAAGTTGGGAACAGCTTTTCAACCGCCAGCAGAGCTGTATGAAGCAACTGAAGCATTTACTAGTGATGGGAAGACCGACTCTTTTAACTAACTCGATTCTTTCGAGCTGTCCGATAGAAGTGCATCGATTCTGAATTGATTCATTATGATTCACCAACAAAAACATACCAGGTTAATGATAATAATAATATTTATAGTATTTACACAGAGTATTGCTATTGATTTCATTTTATTTTGTGTGCTCTTGACTTTCTTTTTCTAATAGAGACAGTTTTGTTGACCAATGTTAAATGTTAAATGGCTTATAGTTTATCCAATTACCAGTTAATTTATTAAACAACATCTTAAACAACAAAAACTGTTGTCAATGTGTGCAGAATAGATCGCTACATTATTACATTGGCCTTTTTCACGATCCAATATGGGTCATTGATCCGGCGGGTACGCGGAAGTAGTCTCTCTCGTTCATCAGACATGAACCGCTCGGACATCTTGGACATCTGCTCTCTCGGTTCGCGAGATGTCCGATGTCCGAGAAGTCCGATAGAGACTGAACGGTTCGCGAGCCGCTCAAGTCTCTCTCGTTCATCTGCTCACTCGTTCGCGAGCCGCTCAGTCTCTCTCGTTCGTGAGCCGCTCAGTCTCTCTCGTTCATCTGCTCTCTCGTTCGTGAGCCGCTCAGTCTCTCTCGTTCATCTGCTCACTCGTTCGCGAGCCGCTCAGTCTCTCTCGTTCGTGAGCCGCTCAGTCTCTCTCGTTCATCTGCTCTCTCGTTCGCGAGCCACTCAGTCGGATCAGCGGTTCTCGTCCGGTGAACGCGAGAGACTACTTCCGCTTACCCGCCGGATAAAGGAGCCATATTGGATTATGAAAAAGGCCAATGTAATAATGTAGTGATCTATTACATTCTATATACATTGACAACAGTTTTTGTAATGTTTAAGATGTTGTTTGATAAATTAACTGGTGATTGTTTAAATAAATTAACTGGTGATTTTTTTAATAAATAATTTTTTTTCTGGCGCTGCTATAACCGCTGCTGAATTGATTCAGTCGCGTGTGCGAGTCGAATCAACTCACTCACTTAACTGATTTGGTTCTTTTGAACAATTCGTTCGCGAATCGGCCATCACTAGCATTTACCTGTGCCCTCTATGACCTAAAAGGCTGTAGGGATGTAAATTATGCAAGATGTCAAATGTTCAAGAGTGGAAAGTGCACAGACAGAAGTCTACCACCAAACAGGCAAGCGCGGATCTGCGGGGTGGCAAGGGGTGGCAAGGGGTGGCCGCGGCCACCGTGGACTGAAGCCTGGCTACCCTATTGGCCACTCAAGTCATAATTGCCTTTTTGGGGCATTTTTTCTTGGGCAGAATAATGGGGTTTTTTTTTAGAGGCGGAACCATTTCTGTACAGCCACACCTGGGATGCATAATCTGATGATGCTGTCTCCCAGGTACTACACACCACACTCTCTCATCTTGACAGCCGGAAGGGGGCTATGTGAGACTGCTGTTCATTGATTATAGTTCAGCTTTCAACACCATAGTCCCCACCAGACTGGCTGGCAAGCTGATTGAACTGGGACTGAACACCCCCCTGTGTGCCTGGATCCTGGACTTCCTGACCGCCAGGCCCCAGGTGGTCAGGGTGGGCAGACACACCTCCAACCCCCTCACCCTGAACACAGGATCCCCCCAGGGTTGCATCCTCAGCCCCCTACTGTACTCCCTGTACACACATGACTGTGTGGCCAGGTTCAGCTCGAACTCCATCATCAAGTTTGCGGATGACACAGTGGTGGTGGGCCTGATCTCCGACAACGATGAGAAGGCCTACCTGGAGGAAGTTGCTGACCTGTCACTCTGGTGCCAGGACAACAGCCTCCTCTTGAATGTCACCAAAACTAAGGAGCTGATTGTGGACTTTAGGAGGACACAACAACAGAGGACGTACTCACCACTGGAGATTAATGGGACTACTGTGGAGAGGGTGAGCAGGTATAAATACCTGGGAGTCCACATCACCGAAGATCTGACATGGACAATACACACAGACACTCTGTCCGAGAAAGGCAAGGCAGCGCCTTTACCACCTCAGGCAGCTGAGGAAATTCAAAGTCTCTCGGAGGATCCTTCAGTCCTTCTACTCTGGAGCTGTAGAGAGCATCCTGACAGGAAGCATCACTGCCTGGTTCGGCAATAGCTCCGCTCAGGACAGGAAGGCTCTGCAGAGAGTAGTGCGTTCAGCCGAACGGCCCATGGTTGGAAGATTGAGGGAGACTTCTTTGGGATTGACTGGATGACACTTACCCCAGCCCCGGTCAGCATCTTGGAGCTTGTGTACTGCTCCTGTGAAAGGGAGATGCACATGCAGATTGAACAAGCTACCATGTACAGACATGTGTCTTTGTTTGGACTGTGAGAACATATCAAACTAGGCCTAAGTGTAGGCGTGTTTTTTTTTTTTTTAGCAAACTGAAAAAGGCACAAACTGTCTAAGTCGAAATCACATTATGAAAGAAGTACATTATCAAATTAAAAATAAATCAAATTCAGTTTTAATTGCTTTTTTGTTGTTTGAGGATAAAATATTGACATGACTAACTATTAGGTGATCTGCAGATGATGTAAACTTCTGTAATAAATGTTATCTCTTCCACTTCAATCTCTGTCTAGTCTGGTCAATTATAGGTCAAGTGAAGATACACTTAGCCTTTTGTACCACAGTCTTGGGTTTTGTCTTGTTTATCTAAACATGTCCAAAGTTTAAGTCCACTAACTACAACATGCTACACCAGACAGGAATAGTAGACAACTTGAAGTATTGATGACAATGCATTTAGTAGGTTGCCAATATTGACTGCATCAAAGATGTAGCAAAGTATTAAGTATTACTATTAAAAAGAAAATATGAATTTGAATATGAATATGAATGAATATGAAATTAAACCTTACCTGACAGCAGTATCCACAGCTTCTGAGCTTCAGTCGTCAATTCCTCTGATCCATTTATTTACTTCCTATTTGAACAAATATCATTGGCAGACTTCAAGTCAAGTGACACTAGAACGAGTTTTTGATTGGTTTGCGGTATAGTACTCCCTAGCGTTTGCCTAATCAATTTATGAAACGTAAGTTTAGTTTTCATAAAAATATGAACGACTTGAGACTGCCAACAAACGCAAACGTGTTCAGAAAGAAATTATTGAAAAAAACAGCTAATCTATTGCTGAGAATCGATCATTTCAAAAACTAAAGCAGATAGCAGCCTTTGGCCCACCGCCAATGTAACAGCTATGTTTTGAAGCTGTAGAAGTTTTGTGATGTTGATGATGACGCGGATTATTTTGAGCTGTGGTACGGTCAGAAATGTTGCAAAATGACCTTTGTATCTATGTGAATATACACCAAATGTTTGTGGCGAAAACATTTTGACACGGCTGACTGGCCCCGCCCTGGCACACCTGATCCTCGTTTTGACTGGGACTGTTTCCGATATAAACACACCTTATGTCGCAGCAGTATGGCGGCACGCACTGTGAATGGTAAACAGAATTTTACTTGATGTCGTTTTTGTTATGAAAACATATGTAACAACTTTGTAATTTACATTTGCAATGTAATTCAGTTGATTTGTGCTTAACGTTAGGACATAGAAGTATTTGCTAGCGTGTGGTACTAGCCTACTAATGTTAACATTACTAGTTCACTGATGTGTGCCGTTTCTCTCTGCTAATAGTGCTGTAGTAATTGATGTAGGTCTGCCTGTGAAATTCAGAGACTTGCCATACAAACATGAGTTTGCTGCGGGCTTCCCATGTTTTCCCAAGCAAATGCAATGGAACGCATTTAGATTGGAAGTCCGGAATACCATCTCGGAACTATCGACTTCCGACTTGCAATGGATCGCGGCATTAGAGCTATATTTTCTCACTTTTTAGATAATGCTAGTGGTTTACTATCACTCATCATAGTGTATGCTAAAGTGTTAGCATGGAGCCTACTATCACTCGTCATAGTGTATGCTAAAGTGTTAGCATGGAGCCTACTACCACTCACAGAACTGTTAGCATGGAGCACCAGAGCCAAAGAGCTAACGGGGACACATGGCTGATTTTGGTATCTACGTTTTCATCACTTACCAACTAAGTTGACCAACAGAACAATCTAGCACAAAGTGAAATTACTCTCTAGCTCTGGGTGTAGCAGGCTGTGGCTAGTGCTGCTTTGGGCCGGAGCTGTGATTGCATTGTAATCACTGCAGCTCTAAAAACATAATTACCACAGTCTTCAGTGTAATAGCGGCATACTTCAACTCCATTTGGGAGCTTTTGAAACATTTAAATCAGTAATTTAAAGTTACAATCCAATTTAAGGGCTCGCTTACCTCACTCTCCGTCTCTCACCGTAAACCCCCCACCCTCCCATCTCTCTCTCTCTCTCTTGCCCTAATTCCCTCCCTCTCTCTCTTTCTCTCATTTTCTGTCTCCCTGCCTCACTCACCCTCCTCCTTCTCTCTCTCCCTCTCTTTCCATCAGTTTCCAATTTTTTGGGAAAGTGGAAAACTTGCTGTTTTTCCCGACTTTCTCAAATAATTTGGAATTAATTGAAATACTGCTATCCCAATGAATTTCTGATTGATTTGACTTGAACTAAGTAACTATCAGCTCCCGAAGCTTTAATCAAAGGGAAAATGACTTAGTACAATTAATTTATTGTGCTGAAGTCGGTCGAGGGAGTTGAGGGATAAAGCAGAAAAGAAATACTGTACCTTCAGGGATTCAGCTCTGAAATAACACGGAGGGGGGAGGGGGGGACTAATTTAACACTAGAAATCCCAAACCATGGTCAATTGAGAGCTGTTTTGAATTTTAGAATTGAAATATTCCAACTTTCAAAATGTTCCTCCATGACCTTTCCTAGACCCAACTCAGTGTTGTTAGATTTTCCCAATGACACAAGGAAATAGTAGTGATAATTGAATTCACCCCCTTCAATTGATGGCTGATCGGCCTTCTCTTAGACCCCCAAAATCCACTGGCCTTTCTAATGTTAAAGCCCATTGGGTTAGGTTGCATGAACACAAATGGGAAGCTCCATTACATAAATTATAATATATTATTAATTCTATTATATATATTATTAATTAATATAATCAGTTATATTATATTATAAAATGGAAAGTATAGTGAATAGTCAATGAGTGAACGAGTGACCAATTTGAGACACAGCTTATGAGTTAGTGTTAACACAATTCTAGAATGCTAAGCTAACGGCACCAATCTAATGGTGTTTAAGCTTATAACTTTCAAATATACGTATTTTTGCATGTACACTGGGGTTACTCTGTACTCTTATGGGATTATGGTGCATATTTAAACAGTAACAGGACATCTCAAGTGAAGTGTATATAGATAAAGGCTGCAGCTAGGGTTCTGACTGGAACAGGAAAAACATCACATCACATCTGTCCTTCTGCACTGGCTTCCAGTATGCTTTAGGGTTGACTTTGAGATTCTACTGCTCTACTGCTTTGCATGTCTGTTTGCTGTTTTCAGCTGAAGCACACTGAGCTTACCTGTGTATGAAATGTGCTATATAAATATCAGACAAAAGTTTGACTTGACTTGATTTGACTGAATTTGACTAATAAATTCATGTGGGCCAACCAAGACATACAATATTCCTAGTCAAACATTATCAACCCTTTAAAAGAATGCACATAGCATTTCCTTTTCAATTTGTTTTGGGGGCAACTGAGAATGTCTAAGTATATGTAATTAGACATTCCTCTAAAATACCCATGATGACATGATGTTTGATTGTTGACATATTGAACTGAAGTCTCATCCCATATGGTCTAGTGTTTAAGATTCCTGGTTTTCACCCAGGCGGCCCGTGTTCGACTCCCATTATGGGAATACTACTTTTCATTTTACATGTGCTCCAGCATAGTATAATGACAATAAACTTGAATTGAATTGAAAATATTACAATTCAAATATACAAGCTTTATTTTGTTGTCGTTGACACTGACATTATCATGTCAGACCGGTTTCCCTTCTACCCTTCCTATCCAAAACTCTTGAATGTGCTGTCTTTAATCAACTGTCCTTGTACCTCCACCGGAACAACCAGTCCGGGTTCAAGGTGGGTGACTCGACCGAGATGGCCCTCCTTGCAGTGACAGAGTCGCTCCATGCCACTAGGGCGAACTCTTTCTCCTCTGTCCTGATACTCCTGGACTTGTCTGCAGTGTTCCACGCGGTGAACCACCAGATCCTCCTTTCCACCCTTGAGGGGATGGGTGTCTCAGGCTCTGCACTCTCCCTGTTTTCATCCTACCTTACAGGTCACTCCTACCAGGTGACACTGAGAGGGTCTGTGTCAGAACCACACAGGCTGACTATGTCACGCCCTCCACCTCTGCCTCCTAGCAGTCCCTCTACCTGTCTGTCTCCGTCTGTCTGTGTGTGTGTGTTGGCGGGCGTGGCTCCAGACCCCGGCTCCTCCCTGACTCGTCACCACCTCCTGCTCTACCCCGCACACCTGCCATCCATCATCTCATCACCACCAGCATAAGAACCCCAGCTTTCCATCCACTCATCGCCAGATTGTTGTTTGTATTGCCCCGTCAGTCTCGTTCTTGGCCGCTTTGCAGAATCGTCTCAAAGTTCCTCCTTCGCCTTACTAACCCTGTTGTTCTTGTATCCAGATCCAGTCTCCTTCCCTGACCCCCCCGCCTGCCGACCTACCACCGTCTGTCTACCCTGCCTGCCTGTCGTCTTGTCTGCCTGTCTCCCAGCCCTGTTCATCCCGCTCCTGCTCCAGCCTGTCTTCCCCTTGCCTTCCCTACCCTGCCACCCTCTGTACTGTCCCCTAGTAAAACCCGGTTTTGTCCCTACCTTCGCCTCTGTTGTCTGTGGTTTTGCACTTGGGTCCTGTACACGATCGTAACAGACTACTGGGGTTCGGTTCTGGGTCCTCTTCTTTTTTACCTCTACACAACATCTCTTGGTTCTGTTATCCACTCCTATGACTTTTCCTACTACTGAGTGACACACTCCTGCAGATTCCTACTCTACAACATCAGGAGGATTCTTCACTGACGAGATGGCACAGATGCTCATCCAGGCTCTTGTCATCTCCCGCCTGGACTACTGCAATTCCCTCCTTGCTGGTGCCCCGGCGTTTGCCATCAGACCTCTGGAGCTTGTTCAGAAAGCTGCAGCTCATCTGGTGTTCAACCGCCAACCAAGTTCTTCCACACAACTACCCTTCTCCATTCTCTACACTGGCTGCCTGTAGCAGCTCGCATCTAGTTCAAGACCCTGGTGCTAGCCTATAGGGCAGTGAAAGGAACAGTTCCTTCTTACCTCCAGGCTATGGTCAAGCCTTACACCCCCACCTGACCACAGGACAGCAGAGTCACTGCCCATCTTTCGCCGCAGGCTGAAAACCCACCTCTTCAAGAAACACTACCCTGACCCTTCCTCTTAGCACTTGCTTATTTGTCTTCACTTATTTGTCTTAGCTCTTGTTTATTTGCTTCACTTATTTGTGTCATTTGTTTAAATAAAAAGTAGGTAACTAACTTATTGCACTTTTACCTTAGCACTGGTTATGGTCTTAGATGCTTGTTTAGGAAGGAAATGCACTTACGATTTCTGGTGACTAGTTATCTTGCCTACCTATGTTGAATGCACTTATTGTAAGTCGCTTTGGATAAAAGCGTCTGCTAAATGCCTGTAATGTAATGTGCTGTGCAATGGACAATTGACTGTGTGAGATGAAGCTGTATATGAGTATGTATGAATATGGTTCAGAGGAATAAAACAACAGAGGAAACCAGTCTGTACATGAAAGTCTATCCCAAGCATTCCATGAAGGATTTAGTAGACTGAGCTCATTATAATTTTGTTTTTGTTCATTCTAATCATACTAGTTGCCTGTTACATTTTACTACACTATGAGGAATAAGAGGTGAGTGTAAAAGCACATTCCAAGAATTTCATGCAGTAAATGTGTCTAGGAATGTTGTGCATTATGAATATTTCATGTGTTCAAACACTACTAAGTGTTCGCCCGGATGAGAAACTCCAGGATGAACCATGGACAACTTGAAAGTGCTCCAAGCCAAAACAGCACAAAAATGACTCTAATTGGACCGTGGTAGTGCTAGAAGCAAGGTAAAGACATCCCTTAATGAGACCAAATTAAAAAATACATTTGAACAAAAATGAAAGCGTGACCATTTTAAAAGCCAGCACTTATTGCTGCAAGGGACCAGACACAAGGTTTCACACTGAGACTGTCGAGTCAATGTCTGAACAAGGAAACTTTTCCATTTACTGTCGGAGCAGCAGAAGTAGGCTATGAAACCTCTAAATTCTCTCAACCTAGGGATCGGTTTACAGAGCCTTGTTCATCTTGTCCAGAGGTAAATCCACTCTCAGATCAATCTATGATGTTCAATGCATTCCATAGTTTGTGATCAAATCTACCATTTTATTGCACCCACTTTCCCTCAACCTGCTTTGTCTACTTCTACTTCAGTTAGTGACTTCCTATGTTTCCCAGAATGCCTTTCAACAACCCCCAGAGAACAGGCGTGAACTTGTTCCATTTAGCTATGAGCAGAGACCAAGAGAAAAAACATCCTGATGTAAGGGGAAGTAGTAGTAATAGTAGTAGTAGATAGTTATCAGTTTAGTAATAATAATAATAACTTTCATTTAAGATCACTTTTCATGGTACCCAAGGCACTTAAAGGGGAATTCCGGTATTTTTAAACCTGGGCTCCCACACCCCCCACACCAGGTTGCAGACTCTCGGTGACAGAGCCTTCAGCGTGACTGCCCCCATCCTCTGGAACTCACTCCCTGTGGAGATCAATGCTGGGTCCACTGAAGTATTTAAAAAGCGGCTAAAGACCTTCCTCTTCAGCAGGGCCTTTGGACCCAGCTGCTGAATTGTGGCCCTGTCCTTTTTTGCCGTTTTGTCCTTTGTCCTTTGTTTGTCTTAATGTCTTCCTACCTTTTAGCCTAGTTGTTATTTTTCTCACCGTATCTAGTTCTTCTCTTTCCCAATGTTAAAGGGGAATTCCGGTAGGTTTAAACCTGGGCTCTATTTGTACAAATTTGTCATTTTACCGCGAAATAGGTACAAAAAGTTTTGGAATTGCTCCGGTAGATCGCCTCAGTCAGCAGTCGCGAAACAGGCTGCTATGGCTGCAACGTAATCCGCAGGGGAAAGTGCGCCGATCAAAGTACGTCCACTGAAAGCCACTGACAGGCTCAGATTGTTATTAGAAGTGTCTGACAACATTACGGAAAGGATCGCTACAGAGATAGACCTTTTTAGACCTTTTAGACCTTTTTTATAACAGCGCACTTGCCCCTGCGGATAACGTTGCAGCCATAGCAGCCCGTTTTGCGACTGCCGACTGAAGCGATCTACCAGAGCGATTCCAAAACTTTTTCTACCTATTTTGCGGTATAAATTACAAATTTGTACAAATAGAGCCCAGGTTTAAGAAAATGTAGGAAATCAATAACTGAAGTAGAAGTGGACAACATCTGTCTGGGGCAGACATTGAATATTTGCAATTGTGGGGGGAGTTATTGGGCATGAAAATGATACAATTTAAATATTACATATACATATACAAATATCAGCATTGTATCGGCATTGTATCTGTCTTCAATTGATCAAACCCTAAAACAGGTATAACATTCAAACTAAATGCACATCTATAGGAGACGATTAATCCATTAATCTTTTATATGGGACCTTTTGGCCATCTTCAGCCAGATTGCGAAACAAGGCTGGGTCAGCTGTTTTCTAGCCAGGTTTGGCCTGGATCTGAACACAGTGGAAACGAAAGTGGGCTGGGAGCCATACAGAGAGACAGAAGGAAAGAGAGAGAGAGATATATAGGGACAGAGAGAGAGAGAGAGAGTTGGTGGCAGACAGAGGTTTGTGTGACTGGCTTATCAACACAACAGGGCCTCTGGCTGAACAAATTGCCTTCTCTGTTCGCTGTGATTAGACTACAACCAAAACACACACACACACACACTCCTAAGATGATGTGTTGGCAATCAGAAGCTAGCAATTGCAGCGAGATTTCCAGCCTCATTTCTGTGGAGGAGAAGGGTCTTTCAAGGACGCTGCATGTATGTGTGTGTGTGTGTGTGTGTGTGTGTGTGTGTGTGTGTGTGTGGGGGGGGTTGCGCTGAAAACTAGTTGATCAGTTAGACGTCTAGGCGCTCATCCAAAGCGTTGACTCGTCATCTTCATACTGGAGTAACGAGGCTCGCAGACAAAATCTGTTGCTTGTAAAGCCATAAACGTTGTGGAAAAGTAATTCATCTGGACATTGTTTAGTAATCAATTTTTTTTACAGCACTATTGTGTTGTTTTGAGACCCATTGTTCATGTTTGGGTGTAAGATTGGAAGACAGCAGCTTTCGCATTGTCAGAGGTCTTGCTATACTTTTGGTTTTCAATGTCAGGCTGCTGATAGTGTAACATCTTAACTGCTTGGGGGGGGGGGATTGGCAGTAATAATTCTAGGTTTTGACTGATGGGTTATTGGAGGCCGATACCTAAAGGCCTCTGAAACAGGGTTTAGGCGGTGCGTTCACACAAAGCATGTTCTGAGTGGTTTATTCAGAGAGCGTTTCCTCCATTCAAACTCAGACGGCACCAAATAAGCACCTAAAAATGCCTTGGTCCTCTTCCAAGAGAACTGAGGTTCGTTAGGAGCGAGAATGTAATCTGAACCAATACGGAGACGGATGTTGGCAAATTACGTTTATTCTGTAGCACTAGTCCAGTGCTACTAGACAGCAGAGTTTGACTGTAAGGAATAATTCCTGATGATCTACAACAGCACTACCGGTTGACCACATCAAATAACATGCTTGGAGTCATGTACCCACTTGAATGGCTAGTTGGTTAGGCACTAATTATTAATTATTTACTTTAGCGATAAGCAGTATGGTTAAAAGGTAAGCGGTGCAGCATGTAGTAGATTAGTATTCGGTTTAAACATTGTGCTGGTATGTACCTTGACCCACCCAAAGCCGGTTTTAAAGGGAGGCTCACATAAAATAAGATGGCAGCCCTGCCCATTAAATCAATGGGCTACAGGACCTTAGTAGGCTCTCTGTAATAGCTATTCAGTACTTGAATAGTGGCCATTGTTTCCATTGATCAAGTGAGCGCCATCAAAGCCCCATCCAAACTATTTTCACACATCCGATTACTGCCAGACCTTCACAACAGCCTGATGACGATGATGTAGACTTTGATGAGAAGATAATGCTGTACTCGCCAAGGTACCATTTGGAGGCAGACTGAGCTGACTCAACTACACCGTGGCAAAATGAAACAACAAATAGATCCAAAAGGAAGCAGCGGGAGACCAAATGGAGTCTGATGGGGCTTTTTCCGAAGTCTAAATGGATTTGGATGGTAACCCGGTGGTGCGGCGTAGCATGGTTTGGAGGAAACACACAAGACGACGCGCGATCCAGTCATAGGCTGTGTTCACATAATGGAGACAGTCAGTACAGGGAAACAGTCCGGCATGTGGATGAGGAATATATACAGAGGGATATATATAGAGAGGAATACATACAGACTCAGACAGAGAGGTAAACAGTGTGCTGCCATGAGCTGTGTATGTATACGTAGTGTCTAATAATACTAATACATGAGCCTTCAGCACAAGCATACTAATAATAAAAACATTGACTAGCTGTGGTCAGGGAGGAACCTCCATTATATCAGAGGTGGACCACATTGACTGGCCCATATCTGATTTTTAATAAAAGGGAAATATTGGCAAACTAATATATTACTCTTACCCTAATGCACAAAGCATGTACTTACAGAATAAAATATATAGTTGCACAACGGCTAATCAGGAAAAATCAGATCAGGTTTGGCACAAAGAGGCCATTTTTCTTGTGATTTTGCAGCCATTAAAGTCAGACAAACACTCAGTCATATCCATACACATGCTGGGCACTCACGTATACTCACGCATACAGCCAGGTGTGAATAAAGGAATTTCTACGCGGGTTATATAATCCATTTCTCTGCAATTTGGCGGCAGAAGGCAAAGCACGACGATGCCGGCCCACAAGACACCTGATCTGGACTCTTTAAGTCGAATCACCCCAAGAACTTTTAATTTAATTGAAATGTCAACATGAAAAAAAAATATCACTGAGAGAAGTGAGAAAGTCAGTATAGGCATCTATTTGTCTGTCTGTCTGTCTATTTCTACTGGAGACAGAGACAGACTGTAGCTACCACAGGGCTGGAATAAATGTGAGCTGTTTTCTAATGAGTGAATCCACGGACATCCTCCGAAAGCACACACACACACACACACACACTTTGAAACCATGAACGCTCACTGAATACCCTGAGAGAGGCCTTTCTGCTGCAAACACACACATGCGCACACATACATAAGCTCGCTTGCAAATACACACCCATATAACCACACACAGTGGAAGGCCTGGTTTCCAGCCCCTGTAACAGGAAGCGTCTGCCCTGCTTGAAGTGCCTTTGAGCAAGGCATGAGACCAAGCCAGAAATGGGAAATGAGAGAGTTTTGTTTCTTGGTGTTATAGAGGGCTTTCAGGTGTATGGAAGCCTATTTCCACCACACACAAAAAAATATGTATGTATGTATGTATTCATAACTAAAAAATAAATAATATAAGTCATAATTGTGATGTGCTAAATCGTAATTATCTCAATTATGAGAAGTTTCTCATAATTAACGCTTGTTTATTTTTTTATGAGAAAGTTTCTCATAATTACAACTTAGCATCTCATAATTGTCGACTTAGTGTCTCATAATTAATGTGATATGATATGATATGTCATAATTATTGTTTTTGTGGCAGAAATAGGCTTCCATACAGGTTTTATAACACCCACTCTGATGGTCATGATAATCAGTGATTGTTAACGCCTAATTGTGATTCTAAACGTGCAAGTTCGCCGTCTCAACAGAATTGAGTTGACATGGTTAATTTCTGTCTGTTTCTGACTGGGAACTGATCATTTCATCACTGATACATCTGATTGATTTTGTGTTTAGATAATGTCAGCTTGCTAGCTAGCTAACCATGGTATCTGGTCAGCTAACCATCACTGTCTTGTTGTTAACATATCTGATTAGCTAACATATCTAGTAGAAGCTAACGTTAGCAGTGGCTAGTAGTCACATGTTAACATTAACTAAATTAGCCTGCTAGCTAACAGTTTGTTCAAGTTAACTGAGCTGACTCTTCTCCAGCTCCAACTCAGAGGGTTTTGGAGTAGAGACTAGGGCTAAATAAAAGACAGTTTACTGAGTCACAGTAACCTACATTTGGAAACAAATCTACCTTATCAAACTATTCTCTGTTACTAATAACATTGGACATCTCCCTTTTTCTTGTGAAGTTGTTATACATTCAGCTAATATTCTCCAATTGTCCTCTCAAGCGTGACAATTTTTCGGATTCTGTGTCCCTTATTTGGTACCCTTATTTCAGTGAAATGTGAAAATTAATAGGGAGCCAAAAAAAAGCCAATAATGTGTTAAAATATGTAATATAATCAGTTATATGTCATTTCTACTTAAATTATTTCACCCATTTTAAGAACAGAACAACTGCCAATTGGGCTCCAACAATCATTTTCAACATAGGCAAAGATCTGTAAAGAATCCAAAAGCCCCAGAATGACAACGAAATGAATGTGGACCTCCATGATGGAGCGACAACTGTAAAGCCTATATTAGGAGTACTCGTAGTCCATTGGTTTTTGGACTACGTGTATGGCGTGGCGTGTATGGTTGTGGTCAGGGATGTAGTGGGTAGTGTTGCCAACCCTTGAAGGTCAAAAACTCACTAGAAGTCGCCAGCTAATATCATACGCTAATTTGCATATCATTATATTTGCTAGGAGGGATGGGCTACACTGTGCATGGGAAGCGCTGTCATCATCAGACCTGTTTAGACCTGTAGTGCCAATGTACGTGCAATGGCATCAGCTGTATCGGTTTGTCACCAAACGCTTTGGGAGTCAACACATTAACATATCGGATTTGTCGCCAGTCGGTGTTGAGAAATAAAGTTGCCAGGGGGCTCTGAAACGTCGCTAAATCTGGCGACAAAGTTGCCAACTTTGCAACATTGTGGAGTGGTGGGTAAACCCACCTAAACTTTATATTTACATAAAACAGTTTACCACCTTTTTAGGCCTGGCATAAAATGGTAATATATACATATAAAGGTAAATTCATAGTGTACACATCATGTCAAACTAGTTATATGAGGACAGGGGAAAATACATACTAATACAAACTAATGCTTGTGTAATTTTTGTTTATACTGGTGGTTGTTTACCTTATTGTGATATAATAAGGTATTTACCACTACATCACTTGCCGCAGTGTATTCCCAAAGCTACAGTTGCAATAAATACTCCAAATGGTGGGAGAAGATGCAGTAATGCCAGACTTATGTTCAAATTATTATGTTTTTTTGTGCTGGCTGAAGCTTTTGAATAAAATTAACTAATTTTAACACTATTCTGGCATTACAGGCATTACATTTTCTGCCAGCCTATGCCAGCCAATCTCTACAGAACTGGCCAGCAATGGTATTCGTTGTCTACTCTATAGAGCCAAGAAAACCCACAGAGGTTTAGATTAAAACTCATTCTATATTTAGTCTACATTTAGGAAACCTATATGCCTGAATGTCCATTTCTCTCCCTTACTTTTTGTGAGACTGAAAATTAGTTTAGATTACTTTATTAAAATCATTATGGCAATAAAAAAACATATCAATAAAACAGTTTACTGTAAATTCACACCAGTAGTACTGTACATTCATACCAGTGGTAGTAGTACTAAAAGTAGTAGTAGTAAGAGTAGTAGTAGTAACATTTGTAGTAGTAGAGTTAGAGTTAGGTTTCCTATTTCCATTAAAACTATTAAATCTCCAGAAATTAAGATATGAATATCTCTTTCTCTGTGCATCACTTTACATATCATCATGTCACCTTCTGGTCGCATTCAAACTGTGAGAAAAGACCTCTCCAGAGCACGGACCATACTGAATTAAAGATGACGGTGATTCAATTTCCATACTAAAACAATCATTATAATTACTTTGCAGGCTGCCACTGACGAAATATAGTTCTCACAAGGTTTTATTGCAACAGGCTTTATTGCGGGGTCGAGTTTATGGCCTTATCTATTCAAAACGTAAAGTTCTGGTGAAGGCAATGCAGTTCTTCATTCACAAGAGATCATTTTGCATTTGTCGAAGGGGAAATGAATGGGGTTCTCAGGATCGAGCGCAGTCAGCAGGGGGCGCTAGTGTACACTTTCTCTCCACATATAACTAAGTTGCGAAACAGACCAAGGGAAATTAATTAATAGGGCTGTTTCCCTAACCATTTCCTCGCTAATCTATTTTCACCCTGTGGAAAACAAATGAAGGTCTAGGTTGTCAATGGAAGTTTTAAAGCACACTTTACATTATATCCTTGTCAATATCCGCCATTATTAACACTGAAAGGATAGCAGAGACTGTAACCCACATTACAATCAATGCTTCTGGGCTGATAAAGAGGTAGTGTGTGTGTGTGTGTGTGTGTGTGTGTGTGAAAGCGAGATCTTTTAATGTGTAGGCTGCAGAGGGAAGTGATTCACTGTAATGAACTGCAAGGCTTCATACATCAGCGTAACCTACACGTACTCACATACTTCTGCAAGCAGGAATGCAATATGTGTAAGCAAACACGCAGGGCTCTATTTTCTTGATGGCGGATGGCCGAGCTTTGCGCCAGTGAAGTGGTATTTTCGTCAGGCGGGTGCACACATTCTTTTTCCCGCCCACAATCAAATACACACACAGAAGTCACATGCCTGCTCATGCTGCGCACACACAATTTCGCAGTCAGGGACACCTTTGAGCAAATGCACACTTGTAACAAACATAATGCAACCACTTAAAACCACTAATACACACAGTACATACTGTACTGTACATCCATCCATTTCTGCAGACATGAACAAGAAACACACAAAGAACAACCGTGAATCACACAAAGTATAGTAATGGAAAAGAAATAATTAAACGAGGGATACAGGAGTAATTTTTACCGTCAACATTGTCATAACTCCAGCCTTTTTTGACCAGTACTCTTTTTTTCCCATCGATCTTTTCTGACCACGTCAATAGCTTCACTATAGAGCTACTTACATCTAACTTGCTTGGGTGCAGCTCTACAATACAGTCTTATAGGGCCAATGGACAATCCCAAAATCAACCCCAAAAGCCAAACCCAAAGCATGTCTTTTTCAACATAGTGATTGCTTGTTCTGTAATTGCTAATAGTGTTTTTTTTGGAAATTACCGTAATTCTTCATTTAAAGGTAGTAATCTGTGCCAGCCTCAGCTGATGTGTCCACCACCGTGTCTCGCCACTTGCGTTTTAGTGTCCCATGATGGTCTACATGTTTGTTTTCCACACTGACAACAATACAATTATGGGGGAAACACTGAATACTTTTTGTCATGAAAATTGAAAAATATAAAAATATTGACTACTGGCTGTTAGCAGATTCAATAAAAAAATATTAGTTTTGGTATTGGCCTTCAAAACCCATATCAGTAAAACCCTAGTAACTTTCAAAGTGTCCTTGAACAACTGCTCCAGTAGAGCTGCTCAGTGGCCACCAGTAGAAGACTGTGGTTGTACTGGGCAGCTCCCAGTTTGAATGTAAGTAACTGTATGAATCTGAAACAAGATGTCGCTGATGTCAGTCGATTTTCCCTGGATAAATGAAGGTTAAAAAGTCACCCATGCTGTGAGTTAAAGCTCATATTTAGAGAACACTAGCAATAGGTATTCCCCTTCACCCACCTTGCCGTGCAACACAAGCCGTCGGCCTTTAAGACATATCAGACACCCACTGACCTATATGAAATCCATAACACCGGACATTATTGACATGCTTGGACTGCATTAGTGCATTATTGAATAAACTATTGACTTATTTTTGCATTTTCATATTAGCAACCACACATAGAACGACTGAGTCCAACATTTTAATAGTGACATTAGTCCAGCATCGATTTTCGCCCATTGACATTCTGTCATAATGTGTTTCATAAAAATCTCCGTCGGACACATTAGGATGAAAAATAGGTCACCGTTTTGTTTCGTCACTGAATGAGATGAACGGGAATTAGGTTTGAAAAACACATTGTCCCTACTGTTGGAAGTTGCACTGACATTTGAGATGCTCTCAGGTGTTCGTGAGTGTGTGTGTGTGTGTGTGTGTGTGTGTGTGTGTGTGTGTGTGTGTGTGTGTGTGTTTTGGGGGGTTGGGGGGCTAGTATGGATCAGGCTGTATCTATCTGTCAAACATGACACCTTGTCTTCTACTGTTTAAAAATGCTATTGATTGGCCTGATGGCACTATAAATAGAGGTCAAAATTTCAAAGTTAAACTTTCAAAGCCTCTAATTCCTACACCGTTAAGTTCAACTGTCACAAAACTTGGCACGCACAAACATTTTTAAAGTATTTATCACATTGACCACATAATATCTTGTCAGTCATCAGTCAGAAATTCAGTGGATATCAGCAGGTTTGAAAGTTTTCCTGGTAAATTATGTTAGATGCAGGGACTTTGCCATAGCAATTCATGTCTTGACTGACAAGATATTATTTGGTCAGTGTGACAAATGATAAAAAGAAGATGATTTGGACTCACCTAGAATAATGTATGGGGAGTGCTACACCATGCCATACCCAAATGACACCCATGATTGGCAGAAATGACACCCTAAAACACCCTCCCAGTAGTGCTAATGAGCCAAGAGGAAGAAAATTATGAGCAAAAAAAGTTTACATTTACCCCATCCATTACACAACCCCGCTCACCTACTACACATACACAGCCTTGTGGATGACATGATGCGGGTTGTCACGTTGACATGCTACATAGTGGCTCCTAATGTTGTTGCAGACTTGAACGTCGAATAAGCACAGTTGCTCATTCATTCTGTTTACACCTCGGGGCAAAGCGGAAAGAGAAAGAGAGACATAGAAACAGTGATTTCATTTTGAATGTAGCCAAGGTAACACTTTGTCGTAATATCATAAAATTAATTACAATTACAATGCAGACGAGTTAATTAGACTTTTAATTTGAAGAAACGCTGAATGGAAGATAGCGTTGCTGCTGGTTGAAAACCTCAATTCTCCAAAATGTCAACTTTCCAGGAGTAGAAGAAGAAGAAGAATACTCAGCTTGATCGGCATGCATTTTTGAGTTTACCCAGTGGGTTCTGAAAGGGTTAGGTCAGGTCAGGTTTTGTCTCTTGTTGTTTCTAAAGCTGTTTTAATGTGAATTTCTTACCATGCCGTAATATCATATTGTGAAAACATTGTGAACTTGGATGAACTTCCTGCACATCGCTGTCTATCAAATTCCAAGGTTTTTAACACGACAGCAGCAATATAATCACACCAATAGATCAGAATGTGTGTCGAATATGTGTCTGCAGAAACCTCTTATGTCCAATTCTGACATAAACAAACCATTGTACCATAAACAAAGATCGGACATCTCCTATCTATATGAAAAAATATAGACCTATATTGACAAATTGAAATGTATTGACCATGGGACCAGGCCAAGCCACGGAAAATGTCATTATTGTTAAATGTCAAAACATAATGGGCAAAAATCACCCAGAGCTTTTTATTTCAGTTTCTGGAAAGTTAGCTTTTTGGAGATATGAGGGTCCTGATGTAACAGGACAATAAAAAACCCTTACTACAGGCTGCTTCTGTGTGTGTGAGTGTGTGTGTGTGTGTGTCATAGGGAGCTTATTGCAAACATGACTTAGCTCTTAGTCTTGCTAGGCCAAACTATCTCCACACTTAATTTGAGGAGAATGCCCTGGGCTGTTTCTGAAAACCAATCACAGTCGTCCAGGGCGGGGCTTAACTCAATCCCTGTTTGGTTGATTTTTAAAAAAAATCCACAGAATGAATTGCACAGGTCTGCCATGTTGCAAGATCCAATTCATCAAGTTTTCCATCGCTGTGTTTTAATCACTAGCTCTATAGAGCTCAACAGTGTGGTTCCGGAAGTGAAAATCCCATTCATATTCTGCATAGGGATTTTGATTATTAGCCATAATGTCGTAACCATCCAATGTAGACTCACCACAAGCTAGTAGATTGTGAAACAATAGTGTATGCTCCTGTAGAAGCCACAAGTCCGTATGATATCAACCTTGTTTTGAGAAAAACATGTTTTATTCGCGATGTCATGGAGAAGTACTACACTACCCACAATCCTAAAGTGTAACAGCGATGTCTCTGATTGGTGGAGCTCGCTGTTACCATGGAAATGTTTACCGCACCCGCAAACGTCTTGTCAGCTAATGTTAACGTTAGCTACTAACGTAACCTAGCTAGCTGCTTATCCTATGCAGCTGGAACGAATCACTGTACCATGTCGATGACAACACTTTACACTATACTATATGAAACACTATATATACACACACAAAACAACAATATCAACACTATACTATTGACAAATGTTAAATTCAAGAAGAAGCGCGCTAAACTATCGTTAGTTTGGAAGTTTTTGGAAAAGTATCATTCGCAATGGTTTATGGGATGAGTAGTTCCTTCACTTCATAAAATAATTATGTACACAGTCTTGTACCTTTGCCTTTTCTTCCGTTTTCCTATCTTTTTTTTGCTCAGAATCAAATGTTTTATGGTCACGATTCATCATCTAGCTGGTTGGCTTGGTTCCAGCCTTAAAACTCATTATATAAGGATTTTCTGAAATGTCTATGGAGTAAATGAATGGGAAATTTACTTCCGGAACCAGAGCCGTAAAAAAAGTGGGCGGTCACTGTTGCGCTCTATAGCTAGCTTGTGTTTTAATTACTACCTATAAAGCTAGCTTGTTGTGTTTTAATCACTACCTCTATAGCTAGCTTGTGTTTCATTTACTATCTATATAGCTAGCTTGTTGTGTTTTAATCACTACCTCTATAGCTAGCTTATTGTGTTTTAATTGCTACCTCTATAGCTAGCTTCTGTTTTAATTACTACTGCTATATGTTGTGTTTTAATCACTACCTAGCTAGCTAGCTTGTTGTGTTTTAACCTCTATAGCTAGCTTACTGGCTACGTTGTTGTTGTTGCACTACAGCAGGGGATTTTGAAAAAGTTACACAATGGAAGTAGAAAAGGAGGGGAATTCCACTGAAATTCCCTGTAGGTCAGACTACTGTTTTACGCTGATACCGATATTTTTGAATTCAAGCTTCTAGCAAACTACAAAATGTTTAAATTTGCCCTGTTTCATGCCAAAAAATTCCAAGTATTCTGTTTCCCTCAGAATTTTATTCTTGTCTGAAACAACATTTAGTACCATTAAGTGACACTAAAACTCTCCGCTGAAAGCCGTGAGGCAGGTTTCATTACAGGTTTTACAAACTGTTGAGTAAAATCCTCCCACACCACAATTTTTTATCTGGTCAAACATCTGATATGTTCTCCCTGCGTTTGTGTTGGGTTTCCTCCAGGTTCTCCGGTTTCCTCCCACAGTGACAAGTCAGGTGTATGGGAGTCTCTAAAATTGCCCATAGGTGTGAATGTGTGCATGAGTGTGGTATTCTGTCTATGTGTTTAGCCCTGTGATGGACTGGCAACCTGTCCAGGGTGTTTCCCTGCCTTCCACCCAGTGCATGCTGGGATTGGCTTCAGCATCCCCTGTAACCCTGAATAGAAAATTAGCTTAACCCTTTAAAACCACAACTTGGACTTCATGTAAAAACAACTAAACAGTGTAGAAACAGACCCGCGTTGTACAGAGGTGGTGAAAACAGGAGTCAGGCTCCTTCGCTGCATTCTCTTCAAAAAAGGATCAATAATGAATTGAGCTTTTTGTTCTCTCACATTTAAGATCTCTCTCTCTCTCTCTCTCTCTCTCTCTCTCTCTCTCTCTCTCTGTTGTTCTCTCACTTGTTGTGCTGTAAAGAGGTATTGATAATCTGATCCTCTTCTCTGTATAGCAATTGTACAGTTATGGCTCCTGTGACTGTTCTCTGCCGTTTTATTTCCCATTTGTCGTTTGTGTCGTGCAAAGCCTGTGATGCGCTGGGTGCTGCGAGCTGAAAGGCTTCAAACTCTTCCCCAGTGACGAGGAGGAGAGGGGGAGTAAGTTTCTGCTTATGATCTAGCTAGCAGAAGGCAAGAAAAGCTTACGATAGGAAAATAAACCACTCTCTACTTTTACAAGGACTTTACCGGTTAAAATCACTAGACAACCGCAATGAAAAACCATCAGCGCATTGAACTATTTACACCAGGATGTACGTTTTGCTGTCCACCCCTAACACAAAGGGTTCTATATAGTACCCTAAAATGGTTCTTTGGTCTTGCACGATAGCAGAACCCTTTATGGTGCTATAAAGAACCCTTTCAGAAAAGGTTCTCTACAGCACCATGCTCAAATATGAAATGAACTGTTGCAGCCGCATCGCCTGCAACGTTGCTGCAAAACGTTGCGTTTTTAATAGGGCTGCCCCCTGAAAGTCGACGAGTCAAATCATCTGTCAGAGACCCGTCAGTCGACTGAGATTCTTCAAGTCGAGCAGTCGTTTTGTTTTTTTTTGTCAGTCAGTGTGCATTAAAATAACAGGATAAAACAGATAGAAGCTTACAAATGCTTTCAATGAGGAATTGAGGAGTTATTATAAGGGGAATCTATAGTTTTATATTCTATTTAAAAAAAAAAATCCATGTGACAAACGGTGGCAGATCTGGCCGAGAGTCTGTATCAAAACATTGTGCAAGGCCCAGCGCAAATGGAACGCGAGGACAGCAGAACGGAAACTGAGCTTCCTCCAAAAAAGAAAAAAAATGACAAGGAGAAGGAGATAGCCATGCTGCTGATGATGTCAACTGATCAAGAAGAAGAGGGACTGTCACTGATTCAGAACGAAATGAAGACATACTTGCAGGATCAAACAACAGATGATGCGGGGCCACTGAACTGGTGGAGAAGAAACAACGACCGCTATCCAAAGCTGTCCACAGCAGCCAAACGTGTACTCTGCATCCCCTCCACGTCTACACCATCGGAGCGAATATTCTCAAAGGCCGGCTTCATCGTTAACAAGACCCGAAGTTCACTTCTCCCAAGTAATGTAAAGTAAATTTCCCTTCCCTTCCTACTATATTTTCATTTCCAAAAGTGCTCTTACTGTATATATTGTGTTTTTTTTTTTTATATAAGAGCTCTTACTGTAATTACTGTAATACTGTAAATATTGTGTTGTTTTTTTATTGTAAATACTGTGTACTGTTGCCCTTTTGCACATTCCCGTGAGCATTGCCACTTTTAATTTCACTACACACCCCGTGTGTGTATGTGACAAATAAAGTTCTTCAATCTTGAATCTTGAATCTAATGTTGATAAACTAGTTTCCTCTCCCACACTTAAGATTTATTTATTTTATGTTTAAAGAGAAATACAGTAGCCTATAAGCCTGAAGACGAGTTATTAAAGTTATTATTTCAAAGCGCCGTGAATGCCGTGAATTTATTTAAAATGGTTTCGGTTTCATTTGTTCATTTACACGTTGTTTTTCATGTTTAAACTGAAGTGAAATAAAAAAATTAGGTTATAAGAGCTTGATTTAAACAGAAACACGTGTGCTGTCTGTCTCATTATTCCGACAAATCCATATGGTAGCCCGACATTACGCCTATATGTCGGCAATTCAAATAGGCCGCAATTCAAATCTTGCATCATATGCACCTGTCTTTTATTGATTTTTAAATGCTCAAAAATATGTTCCCATGACTCTGTTGCATTTGACTATGTTAACGTGGTCGAAATCATCACTGAAACTTATGCCAATGGATTTTCTGATTCTGATAGTCTATATTATTATATCTATATTAAAAAAATAAATAAATGAACGAATAGTCGAATCGCCGTATTGAACGGCCGAATCCGATTCGACTGACAAAATTCTGAGTCGGGTACAGCCCTAGTTTTTAACGTCATGTCTTCCAGCAGAATTTCCACTGGAATACATAGCATCCCTCCTCTCCTTTTACTAGCCTTATTAGCACTGAAATAGACCCATATGAGATGAAGTGGTGAGGATATATGAGGATAGCGGCCTTTAGATTAATGCTCTTCTGGAAGTATACTTTTGTTTCAATCGGTGGCTGTTTGTCTTGTGATGATCATTGACTGGAGGCAACAGTTTACCCTCCTTTTTATTCACCACTACATCCTTGATGACAAATCGCTGTCAAACTGGACCTCCCTACACCAACACATTTTGAATTGCCGTAGCTTATACATGGCTATTTTCTCGCTTTGGGGGGCTTGTGTTGGAGTCTTCAGTTTTCTCTTACATGTGCAGGAAAACAGATTTGGTTCAGTTTTACCTTGAATAGCAACAAGGCTGAATTCATACAAAAGGAGAAAATCTGATTTTATTCTCCTCACGGCACAGGTCTGGTCTTCTCCTGGCTGTCCGAACAAGGCTAGGAATCAGATGCACGGCGGATTCTGCTTGTCAAGGAAAGCAATGACGAGCTCAGATCTAAAAAAAAAAAAAAAAACCCTCACACTTAGACCACTGGTCCTGCTGGAAATGCAGAACGCAGCAGGGGGTTGGAAGCTGATGAGGAGAGTGTGTGTGTGTGTGTGTGTGTGTGTGTGTGTGTGTGTGTGTGTGTGTGTGTTTGCTGGCTAAATAACACACAAAGGATCAGCCAGCATGGGGATACAGGGGCAGCCAATTTCACTCCATTCCACAACAAGGATCTGATGGGCTATAGTCTTTTGATGCTGGGTCAAATATCATTGGAAAATCCCCCAGAGCAAAGCCACACACACACAGATACAAGGTGGCAAAAGGGATTTCATGTAAAAATTGTGATGCTTATTTTGTCGCCTTGGCGCACTGAAATGACCTTAGCTACACCCTGCCTACCAATAGCAATCAGGCCGTTTTCATTACAATGCTGGGAATAGCTGGGAATGTTTGCACGGAAAATGCAAAATCTCCCTCTGTAAATTCCCCTAGAGCCTACTGCCTTCATTTTTCATGACAAGATACAAATTTCACACCTAGACGAAGAAGATGAACGCACACACCAAAAACAAATTACGGCTGAAGTTACTGAGTATTTGATAATTTGAGACGGATTTAAATTTGCCGACTATCTCCGCAAATATTCCAAATCACTGGACGTGCCCAGGTAATATTAGCCCTGTGTGGATAGGGCTTTAGACGGAATTCTTTTATGTGTTTTAACAGCTTAGCCCGATGGGAATTTCCCAATGCGGCTATGAGGAGAATGGAGCCAAGAAGACTTTAGGTTAGACTGCTTTAACAGGGGGCAATATTAGGTTTAGAACTCAAACAGCATATCAGTTATATCTGTTTGCACAAATGATTGCATGCCGCCACCATTTTTAACTTTGAGGGGAAAAGTACTTTACTTGCCTCCTATTTCCCTTCCCACATTATTACAGGAAGAGTTCCATGCCATAATGTCATATATTCATGTTGGAAAATGAATGGAACAACGAAAATAAATAATTTATTGTTCAATATCTCTAAGATATTGATAATTCAGCCTGCAAACTGTTTCCATTTTGACAACCAAAGAGTTGTTGCCAGCCAGTGTGCAGTCGCAGATCCTGAGGTGAGGCCACGCTCGTCCAGGCTTAAGACTAGGGGCTGATCAAGCTTTTGTTTTGTCTTGTTGTATGATGATACAGTGTTCATTAGCATTATCAGTCCATTTCATCATTTAAAAGTATGACAGCTTGTTTTCATTTTGTGTTATCAACCATTTTGACATCATAGATTCAGAGTCACTTTGTCTCAAATAGTGGATATCTCATTTTGGATGGAAACTCTTCCCCTTGTTGAACAATATGATGATTTATATCAGGATATATCAATCAATATATCAAGGCTATGCTGGTTTCAATGACTGTAATGCATACATTATTGAGTGTTACACAACGTCTAATTGTGAATGCCAAATGCGTACGAACCAGGTGATGCAGGGATGCATGAGGGATATACTATAGTAGTCCACACACACACACACACACACGCACACAGATTCAACATGTGAGGTAGACCTGAATGACTTTCCACACAGTATTACCATCTTCACACAAATTATCTTCCTTCTGGTCTAACCCTGAAAAAAAAATCCCATCTAACCCAGTGAGACATTTAGGTTTTTTAGGGTTTTATGTGTTATTCTCATCCAAGGAAAAGAGAGAATTCAGCCTTCTACGGTTCTCAGGACGGCCTTTCAAAGAAAATTATGTATTTAAAGGGGTTTTCGGTCAGGCTACTGTATTCTCTGCCATCCAGCGATATCTAGATGAATCTAGTCGATGGTTCATCTGAGGGAAAGTGGCATTTAGAGAAATTGGGCTTATGACTGTTTTTTATCATCCAATGAAAAAGCAATTTAGCAATATTTGGTACTTCTTAGTACCGCTCAGGCCGACTGTTTTAGCCTATGAGAGGACAAAGACACCCCGATATTTGGTGAATACCTCGGGGAACGCTATTCCGCTGCACTTTGTTCAAGCCCTGGACCCCCTAAAATGATTTCAGGACCTTTTTTTTTCGGTCCTTCAAAGAAAGAAGGCCTAAACTTCCAGACCAAGCCAGTCCTTCCCTGCTTTGCATATTAAAGTAAAACCTGGAGCTTTTGAAAGATTTCCGACACTTGTCGGCAGTTGTATAAGCAGGGATGTAGTGGAGGGTAAACCCACCTAAACTTAGTTAAGACATCTTTTTAGTTGCTAAATAGGCCCGTTGAAACACCTTCATGAGATAAATTCAAAGTATACATCACAGTAATTATATTGGCGGTTGTTTGTCTTATTATGATCAACAACTGGAGGTCATAGTCCACCTTTTCATTTGCCACTTAATTGTTTTTAGGGCTTATTTCTATTTCCACTGTGGTATAAGGCTGGAGCTTTAGCAACATAATAAGGCTGGAAAATTAGGGTAAACTATGACCTCCAGGCGGTGATCATCATAAGACAATATAAAGAAATAGCAATTTATATGCTCAGAAAATCATTAATTTATACGTTTCCCCCCTTAGAATAGCCTATCCTCACAGTTTGATGTTATTTAGGATGATGTATATTTTTAATTTATCTCATGGAGATTTATTTCAGGCCTAAAAAGGTGGCAAAACTGTGTGAACTCAGTTTAGGTGGGTTTACCACCCATTACATCACTGGTTATAGAGCAATAAAAAACACATAGATACAGATAAAGCCTCTTTTCAGACGGCTCTGATCTCTGCCACTCACATGGAGGTGATGTTCTGGAAAAGGTCCTCGATGCTCCCGCTGCTGTTCCCGGCGCTCCCGGTGCCCTGGAAGGACAGGAGGGGGAAGAAATTGCCATTGTCGGACTTATTGCAGTAGATGTCGCTGGGGGAGCAGGTACAGGTAGGCGGACAGTCCAGCATGGAGCTCAGATAGTTGTGGAAAACACTGAGGAGGAATAAGAGCCTCCACCAGCACCAGATCCTGGGGGAACGGACGCCAAATGCGTCAAATACATCCATGCTTTAGCGACTCAAGTCCCCGACGTCTCAAGTTTGTGGAGCAGAAGCGCAAATCATTCAAATCCTCAAATCTTCAAGGTCTGATCCGCGCGCGTGTACGTGCATGTGTGTGTGTGTGCATCAGCAATGTATTTACTTTAATTATTTGGTGTTTTGGAAATATTGTACCAAAATAAAAGCCATTTTCTCTCTATGTGTGCGTGTGTGTGCGCGCGTGCCAAAGATTTTGATGATGCCAGTCACGGTTGTTGCTCGTTTAAAGCACGAAAAAAACGACGGATGGGAAAGAAAAGAGGGGAAAATTCCGACAATATTCCCGCTGAATGACATGAAGGTGTTTCAGCGCGCGTAGTCCCGTTCTCTCTCTCTTCTCTTTCTCTCTCTCTTCTCTTTCTCTCTGCATCGTTTTATGTCATCCCTCCATCTCTCTCTCTCTCTCTCTCTCTCTCCCTCTCTAGCGCTGTTGCTGTTGCTGCTGCTGTGAGGCTGCGTGAGTGGTAGAGAGCTAGAGAAAGAGACTCCATCCACCGAGATCCATGTCCCACCTACTGGGCAAAGTGGAAATTGACACAGATGTACACACACACACACACACACACACACACACACACACACACATATACACACACACACACAGATACACACAGAGAGGGGGGTTATTCTTGTACACTGTACAATGTACAGTATTAACACATAACCCCATGAAGGTAACATGGGTTATGCACACACACACACACCTGTCAGCAGCAGCATTCTGAGCAAGTCTTTTATCCGGAGTGCCTTGCAGCAACACAGCACTATGCTGTACATTTAATAACAATGTGAGTGTCTAGAGTGCTACAACCAGTGTTGCATAAATGCGCATTCAATCACATATCGGAGGTGGATGACATTGACTGGACCGGATCCCATTTTTAATAAAATGCCGATATCGGCCCCCGTATATCAGTCTAGCTCACCACATGGTGTTAAAGAGCCCCCTACAGAAAGGGTGAAGTCCACCTTGGCAGAATTCAGTAAAGGTAATGCATGGAAAAGATAGAGATAGGGGACATCAGAATGAGACACAGCCACACAGCACTATGCAGGGAACTCATCCAGCAGTAGGGCAACAAAAATCAAAATCTTATGATCTATAACTACATGGGAATAATGGGCCACTAATAGGGAATAGATTAAGGAATCCGGCGCAGGAAAGGCCAGCATATAGAGAATGATATAGGGGGAGACAATTCAGGGTAAGCAACAAGCTCTATAGAAGAAGATCACCTGTCCTTAGGAGTAGATGAACCCCAGCAGTAACAAGGCATAAACCAGTACCAGTGGAGAAAACACAACCTCAGACATAAGCTGTCACTATCAGTAGAAAATGAGCACCTTGGGAAAAAAACTGACACAGAGGACAGAACAGAAAAGTCAAGGGAGGGTTTCAGCAGAAAGGGGGCGGAAATTCTCAAGTGGGCCCTTGCTTTGAATTTGACAATTGCATGATGAAAAATCTAGCGTTTATATAGCATAAATACTAGCTCTCTCTGTGTTGCAATTTGACACAATTTGACCTGTTGTTTTATCACTGAACCTGTCGGTTGTTACAATGTTTCAACTTGCCGCTGAGCGAGACAGGGCTGTGCACAGACAGCAAGCGGATTTACTACCAATCTTACAACCACAAACGATGTTAAGCAAGACATCACTGTTTTTTGACTGCCGTGGCAATCGGTGTTCAAGACTGGACAACCAACCAGCACCTGGTTTAATTAGCAAAATTGAACCAATGGAACACCACCACAATATATTTTTCCATAGCCATGCAATATTACTTTCAGTTTACCTCTAGCCTGTGGCTATTAGAGTTTGAACATACTGTGCATCCTGAGAACAACTACTGTAGGTCATCACCATTATTATAATGGCAAGTAATCATCAGAGAGGGTCAAGCAGAGGCAATCAGACCACCTTAAAGCATGTTTATCAGGTATACAAAGCTGTCTGATATACAGTAACACAGGCAACACAAGCAACAAGTACAGTATATAATCAACCCATCGCACCGTAGCTGCGTAACAAACACAAATTTCAACACAATGGACAGCAAATATTACCAAAAATAGGCTTAATAGGATAGAGATCAAATGTATCAGTTGGGCATCACCACTGACAGCATCATAAGATTATACTAGCACACAACCAGCAGACATATCAACACAGCAGAAATAACACAGAATTGTGCCTAAATAGAGGCCCCATGATATGGAGCAGCCAGGACTATTCCCTGTGGCATTCACGTTACATTCACCTGTCATTCAAATGCACTAGTGAAAGACTAAAAATATCAAAAATGTAAACTGCAAGTATGTATGTTGTATGGTTTTTCAATTGTGCAAAAAACATGAAAAGAACAGATAATCAGATTTTGTGATGAACTATATACAAATCAATTGTCCATTGTTCTGTTTTTTATATAAATTTCATCCTCCTCTCCTTCATTTTGGCAAACTTGCCAAACACTTGTCCATTTGAATGTCCCTCTCTATGCAGAGTAACATTACATTGGAGAGTCTGGCCTCTTGCATGCACGTCGGTAAATCATTTTTGTTTCAGATGGCTGAAACTTCTCTCAGCCTTGGCACTGCTTATAGGAATGGCCTTGTAAATCCAATATATTGTGCACAGGTTGGTTGGCGACTAGGAACGGGAGGATTTGGTCAGTGTTCCATGGACAATTCCTTGAACATGGCATGGAAAGTGAGGAGCTCATCCACGACATCTTCGACGTATACACGTGCAAGCTTGTTCATCTGCTCAGGGGCATCAAGGTGGTTAAAATGTTTCGGATTCAGTACTCTGAACATTTTTGCCATTTCTCAGAAATCTGAATACCGATGCTCAAATTGGATCATAAACGCATCAAGTATATAAAAATATACCTCTGCTCTGAATCTCGGGTGTTCTGTATGGGCTCGTCTGCACACTTTTTCTTTCGAGCCCTTTCCTCCAGGTAATCAGTTTGGTGGTTGCACTTTTGGGCCATTTCCTTGGCCCCACTTTCCATGGTGCTGAAAAGCTGCACTGTGCGCAGCTGTGCGATATCATTCATACATCTGTCAATCAGGTCCACGACTTTGTTGACATCAACAGACTGTTGCAGGTAGTTTCAGTGGATGTTTTTGGAGTACTGCTGTTGCTCCTTGATGTGGCACAGGGCTTCCAGGATGGCGGGCAGGCCCAGTATGACGGCATCTGTGGCCTGTTTCCTAGAGGCCCATCTTGTGTCAGACAATCCTTTGAGTGTGAGCACTGTCTCCTCCAAAAGATTATGTTGCTCCTCTTCTAGGAAGTTGAATCGTGGCAGGCTTGACATTAAAAAATAATAAAGGGTTTCCAGGGTACCTGCACTGCATAATGCGCATGCAGCATCCATGAGAATAAGGTTGAGGTTGTGAGTGCAACAGTGCAACAGTGGACATAAAAGGCCTTTTCAGAGCAGTGTCTTTAACCCTTGCTTGCAACCCTGTTAGGTGCCCTGTCATTGTGCTTGCCCCATCATAAGCTGTCCCATCATAAACTTTACGTTGAGCCCAAGTTCAATGTTTATTAAAGTATTATAGAAGGCCTCGGCGCTGCTGTGGGGAAGTTCCTCAAATTGAACAAATTTAACCCTAGCCCTAACTATCCAGGGACTTAGTACTACTGGTACTTAGTTCCAGGAACTTTGACCTTTCCCTCCGGGGGAACTAGGTTCGTCTTGGGTAGTTCCTGGACCCGAAATAGTCCCTGCTAGCGAGGTATCGAGGGACCAGGTACCATTGGGGTGGAGTTGCATTACTGAACAACACTAATTGGTCAATACAAGCTACACAAAAATCGTCAAGTCCGGCAATTGTCATTTTTAAATACCGCCTTAAATCTCAATCTCTGCTTCAACTTCAGCACGTTCATACCAAAGCAGTGTTGGAGCAAATTGTAGAATTTTAAGTTTCACTTTCGTTTTCACAACAGGAGGCTCTGTTGGATTGAGTGCAGTGCTACTGGTCTACTGGTCTGTCTCATAAGGGGATGTGGTGTGTTTACAAGCAACAGCTGAGTGAACGGCAGCGAGATTAGTCTACGGCGCAACATAACGAGATGGACAGGCACAGCGTTAGAGATCGAGTTAGATCAATTTATATACATTGACCAACTTTTTATTTTGTGGCAGATCAATACCATAGCTGCTTAAACTTTCACCATGTTTTCTGTTGTTGGGGAACATTGCGTACCTAAGTATGAAACCAAACAGTCGCACTCCTTACTTGCATAATCTCCCCGGTACTTTGATGGGGTGGGAAAGCAACCTCGAACTCTTTTGGGGAACAAAAAAATTTAAAAAACGTAATGTGCGCTTGCAATTGGTGATGAAGGGCCTTACTACTTGCATAGTGCTCGTTTTGAACGCTCACAACTTGATTTGCATAATTTTTTGTTTTGTGAATAACACAAAAACTACGGTCTTAGCTCAAGCAACAGAGGCGCAATTCACCACATTTCATGGGGCCTGGCCTTTACATCAATGTCAAACAGAAAAAAACAGCAGTGCCTGCAGTCTCTTACAGTTTCCCAGTGAGCAACATTAACTTTAGCTACATCTTCTGTTTCGGAATGGGCTCCTCCTCCTCCATCATTTTCTTGAAGAACAAGCAGAACAATCACTAACTTTTTCTGTCTCTCTCTCTTTTATTTTCAATAATGTTATCCCCATTGTTACTTCAGGTGAGCTAGCTAATGCTAATTAGCTCTGCAAACCTTGTGCATTGTGTTGTGGTGCATAGCAACCAGAATGATGTAACACGCCCGTTGAACTCTTGCTCTGTTACTAGCGACATTGACTGCTGAGCTCTTTATTTCAGCATGAAAAAAGCCTCCTATCTGATCACGGCCATGACGCCACCAAATCTATCATTACTTATCAGGGGAACCTCAGTTAGATTAGTTTGACGGGTTGTAATGATGTCGGGGGAGGAAGAGTCCCGGTTTCAGGCCAGTGATAAGGACTGGACCTCCTCGCCAACATTTAATCTTCTTCATAATTCAGTCGTTACTGGAGTCTCACAACAGGTTCAAAGAATTCACTGGAGATGATCAGAGTTCGATGCATAGAGTTTTATTCTTCAACAGAAACAAAACCCGGGTTGTCTCCGGAACCAGACCGAAATACAACTGTCTGTGCATGATCTTATATATCCCAAGAACTGGGTGGAGAATACTGACTTTTTACGCCCCATTTCCCAAACCAACCTATTGTCATTCACAAACCAATGGTGTCATATCTCTCATAACTTCCAAATTTGGGCCCCACCATTATATAACACGCTTTGGGCCTATCTGCGCATGTCTGGGTCGGTGACCTCGGCCCTCCAGGTGGCCGCTACATCACCCTGGGTGCTCCCCCCTTACGATTGCAGGCTTGCCCCCCCCCCACGATTGCAGGCGCTGGGTACTGTTTAATTACACGATTACAAATGCTTTCCCAGCTGTGGGACTCTCTAGGCATATTCTGGGCATATTCAGCCTGTCCTCTTGACACCCTTATCTTGTGAAGACTCTAGACCATATTTTTTTTAAACTTTATGATTACCTTATGATTTTCAGGTTACATGCTTAATCAGACACAATCTTTATATTTGTGCAAACCTAATATATTGATATAAATGATATTACTTAACACAAGGCATATTATATCTTAACTATAATTATTTACAACAGTAACTCACTCACAGTTTGCAGCAAGTGATGTGGTTAGTTAGGCTTCTGCAAGCTGCACAACAACAACAAATGGATGGATGGACTGCATTTATATAGCGCTTTTACAATGTATGCCTCTCATTCACACACACACCGATGGCAGTGAGCTACCATGCAAGGTGCTGGCCTGACCATCGGGAGCAATTTGGGGTTCAGCGTCTTGCCCAAAGACACTTCGACTGGAGGAGCCAGGGATCGAACCTCTGATCTTCTGATTAGAGGACAACCCACTCTACCTCCTGAGCCACAGCTGCCCCATAAGAAGTTGGACTGAGGGCCTCAAAGTTAATATGCCAACTAGCAGAGTGAGCTTCACAATGCAAATTGGTATTTTTATTCAAATACTGATTACAGTCACTGGGCCTTGCAATGGTGATAGTCAACACCACGCGGGGATCGAACCCTCAACCCTGAGACTGCGAGACGGATGCTCTACTAGGTGAGCTATGCAGGCCAGTGCTATGCAGGCCAACAACAGCAACACAGACATACACACACAAGTCTGGGGAGTCTGTGTAACTGCGAGGTTAGACACACAATCAGTCAGTCAGCAGAATAGCTGAATTTGAAGTGTTGAAGGTTAGATTTATTTCAGGCCAGTTAATTTTGAAATACTGACACCATAGGTGTCCAGGTTAGAGCTGCACACACACACACACACACACACACACTGCACAAACTGCTTTGGCAATATTGTTTCTTTTTAACCTTCATGCCAATAGTAATAGTAATAGTAATTTCAATTGAAATTGAAAAAAATAGGCATACAGATGGATTTATAGTCAGCAGAGAGTATGTCTATATGTGAAGGAGAAAGAGAAAATATAGTGGCTATATTTTACTATGATGTAATATGCAGCCAGTATTAGCCTTTTCTTGAAAATCATCATCGTTTCCCAATAATGATTACTATTTTAAGTGTATCTTCAAGCTGCTGTGGCGCTGTCCATTTGAAAGGATGCTGACCTCAGAGTGTTGCAATGTGGACTTTGGTGTGCCACAAGGCTCTGTCTTAGGCCCACTACTATTCTCTATTTACATGCTGCCACTCGGTGACATAATTCGCAAATTCTGCATTAATTTCCATTGCTACACTGATGACACTCAACTTTACATACCTGTTAAACCGACCGATCACTCCCAAATCCCAAAATTACAGGCCTGCCTATCGGAAATCAACGCTGGATGTCACTAAACTTCCCACTTCTTAAATAGTTGTGTTCATTTTTTATTTTTACTGTTTTACTTTGTTTCAGTAGTGTTTCAGTAGGGTTTCAAAATAGAGAAATCAATTGTTTGAACAGGTTTCTGATTTTTCTAATAAAAATATAAAAACGCTTTTGTATTTTTTTGTGTGGGTTCTGGTCCTCTGCATCTATACAATATCTCAAATTGACAAACTAATGATCAGGTCTTATAGGTGAGGTTGTGCTGAAAAAAGGGTACAAAGCATGGTGGGGTAACATTTTTTTAAAGTGGTATATAAAGGCAAAATAAATAGCATAGCAACACGGCCAGAACCACAGAGAACCGGGCCAAGACCCAGCAGGGTTAATTAAAACTGAGATGTTGGTTGTGGGACCAGCTAGACATAGGTATCTGTTTGAGAATAGTACTCAAAATTTTGATAATTGTGTAATCTAATCCAGAGTCTATATGTCAAAAACCTTGGGGTTAAATTTGACCATACCCTCTCCTTCAACTACTAAAACAGCCTTTTACTATCTTCGCAATATAGCCAAGATTCGATCCATGTTAACAAAGGCAGACACAGAAATTTTAGTACATGCCTTTGTATCATCAAGAATTGATTATTGCAACGTCCTTTTTTCAGGCTTACCTACTGGGTGCATTAAATATTTACAATTTCCACAGAATGTTGCTGCCAGAATCCTGACCAAAACTAGAATATTTGACACCTATCCTGTCCTCATTACACTGGTTCCCAATTCAGGCCAGGTGCAACTTCAAGATCCTTCTATTTACATACAAATCATTACGTTGGATGGCACCGTCTTACTTATCAGATCTTATCACACCATTTATACCACCACGCACCCTCCGATCACAGGATGCTGGCTACCTGTCTAGCCCAGCAGTCAAAAGGAAAACTGCCGGGCTCTATCTCTGGAACAGTCTGCCTGCCTCAATCAGAAAGGCAGGCTCTATCGAAATCTTTAAGTCAAGGTTTAAAACCTATTTATTATCTTTATCATTTTACCAAACTTAGCCCTGCACATTCATGGAGTGGCTCAGTCTCTTCTTAGAGTGAGGCTAGACCTGTTAGCTCACCCTAGCTCAGGTTGCTGCCGATAGACACTTAGCATTGTCACGCCTTCCACCTCTGCCTCCTAGCTGTCTCTACCTGTCTGTCTCTGTCTGTGTGTATGTGTTGGCGGGCGTGGCTCCAGTCTCCGGCTCCTCCTTTCATCATCACCTCATCCCTATCACCTGCTCTACTCCACACACCTGCAATCCATCATCCCATCACCACCAGTTTAAGAACCCCGGCTTTTCATCCACTCATCGCCAGATCGTTTCTCGGCCGCTTTGCAGAGTTTACGCTCAGAGTTCCCTTCTTGCCTTCTAATCCTGATTCCTCTACCCAGATCCAGTCTCCTTCCCTGCCTGTCTGTCTCCTGGACCCCTGCTTGTCGCCCATCCGCCTGTCTGTCTCCTGGACCCCTGCTTGTCGCCCATCCGCCTGTCTCCCTACTCTGCTCCCCGCTCCTGCTCCAGCCCTGCTTCCCCTTGCCATCCCTGCACTGCTTTCCTGTTGAACATTTCACTAGTAAACCTGGTTTTTGTTCATACTCCGTCTCTGTGGTTCTGTGGTTTGCACTTGGGTCCTGTACTAGATCATAACAAGCATCTTGCCTACATGTCCTGTTCTCCCAGTCTACCTGCTCCTGTCTGACTCTGATCATGTCTGTCTGTATGAGTTAGAGTACATGAATGAATCTGCTTGCGTGTGTGGGTGGGTGTGTCTCCTATCTGCTTTCAGGCTGCAGCTGGGCAGTGTTGGCGCCTGCGTGGTCCCCCAGTGCTACGATGACGCTGACTGAGTTGCTGTTTGCTGTGATGCCCCACATCACATCTGGACGTCCCACCCAAATAAACTATTATGTATATTCTGGTTACTCTGCTTGTTTTTCCTTGTCCTCCATGAGGGTCCAAGGCTGGGGGGGTGTCGTGTACCACCATTTGTTGTTTTAACACTTTGTACCTGTAACTGTGATTAAGGGCTATACAAATTAATCTGATTTGATTTAGTCACTGACAGGAAATCTCTGCCCACAGGAAGTGATGTATTGAAACTGTGAAATCCTAAGCAAGTGAGCGCTCCATCTGGAGAAAGCTGGACTCACCAACATTAGATATTTTGCCTCTCTTGTCCCTTTGGTTTCCTTTGGTATAAAGCATCATAGACTTGCCGGATTGGTAAACATGAGCACGCTGTGTGCAGTTTACTGACGTCACCTTACAGGAGTTTTGGGTATTGAAGTTCAAGCAGCGCTCATGTTCAGCTGTCACCCACTCATACCGTATATGTCAGAGTGTCAGAAAAACAACTTTAATCCAATAGAGCGCTATATAAACAAAAATAGCAGTGGAGCAGCAATGCTGCAATGACAGATTGGAATGTAAATGCTGTGGCCTGAGAAGACAGACGTATGAACAGAAGGAGAGCTACCTCCCTCTCTGAAGTACCCAGGGGTGCTCCCATGGGAGCTGTTTTACCAAAGGCACACTGCAGGACAAAGAGAACAGGGAAAAGAGAAGAGAGTTCAGTCTGACTCTTTCTTACTCTGTGACTTCCTATCCCTTCCCATCTCTCTTGCGCTCTCCCAGCACACACATCATATTGCTGTTGTCATGTGAAATCCTTTTAACTCCAATTTTGGTGATTTTTATGCAGGGTTCCCACGGGCCTTGAAACTCCTTGAAAATTTGTGGATTTGCGAAAAATATCTAAGGGCCTTGAACGTTTTTTGAAAATGAATGGATGACCTTGAAAGCATTTTCTTTTCTATTAAAATCGTGTTGTGTCAAAGATACATGTCCTTCTATACATGTGTGCTAGTGGCCATATACGTGTAGGACACTGAAGATGATGTAAGTATTCAAATATGTAATTTAGCTCAGTTTTCAATGGAATTTGTTTTTCCAATTTTGCATTTTTGCTTGTTAAGACTTTTGAATAAATTAATTCAAAATATTATTTTTAAGGCACAATGGCTTGAAATTGAATGTGCTAATTATTGAATTTAACTTTTAGATATAATTTCCAATTTGGATTTCCCAATTCAAATTCCTGAGACGCACATCTGGGCACAAGGGATTTTTGCTCCCTTATTGGCATTGTCAACAACAAAAAAACGTGTAGGGTGTAGGTGTAGGGTCAGTAGATAATTATTGAATTGAACTTTTAGATATAATTTCCAATTTGGATTTCCCAATTCAAATTCAGTTTTCCTAATTCAGATTCCTGAGACGCACATCTGGGCACAAGGGATTTTTGCTCCCTTATTGGCATTGTCAACAACAAAAAAACGTGTCGGTGTAGGGTCAGTAGATGTGATACTGTACAGCCTGTATTTACTTTTTATTGGAAAGAGTTATCTTTTACCACTTTTTTGTAGGAGGCAACAGAAACAACGACAGGTTCATTGTTGTTTATTTAGCTGCTAGAGTGTCCAAGTTCCTCGTTTATATCATCTCAGTATTAGGACAGCTCCACCGATCCTACCATTACACAAAACTATGGAAAAAGTAGTTTATTTTTATATTCTAAAAAGGGAACAATATACACAAACATTTTAGACCATATTTTGTTATTAAATAAGGGATTCACTTGAACATGTTTTAAATTAACAAACTGATTCACACAGAAATAGGAGGATTCTTCAAGGGGTCTTTGGTTAGGGCAGTGATTCTATATAGAACAGCAATGACTGTTTGACTGTAGACTGATTGTCTATTTGTCTATCAAGTCATTTTCTGGTGCTATACAGAAGAGTGTAAAAAGCCAAAAATTTATAAAAAGGGGAATATGCAGACCACATACATTCAATAAGGGCTGCACACTGATTCATGTAAATAGATATAGAAAAAGTCCACATTGCTTTATTCACAGATTTTATTACTAAAAGTAAAATTGGTATTTGTTTAAATTTTTGTTTCAGTGTATTTATTAATTTATTTTTTCAGTTTAAAGACTGAAGTGAATGGCCATTACACTGACCACATCTTCGCCTCATTGCATTAGTAAGCTCATTACAATGCCAACGTGAACTCCAACCACAGTGTTTCATGCTGGCTGTCATTAATAAAAGATGCCGCTCCATTAATGGCAACCACAGCCCCTCTGTCTCTAACAAGAAACACTCTAAAATGCATTGACGCATGTAGAAAGACATGGGTACATTGAGTCCTGCAGAAATACCATTTTTGTCTCATACCACTGACATACACTCAGGTCCAAATCCGCTATTGCGATGACAATTTGTGCATTTCCATTCCCAAGTTACTGCTAAGAGCAGACTTTTCATCTTATTCACTAAGAAATGTATGCAAATCAAGTTGTGGTACAAACAAGCTCTCTAAAAGACCATTGCTTTTGTCATTTTAGTTTATAATATATATATGTTATGGGGGGCCAAAAAGGAAATATTTATAAATATTTATATATAATGATTTTTTTTTAAATATATACAATGAAGTTTGATAATATATATGTCACGGTAAATGTGGGAAAGTGGTAAATGTCTACAATTACTGGTAAATGTTTTCAGCAGGGCGGTAAATTTAAACATTTCCTGGTTTCCTTCAGTGTCCTGCTGGCCGCATTTCTGTAATGTTTCTTTATGTTGCGCAATGTGTCACTGTCCAACGCTATAGTTCTGCACCTGAGGGTCTTTTGATGAATTCAATCACATTAGGGTATCGACCGAAAGGTATTTGTTGTAGCAGAGCCTTATTAACAAGTTACACTACATTCTTTGGCAAAAGGCAGGGTCTGCCTTTGCCATTTTCTGTGTCTCCATGTTTGTAAGACATGGCAAGAAAATTATATTACAATGCATAACTTAAAAACAATGCCTAATAACTATATTAGGATGAAGACCCAATGTTAGGCTGATATGCAAAATAATCACAAGATGAGGATGTTTTTCAAACGGTTTTTATAACCAATGAACTCAACAATTTGCACATAAGATAGCTCATGTATATCAAGTTAATCAACAAAGCAGATAACAGATTAAAACAATATTATTATGGCTAGACCTCATATTTGAAGGCTCAAAGCTGCCAAAATACATTCTCGGGAACAACTTCCTCACAGATTTCACATTGTAATCTTCACAATAACATAAACACTGAGAAGCATAGTGAAGCATTTTTACAGAGTCAACAATGCACAGAGTATTTATAAATAAATAAACAACGCTTTTGAGACTGATAATGCAAAAAGTGCATTCCATTTTCTACTAACCTCATTATGTCCGTTTGAAAGATCGGCAGTATTGGTTTATTTTAAGGTGCCCACTATATACATACTGTATTTATTCAATGCAGACCTGCTTATTCCAACAGGTAGTTCTTCCATGGCATTTACTATTACAAAGCAGCCTCTGCCTCATCCTCTGCAAGACTCAGAAATGACTCTATGCAGGGGTCAAACTGGTTTCGGGCATAGAGCTGCTTAAGGCCGGGTTCACACCAGATGCGGAACGGCGTCGAAAGGCGACGAATGGCGACAAAAGGCGACAAAAATTATTTCGCCGCCCATGTTAACCAATGTGGCCGTGCACAATGGCCGAATGGTCGCGGCCTGCAGCGATCGTTTCGGCGTCTGGTCTAATTTTTCTTGATTTGTGAGCGATCGTGCCAAGCTGGGCAGGAAGTCAGACACAGGAACGGCATAGAGCATCCGGTCAGTTTCCAAAATATAACAAATTTCAAAATAAAACACCCTGATTGATGATGGCGTGGGATATCCAGTCTATATATATACATATTCCTCAGTTGTGTCTAAACTTTTACCGTCTATGTGTCTAAACAGAGAGCGAGAGAGACGAGTAGGCACATGAGAGAGAGAGAGAGAGGAGCAGGAGAGAGAGAGAGAGGCGAGCAGGAGAGGGAGAGACGAGCAGGAGAGAGAGAGAGAGAGAGAGAGAGAGACAGAGAGAGACGAGCAGGCACACGCGCAAGCAGACAGAGAGAGATAGAGGGAGAGAGACAGAGGGAAAGAGAGACGAGCAGGCACACACACAAGCAGAGAGAGAGAGAGAGAGAGAAACACCAAACCCCTACATTGAGAAAACCAGCGGAGATCGGCGCCGAATGGCGCGTCTGGTGTGAACAACCAAACTCCTGCTCGCTCGATCGGCGCCGATCGCAGCGCTTCCTTTTCCTTCCGAGTCCAGTGTGACCCGGGCGTAAGAATGCCATTCTTAGTTTGTAACTGCTATCCTCTAATAACTGCCAAGACATTGCTAATTAAGAAAATAAACATCAACAAACAATTTACAATTTTCAGTTGCAGTGCTGCAAGGTTGAATGGCATGGCAGATCAGACCAGAAACAGAAGTCTCGCTCAAGGAGAAGTCTCGCTCTGAAATCTGAAAGATGAAGTGAGTTATTGCAGGAAGAGGTTAAACAAAGGTTTCTGGGTAAACAGAGGTCTATGTCTGTAGGGATCCTTTCCGTAATGTCGAATAACAATCTGAGCCTGTCAGTGGCAAAAACAAGCACTTTTAGTGGACGTACTTTGATCGCCACACTTGCCCCTGCGGATTACGTTGCACCCATAGCAGCCCGTTTTGCGACTGCTGGCTGAGGCGATCTACTGGAGCAATTCCAAGACTTTTTGTACCTATTTTGGTATAAATGACTAATATGTACAAATAGAGCCCAGGTTTAAAAATACCAGAATTCCCCTTTAAGATGTTGAACTCAATGAATCCCGTGCCTCATAGAGCTCAGTTTACTACAGAAGCCAATCCGAAGAGGTATTTTGGTCACGTGATATGTCAGCCCCACAACAAATTGTATGGTAGGACAGAGAGCCTCGTGCTATTTGTGAGAGCGTTTTCCACTCACATTAACTGGGAAACGTCCACATTTACCAGCTTTACCTTGGGAAATGACTAAATTTACCGCCCTGCATGGAAATGTTTACATTTACCGGGAAATGTCTACATTTACCACTTTACGACATTTACCGTAACATATACATCGGATTTGATATATATACAATGAACTTTAATATATATACAATAATACAATAATATTTGACATCAGACTTTATACATTGGGTTTGATACATCAGATTTGATATGTATACATCAGACTTCGATACATCGGACTTTGAGTTTTGATCAGGCACTGAACTAGCCAGCTATTCAGCGCCACCGTGAGCGATCTGAAAGTTAAATTATCTTTTGACGAGTAAAGATAATGACTGACAGTTCAAGGGAAATCTAATATATATTATGTTATGAATTTATTGGCTACTTTGAACATTGTGTTTCGATCAGGCATTGATCTAGCCATCTTTTCAACATCAACGTGACAGATGCATATTTGTTTATACTCTAGTGGAGCGGAATGGCTGAGAATGCAAGGGAGCCTGTACAATCACTGTTAAACGACAATAGTTTTCTAGAAACTAAAGCGATAACTTGCTCCAGGACACCGAATGTTACGGCTGTTGACAAGGGCGCCCCTGCTTTCAGTCAGTTTCGTGGATCTAATTGCAGATATTCAGGAATCACTTACACAGTAGCCATCTGGTCCGATCTCACAGAAGAGCTACTATAGCACAAATTGTTAATGCTGGCTATGATAGAAAGGTGTCAGAACACACAGTGCATCGCAGCTTGCTGTGTATGGAGCCGCGTAGCCGCAGACCGGTCAGAGTGCCCATGCTGATCCCTGTCCACCACCGAAAGCGCCTACAATGGGCACGTGAGCATCAGAACTGGACCATGGAGCAATGGAAGAAGGTGGCCTGGTCTGATGAATCACGTTTTCTTTTACATCATGTGGACGGCTGGGTACATGTGCGTCATTTACCTGGGGAAGAGATGGCACCAGGATGACCTTTGGGAAGAAGGCAAGCCGGCGGAGGTAGTGTGATGCTCTGGGCAATGTTCTGCTGGGAAAACTTGGGTCCTGGCATTCATGTGGATGTTCTTTGACACGTACCACCTACCTAAACATTGGTGCAGACCAAGTACACCCCTTCATGGCAACAGTATTCCCTGATGGCAGTGGCCTCTTTCAGCAGGATAATGCGCCCTGCCACACTGCAAAAAATGTTTAGGAATGGTTTGAGGGTTCAAGGTTCAAAGAGTTCAAAGTGTTGACTTGGCCTCCAAATTCCCCAGATCTCAATCCGATCGAGCATCTGTGGGATGTGGTGGAAAAATAAGTCTGAGCCATGGAGGCCCCACCTCACAACGTTAAGGATTTAAGGATCTGCTGCTAATGTCTTGGTGCCAGATACCACAGGACACCTTCAGAGGTCTTGTGGAGTCCATGCCTTGACAGGTCAGAGCTGTTTTGGTGGCACGAGGGGGACCTACACAATATTAGGCAGGCGGTTTTAATGTTATGGCTGATCGGTGTATATTAAGTCCGATGTATATATTTCAAAGTTCGATAAATATGTCCTGTTTGGCCTCCCATATATATGTATATATATAGTTCTTGTATTCTTTATTATTGTATTCTTTATTGGCGTTGTAGATTTGGTTGTCATGGTGTCTGTCGGGATTCCTGATGGGAACCCCGTTTTTATGGGGCGGGGGTGACGACCCCCTCCACCTGGGCACTAGATGTCCCTGTTTCTTTTTGTTGTTGTGTTTTGCAGGTGTTGAATGGAGGGTCGTCAGTTGCATGAGCTACACCTGGGCTCGGTGTGCTCTGCCCTATAAATACCTACCTCATTTTGCAGTTTCTCTCTCGGTGGGAGGCCCCTCTCCCCGGCAGGCATGAAGACAGCATGCGGTTTTCTTTTGTTCTGTTCTCCAGATACCCGGCCACACACCCATACATGCTTTACATTACTGATGCACTGATTCCTACATGTTTTATGGTTTTACTTAAGTTTTTGTAAAATAAATTACTTCTCTTAGCCGCCAGCTCGTGTTGTCTCCCTACTTTGACGCAGCTTTTGAGCCGGGCTGTGACAATATAGTTTTAACTTTATAAGCTGGATACTCCCAAAAAGTACTACACTATATATCAACTGCTACTCATTACCAAAATAGTAATATTACTTTACTTATTACTCCTTAACAGCAATCATTTGTTATATTATGCACTCTATTATTTTTGCTGTGCTGCCCAAATGTAGATGGTTGACGCTGACTGAGCTGCCGTTTGCTGTGATCCCCACATCAGATATCCCACCATAATAAACTTTTATGCATTGTGTATACGCTGCTTGCCCAAACTCAGTCCCTCCCAAGGTTTCTTCCAATTTTTCACTAAAAGATTTTTTTTGGGAGTTTTTCCTTGTCCTCTGTTGAGGGTCCAAGGCTGGGGGATGTCGTGTACTAACCATTTATTGTTTCTCATGTTAGACACTGTGAAGCCCTTAGAGACTGTAATGGTGATTAAGGGCTATACAAATAAATGTGATTTGATTTAGTGCTGGCATGGCCTGGTCTGTCACGGGGCAGGCCACAGGTGGTACCACGACCAGTCTACGTCAAGTATGTCCTTGGTAAAATGGTAAATTTTAAGTTGAACAAAATGTTGCAGAATCCAAATAAATTACTCAATCCCATTGCCCAAAGTTGATCGGGGGACATGTTGTGAAAAAACAAAAAGAGTTAAGGCTGTTAGGCAGGATCAAGTGAGGCATCCTCCTCCAGGCTATGAAGAACATCATAAAATATGTTTGATACTGCCATCCAAAGGTATAGCCTCTCGATTCTAAAAGCAGAAAACATTTTTTTTTTTTAAACGTTATTTGATATGTGTAATTACTTTCCAAGAATAACAAGAGGAACAATTGAAGCTTATGTGATGGAAAAAAAACACCTGCTTCTTAGGAAAACAATATGCACATATATCCAGTGTCAGGTTTTAATAACAGCATGGGATGAGGCTGATACAACAAAAAGTGGTGGAATTACAGTGACTAAGGCAGTGCAACACCTTAATGATCAGTTACACAGCTTTAAATTTAAGATGTTTCCTATCAGTAGAAGTGTAACTAAAGTTCATTAGTGATTTTTCAGCTTATTGATTTAACTGACAATGTCTATAGCTTTAAGTTATTTCATTAAAGTTTAGCTCATGTTAAGAGTTAATTTATGAAGATGTTTCATTTTATAAGTTATCGCAGGTCTATTCTGAAGTTGATGAATGTGAATACATGTAGGCTTGGGCCGGTGTCAGGTGTGAGCACACTGGTGTAATTTTCTGTGCCTGCACCGGTATTTCTCATTAGCATTCTCCTCATTTAGCATATATAGAGGTGAGAAAAAAAATCAAACACTCAAAGAATGCCATTGTTATTTTTTGTTAGAGCGTAAAGCATAGCCTTTGTTAAGTTCAAATAAAAAATGTGGGTAAGAGTTGAGGACGTTGCACCGGTTTTAACGGCACAAGCCTAAATACATTTACATACATTTTTATTTACCATACCATACCATGCTGGGTGAGGTAGAACCAGGGCTTGAATTGTGGCATTCTTAGCCATTCGAGATTCATTACATTACATTACATTACAGTCATTTAGCAGACGCTTTTATCCAAAGCGACTTACAATAAGTGCATTCAACATAGGTAGGCAAGAAAACTACTAGTCACCAGAAATCGTAAGTGCATTTCCTTCCTAAACAAGCAACTAAGAGCATAACTAGTGTTAAGGTAAGAGTGCAATAAGTTAGCAACCTACTATATCTTAAACAAATGAGACAAATAAGAGAATCAAATAAACAAGAGCTAAGACAACTAAGTGAACCAAATAAGCAAGAGCTAAGACAAATAAGTGTAACAAATGAACAAGAGCCAATAAACAAGAGC
>JAXDDX010000128.1:425000-495000 GCA_034670405.1 Hoplostethus atlanticus | reverse complement strand
AATGAAGCCCCCTTATTCTAGTGCCACCGTCATCATCCTCATCATCATTTTTGTCATCATCATCATCATCACAATCACCACCGACACTACCATTACCATCATCACCGCCATTTTCAGTAGGGTGACCAAATTCTTTTACTTGTTTCTTGTCCTAACCATCATTATCAACCTCATCATTACTGTATCTTTGTCATCATCACCGCTGCCATCGTCATCATCATCATCATCATCATCATCACGACCACCACCACTATCCTCTTCATCATCACTGTCAGTAGGGTGACCAAATCCAAATAATCCAAACCATACACTTCCTGTTTTTGCTCATCATCCCCCACACCATCACCATCATCATCATCACCACCGCCACTATCATCATCATCGCCATCGCCACCACCACCTTCGTCACCACCACCATCATCACCACCGTCACTATCATCATCATCACTGTCATTTTGTCTATCACTTTTTCTCACATTATCATTCCCCAAACCCAATCCTTTCTTCCTTTCTTTCTTTCTTTCTTCACAAGCTCATTTCCAAGCTAATTTTTCTCCCGCATTCCACCTGCCCATCTCTTTCCTTCTCCTCACCATCCTCCGCTGTCTGTCCCTCCTCATCCCATCAACCTTGGCTTTCTTTTATTTTCTCTTTCTGTTTTCTTAGCCCATCACCCTCCAAACCCAAGCTCTTTCTCCCTCGTCTCTCGCCATTATCACCCGTCTACCCATCCAGCTCAACCATTCCGTTTCTCATACCCATCATCTTCCACTTCAAGCTTTCTTTTTTTTTTCTCCGCCCATTACCCCATCGTTCAAGCCAAGCTGTGCTATCTCTTTGTTTCCCCTACGCTTCCATCGATCTGACAAGGCCCGGCCTCCAGTGGGATAACAGCCACCGAGATACACAGGAACTCAGTACAAACCGAACGGCTTAAACAATACCGGCAACAATACCATCACATAAGGACAATACAGGCCAGACAGATTTCAATGAACAATGGTGTACACTGTGGTTGTGTGTGTGTGTGTGTGTGTGTGTGTGTTTTAGCAGTATGCCCAGCAGGGTGCCGAGGTACCCTCTCTTCTCCATGGTTTGCTGAATTCTTGGTATTGTTTAACCACATCCCCTCTCCTAATCACTCTGACAACCACACACATGCATGTACACACACACACACACACACACACACACACACACACACACACACACACACACACACACCGTAGCTCACATGGTCTGTAATGAAGTAGGCCTAGTGATGCTTTTGTTCATCAGATTATATTCATTTACATTTCACACATCATGGATCTAATAATTGATTATCTGCTGAGATGAAAGTTGGAGGGAACAAAGTTTCGAAAAACCTTTAGAAAATTTGAAACACATCTAACATGAATGTCCACAATTCTTTAAAACGTTTAAAACTGGAGTTTGTTACACTTATATATAGATAGATATATAATATAGATATATTTACAGCATATTTGGCACTTCCCAAGAAAATATGTGTCAAACCTTGTCATTTCCAGAACTTGAAACAGTTATGCATTATACTTATGAACCCATTTAGGTTTTGACCCACCAGGCTAAATTGTCTGTCTGTCTGTTTGGCTGTTGATTGATGAATTAATTCACTGTCTACTGGCAATTATATGCCATGGTGTTCATCACTGAACTTGAAGGGATTTCACTGTTTCATGTGGCTCTACCTTCATGATGAAGCAGGTGGTTCAACCCTCAACCACTTAAAGCACCATCTGACTCAAGAACACTATGTTGAGTTCCAAAACGGCAGGTCTTGTGGGGTGTTCCCGGTATGCAGTGGTTAGTACCTACCAAAAGTGGTCCAAGGAAAGACAACCGGTGAAACGGCGACAGGCTCATTGCTGCGCGTGGGGAGTGAAGGCTAGCCCATCTGGTCTGATCCCACAGAAGAGCTACTGTAGCACAAATTGCTGAAAAAGTTAATGCTGGCTATGATAGAAAGGTGTCAGAACACACAGTGCATCGCAGTTTGCTGCGTATGGGGCTGTATAGCCGCAGACCGGTCAGAGTGCCCATGCTGACCCCTGTCCACCACCGAAAGCACCTACAATGGGCACGTGAGCATCAGAACTGGACCATGGAGCAATGGAAGAAGGTGGCCTGGTCTGATGAATCACGTTTTCTTTTACATCATGTGGACGGCTGGGTGCGTGTGCATCGTTTACCTGGGGAAGAGATGGCACCAGGATGCACTATGGGAAGAAGGCAAGCCGGCGGAGGCAGTGTGATGCTCTGGGCAATGTTCTGCTGGGAAACCTTGGGTCCTGGCATTCATGTGGATGTTACTTTGACACGTACCACCTACCTAAACATTGTTGCAGACCAAGTACACCCCTTCATGGCAACAGTATTCCCTGATGGCAGTGGCCTCTTTCACCAGGATAATGCGCCCTGCCACACTGCAAAAATTGTTCAGGAATGGTTTGAGGAACATGACAAAGAGTTCACGGTGTTGACTTGGCCTCCAAATTCCAACAAACCTTTATAATATTCCGACCAGGTTTCTCTACGAGACATGAAGACATGAAGTTGTTTAACTCACTAATTAGCTAGCTAAGCACAAAATTCTGTACAACTCTGTAGCACTTCAATGGTTTTTTGCAAACATTGGGATTAGTCTATTGCCCACCACCTAGTAGTCCCAGTTCAAAACACTACACTACACTACACTAGATCTAGTTCTCATTTTCTCACTTTTGAGATAATGCTAGTGACTACCATCACTCAACGTATGCTAAAGTGTTAGCACGGAGCCTACTACCACTTAACATAGTGTATGCTAAAGTATTAGCATGGAACCTTATATCACTCAACATAGTGTATGCTAAAGTGTTAGCACGGAGCCTACTACCACTTAACATAGTGTATGCTAAAGTATTAGCATGGAACCTTATATTACTCAACATAGTGTATGCTAAAGTGTTAGCATGGAGCCTACTACCACTTAACATAGTGTATGCTAAAGTATTAGCATGGAACTGTATATCACTCAACATAGTGTATGTTACAGTTTTAGCATGGAGCATACTATCACTCAACATAGTGTATGCTAAAGTGTTAGCATGGAGCACTGGAGCCAACAATCTGCTAGGGACATATGGATGATTTTGGTGCCAATGTTCAATGTGCCTAATGGGACAAAACTTCCAAAAACTTGGTGTATTCCTTTAAAAGAGGTCTCTATTAACATGAAACAGAAGTCGCAGTGTTTAATGATAAAGCATTGCTGAGTAACTGAGTTTGTTACTGATTTCAGTAACAGACCTGCCAACCTTGGGAAAATATTTTGAGTACCACAATAGTGTAACGCTCACGCGCTTTCGCACCACTTCGCTTTGCACACGGTCATTTCCCCACTCACCGCTATATCATCAAGTTATTCAACATATAAATCGGCTATGAAGAAAACAATACAATCATATATTCTTGAGAAGAATTCCTTTAATGAAAAGACAGATATTTTTCTTTTGTACATTGGGGGGGGGGAAACACCCAGAGGAAAAAAAAAGTATTATCTTCTCAGAATTGTCTCTTGTATAATTGTTTTCATTGTCATTTCATTGTTTTCATTGTCAAGTATTTACAGAAACTTGTGTTGCGATGTAAAACATTGTCAATTATGAATAAAACCAGGTTTCTGTGCATGATTTCCATTTTTATTTAATAATTAAATAATTGAATGCAATTCACTTATGATTATCAGCTTATATAAGCACACATATCATATAATGAAAAAATGGTATTCAATTGACAAACTATCTAGGAATGTATGTAGGTTTTAGCTAAATTATTACCTGAAGCTCCTTGGTGGCTGATGTCAACATCATAATTGCACAATGTGCAAAATGCATGGTGAGGCATTTTTGAGGGGCGGAGACACGGCCATTGCTCCTGATATTTAGCAAGGAACTTCTGGGGCGCATGCACTCGCTTCTTTTTAGTAACGTTAGGTCTGCTGCTCTCTCTCTCAGTGTCAGTATCCTCGTCGTCATCGGACATCATGATGACTAGTATCTTTACCTGCAAGGCTGGTCGGGTGACTGGCTGCAATAATAGGAATTATTTGCTACGTTATCAGTTTATCACACCGTAGCCTTAAGTCTCGTAACGAGGCTAATCACGTCGTATGCGAGCTACGACTAACTAGCGAACAACAAAGTTACCGAACATGTTTAGCAATGTTTCATATGATGTTAACATTACGGTCACATTTTAAATATTTTTGTGCTTAATTATTACTCCCCCACTTCCCATTTTACCTCAGCAATGCAATGCAACGTACGCCTCGGTCGATGACAAAGTAACGTTACGGTAACGTGATGCGTTAACTTACCGCATCAGTGGATGTTTGTGAGTGACCCGGTCCCATCCACTCTGCTTCAGTCTACTGCACCTGAACTCCTTCCCTTCCTGACCCACCTCATCAACACGTCTCTGGTGTCTGGATGCTTTCCCTCTGCTTTCAAGACTGCCAGAGTCACCCCCCTTCTGAAGAAACCAACACTTGACCCCTCTGAGGTCAAGAACTACAGACCGGTTTCCCTTCTACCCTTCCTATCAAAAACTCTTGAACGTGCTGTCTTCAAGCAACTGTCCTTGTTCCTCCACCAGAACAACCTCTTGGATCCCCACCAGTCTGGGTTCAAAGTGGGTCACTCGACCGAGACTGCCCTCCTGGCAATGACGGAGTCGCTCCATGCCGCTAGAGCGAACTCTCTCTCCTCTGTCCTGATACTCCTGGACCTGTCTGCAGCGTTTGACACGGTGAACCACCAGATCCTCCTCTCCACCCTTGAGGGGATGGGTGTCTCAGGCTCTGCACTCTCCATGTTTGCATCCTACCTAACGGATCGCTCCTACCAGGTGACGCTGAGAGGGTCTGTGTCAGAACCACGCAGGCTCACTACTGGGGTTCCGCAAGGCTCGGTTCTAGGCCCTCTCCTCTTTTCCCTCTACACAACATCTCTTGGTTCTGTTATCCATTCACACGACTTTTCCTACCACTGCTATGCAGATGACACCCAGCTGACCCTGTCATTTCCCCCCTCTGACACACAAGTGGAGGCACGCATTGCTGCGTGTCTGGCAGACATCTCGGAGTGGATGTCGATGCACCACCTGAAGCTCAACCTGGACAAAACTGAGCTGATGTTCCTCCCGGGGAAGGGCTGTCCGCACCGAGACCTGGCCATCACCATTGATAATGCTGTGGTGACGTCAACTCGGACTGCGAGGAATCTGGGTGTGACCCTGGACGACCAACTGTCGTTCTCGGCAAACATCGCATCAGTGACACGCTCCTGCAGATTCCTCCTCTACAACATCAGGAGGATTCGCCCCTTCCTCACTGACAAGGCAGCGCAGGTGCTCATCCAGGCTCTTGTCATCTCCCGCCTGGACTACTGCAACTCCCTCCTTGCTGGTGCCCCGGCGTTTGCCATCAGACCTCTGGAGCTTGCTCAGAAAGCTGCAGCTCGTCTGGTGTTCAACCGCCCCAAGTTCTCCCATACAATTACCCTTCTCCGTTCTCTACACTGGCTCCCTGTAGCGGCTCGCATCCAGTTCAAGACCCTGGTGCTAGCCTATAGGGCAGTGAAAGGAACAGCTCCTTCTTACCTCCAGGCTATGGTCAAGCCTTACACCCCCGCCCGACCACTTCGCTCTGCTGCCTCGAGGCGACTGGTTGCCCCGTCGCGGCCGATCTACACGGTCACGGCTCTTCTCTGTCCTGGCCCCGCAGTGGTGGAATGAACTCCCCACTGATGTCAGGACAGCAGAGTCGCTGCCCATCTTTCGCCGCAGGCTGAAAACCCACCTCTTCAGGAAACACTACCCTGACTCTTCCCCTTAGCCATGCCTATTTGTCGTCAATTATGTGTCTGAGCTCTTGTTTATTGGCTCTTGTTCATTTGATACACTTATTTGTCTTAGCTCTTGCTTATTTGGTTCACTTATTTGTCTTAGCTCTTGTTTATTTGATTCTCTTATTTGTCTCATTTGTTTAAGATATAGTAGGTTGCTAACTTATTGCACTCTTACCTTAACACTAGTTATGCTCTTAGTTGCTTGTTTAGGAAGGAAATGCACTTACGATTTCTGGTGACTAGTAGTTTTCTTGCCTACCTATGTTGAATGCACTTATTGTAAGTCGCTTTGGATAAAAGCGTCTGCTAAATGACTGTAATGTAATGTAATGTAATTTGGGTCGGGGAGGGGCTAGTCTCGTGCCCAGCCTGTATGCGAGAACTCAGCAGAACTCGCTCGAGTCGGGTTTCCGAGACTAGGGAGGGGCTAACGTTACAGAAGCACAACAGGGATGTAATTTAAATACCGAATACATGTACGGTATTGTTTTGTATTGATTGATTGTTTTCTGTAATTACATTATTATATATAATTTTTTTTTTTTTTCATTTGCGTAGTTTCAGCTGGCATTTCGTACCTGCGTATTTTGACCAAGAATTGCATGGTTGGTACACAAAATGCGTGCAGGTTGGCAAGTTTGCAGTAATATATTACTTTTTCCCAGTATCGAGTAGTGTAATACATTACAATTTTGTCAGTAATAACATTACAGTTACTAAGAATTTTTTTTAATCTTGCTCTGGTTACCGCTACTTGAAGTGTCACTATGTTACTGACATGTTTGAGAGGGCAAAGAACATCAGTACACTCTCAAAATATGTCATCTACTTGTCACTGTTAACAGGTCAGAGTCATACTCTAGACCAGGGGTTTGACACACACACACACGCACGCACGCACGCACGCACGCACGCACGCACGCACGCACGCACACACACACACACACACACAGCCTATTGTTGTCTAGTAGCTATTATTCTAAGTCCTTCAGACTGTTGAAGAAGCTCTCAGCCAGGCGGTCCGAGTCTGTTAACACTGTCAATAAAGCTGGTTCAACATATGACTGGTGGTGTGTGTGTGTGTGTGTGTGTGTTTTTTTTTTTTTGCTCAGATAGAATTTAATCCGTTACACCAGATGACTGGGTGAAGAAGCCAGTAAAGCCCTACCAGGCTGCTCTAAGATCACTTTGTGTCAGCAGCAGGGCCAGGCTCAACCCACTGGATATGACAACCAAAATTAGAGGTGCAATGGTGTTATCTGTAGCGCTAGGATCAGTGGGCGATCCAGCTCCCAAGGGTGCGTACGGATCTGCCCCTTTGCCCTGCCCCCCTTAGAATAATTATATATCTTGCAATTTTCCACCAATACTTGAATTAGGACAGGGTATGCATGAAAAATGACACATCCTACATCATAGCTAGATAGACATTTTTTCAACCTTTAATTTCCTGCAAGGTAAGCATGCATACCCTTTTTCAGCACCCACCTGCTTCACTTGCATGCAGATGCATACAGTATATTCCTAGCCAGTTGAAGAATTTGAACCAGCAACCATATACATGATCCCTATTCTATTCTACCCTGTGTGCACATTAGGGTTCCACCGATATGGGTTTTTCAAGGCGGTGCTGATACCAGTATTTTTGGATAGAAGCTGCCAATAGCATACAAAAGCGATATTTTGTGATGATATTCATAATCTTTAAATTTGACTAATATTGACCAAAAAGTAGTTTTAGAAGAGTCTTGATAACAGGCTATTTGCCTCATGGAGTTATGTTACACTACATTAAGAATAAAGAATTAAGAGGAAGCATATTTTGGCATCCACATCTTTTTACACATGGATGGAAATGAATTATGTAGGCTATAGCATCCACTATTGCACTAGAATATAATATCAATCAGGCATCAATGTAATGGTCTTACGGTGAATACAGAGCGGGCAAACTAGGAGACTGTGAGGACCGGACACTACAGAGTTCAACATATGGATAGGGTTGAATGAGCAGTACGTAATTACACAGAAACAGGCAGAACCATAATTACACAGACACAGACATAGACACACATATATCCATAGATACAGACATGGACGTACACACACAAACACACCGTGATGAGGGCACAGGGGTCTATTGTACGCCCTCTTTGGTGTACAGACAAAAGCAGCACCTGCTGTGTTGCGACCAATTCTGGATAATAGGTCATTTCGCAATCAAAATATGATTCATAATGCGTTTTTTCATGTCCCACTCATGAAAAAGGGACAATCTGTCAAGTTTTGCGTTTTCTGCTTTGTTGTTCTACGATGGAATGTGTGTGTGTGTGTGTGTGTGTGTGTGTGTGTGTGTGTGTGTGTGTGTGTGTGTGACCACCAAACGAGGTCACCTTTAGGGTCGCAGTGTAAGGGGTGACGTAATGGAGAGAGACAGATGCACCGGCATCATACGTGCATGCAAAACACACACACACACACACACACACACACACACACACACACACAATCAGATGGCTAAATCAGACCTGCCTGTTTCATGAAAGTTTTTTTTTTCATAGTCAAATATTGACTATTACTTTCGGGCAGCTGGCACTACGGGTGGCATCGAGAGGCTGACTGCTCTCTTTTCCCCTCTTTCATTCCGGTGAGAGGAAAAGTGTTCACCCCCTCCCCTCCTTCTCCTCCTCACCCCGTCTTCTCTTTCTCCCCTCTTCTCTCTGTTCAGCTGCTCCGCGAGCCCTCACGTCTCTGTTAACACGACAAAGAGCTGAAAGCGGAGTTTGGGGGCGAGGGGTGGGGGGGTGGGGGTTCGGGGCCAAAAGCTGAGGCTGAGGGCCAAATGCCTTGCTAAAGGGCACCAAGATGGCTGCCTTTGAAGAAAGAATGAGTCTTTGCTGGGGGTGGCTCAGACCATCTCATAGCCATCCCATGATCCCTGCAACAGCCGGTGTGTCTGAGCAAGAAGCAGAACCACCTACCTAGCACTCTCATTGGCTGCGTGCACATTGGTCACATCCTGGTTAAGAATGTTCTTTATTCAGGATATCTTCATTAAGATTTGAGGTTTAGATAAGGATTTCTAAATGTATTCCTCTAGTATATGTGAAACAATGATCACCTCCTGTAGGGTTCACAAACTTTCAAGCATGATTGTATGTATCAAATAATTCCCACAATTACAAGACATAACAATGATGCTATGCTATGCTATGGGTTATAGATGCCATTGTAAATAGGGAAATGGTGTTACTTCGAACCAAGTAAATATTGGAATGGAAATATTGCCTTAAGCTGATGGCTCCCAGTAACCTGAGTATCGGTGTTCATGTAAACCGACTCAGTGAACGTTCTAAATCATCCTTCCAGTTTTTCCACCCAGTCGGCGGCTTTGAACCGGTAGCCTACTCGCCTTCAAGTCTGCCGAAGTACAGGTGTGGCCCGACATACTGAACTGTACCTCATGCCGCCCACACACACACACACACACACACACACACACACACACACTCCCTCCCTCCCTTCCCACAATGCTCTTCCATGTGTGTGAATGTGTATTTATGTAGGTGCTGACATGTCTACGCGCCTGATTGTGTATAGATACAGCAAGAAAGGAGGAGCTTGCACATACTTGGGCCGATTCTTTGCTTGTGTGTGTGTGTGTGTGTGTGCAATGCAAGAGTTTTTTCAACACATAAACTGCAAAAAAAATGACCAGGTTGGCAAAGCAGATACTGTAGCTTGCATGAAATACTGGAAATGGATGTAAAACAAGTTTCTTGAAAGAAGTCATACTCAAGAATTATCTCAAACTCAAATTATCTGCCATTGCATGTAAAATAATTTGACTAAAAACATCCTGAAATAAGCTCGATAAGTCCGGACACAAAATAAAATGCCCTGCCAACCTGGTCCTTTTTTTTGCAGTGTTTTGATTTAATGGCAAAACGACTAAAAACAATAAACCAACCACGATTGAAAGCGAGGTTTAAAGATTACACATAAAGTAAAGACTTCCCTGCAATGAAAAGGCAGCAAATATGCTAAAGGAGGCGCAATGGGTCAGGTCAAGAGGAACTCCATATTTGGGCTTCTTCCTTGGCCCTGAAGAAACCAGCAGGTTTAAGGTGTGTTCGCATTTCAGCCAAACTCCATTCTCTCTCTCTCACACACACACACACATTTTCATGATGCATGTAAAGCACTGCAGTTTTTGTCAGGGCAGAGAAAGGTGGTGATTTACAGTAGGCACTAGATGGCCGATAAAAACAGATAACACAAGTTCAGAGGACAATACATATTTTTTTCTCCTCTCACCCACCCACACATTTTCTCTCTCGCTCGCTCTCTCACAAAGCATATACACACATGCGTGCCTTCTCGCTCTTCCTCTCTCGCACATGCAGTACCAGTCAAACGTTTGGACGCACCTTGACGTTTGGACGCATAATTGACATGATGATATTTTGATCTAAAGGCTTATACTTAAATGCTTGAAATGAGTTTCCTAGACAAATATAAATAGTGAAGTTGACGCCTATGTATGAATTTCTTTTCAAAAATAACATTTTAATTAAAAAAAATAAAAAAAGCCCAAACAAGTACTTTTCATTTAGAATTTAGAAGAGGTGGAGAATGTTGAACCACAATGATTAAATCATAATTTTAAAGGCATGGAGTTTTCTTTGCTCCTTAATGGCTAATGCCAAAGGGCGGCTACTTATAAGATAAATATAATATAGTTTTGATATGTTTAACATTTTTTGGGTCACTGCATAATTCCTTTTGTGTTATTTCATAGTTTTGATGACTTTATTATTATTCTAAAATGTGGAAAATAGTAAGACCCTTCTATGACTAAGTGTGTCCAAAGTTTTGACTGGTACTGTACATGCACCGCAAGTCAAGTCAAATTTATTTAACAGTGCAAATTCATTGAGTACATGTATGAACACAACAAAATTCAATATAGAAATACCAAATAAAATATACCCAGATTACAGTATAGCTTGCAGGTGACAGTGGAAGGTGCTTCCTCTTATGGTTGTGCCAGGACTGCATTCCAAAAATAGATTTGATGCAGATAAGACTGCGCTATGCAATAGTGAGAAAATATTTGTTGGACAAAGTATTTGACAGGCGACATGTGTGCATGTGTGTGTGTGTGTGTGTGAGAGAGAGAGAGAGAGACTATAATGATGCTTGTGTGCATGCCTGTCTGGTTTGCATCATTCAGCCTTGTCGCTTGTCGATCACGTCGGGGTAGACTCTTCGGCTCGCCTTCTCCATATTCGCCGTGGGGAAAAAAAGAAAAAAAAAGAAGAGAGAAAAAAGAGAGGGAGAGAGAAAGAGAATGAGAAAGAAAACAGGGAGAATGGGGGGTGAGACTTATAGAAAGTCTAAATAAAAAGAGAGATGGAGAGGGAAAAGAGAGACGAAGCTAGAGGAAAAGAAAGGACCAGAGAGATGGAGACAAACATTGAAGAGACAGATGAAGGGAATTTGCTTCCTTTACAAGGTGCCATCTTTGATTGACAAGTGAAGCAGACACCAGAGAGACAGGGGACGGGAAAAAAGAAAGTGTGTAAATATCTATTCTCTCTCCAATTTATTTGATTTCTTATTGAATGTAATAGTGTTTTCTTGAATGAAAACACACTTGGAGAGAAATAAGAGAGAGATAGGTAAGGCTGTTGAAAAAAAGAAAGACAGTGGGTGAGGCTGGTTAGTATAGTGAAGATGCTTGAGAAGCTCGACGGGAGCAGTAAAGCTGTTTATGACAGGTCAAACATGTTAGGTTAAGCCAGTGAGGAAGTGCACTTTGAGTGATGAGATATGGTTCAACGGCAATGGGATTAGGCGCCACACACACACACACACACACACACACATACACACACACACACACACACACACACACACACTGTAATCAAGTAGACCTTGTGTTGCTTTGTTCAAGAGATTATAGTCATTTACATTTCACATGGATCTGATGATTGGTTATCTGCTGAGATGAAAGTTTAAAGGAACAAGTTTTTGTTCCTGTCTATCTATCTATCTATCTATCTATCTATCTATCTATCTATCTATCTATCTATAAAGATAATGATATTATGAATGGAAGACGGTGGGTGTTGGGGGGGGGGGGGGTATACTCATGAGCAACCCATTGGCGACCAGCAGTTCCGTTGTCATAGCAATGTAAACACACCTGTCACTCTATCTGACAGCTGAGTGAGGACCAGTGTGCATTGTGTCCTCTTCCACTTCCACCCCGCTTTCTGCATCCTGCATCTCCTTCGAAGCCTCCCTCCATCCCATTCTATGTCTTTCCATCCCTCTGTCCTCTCCGATTCACTCCAGCCCGTGTCAAGGAAGCTGCTTTGAGAGTATAATGAGCAGTAGTAGTAGTAGCAGTAGTAGCATTAGTAGTAGTAGTAGTAGTAGTAGTAGCTGTAGTATTATTAGTTGTATTAGTAGTAGTAATAGTAGCAGTAGTAGTACCAGTAGTAGTAGCAGTAGTATTATTAGTAGTATTAGTAGTAGCAGTATTATTGTTTTTATTAGTAGTAGTAGCAGTAGTAGTAGTAGTAGTAGCAGTAGTATTATTAGTATTATTATTATTAGTAGTAGTAGTAGTAGTAGTATGATTACTATTAGTAGTAGTAGTAGTAGTAGTAGTAGTAGCAGTAGTATTATTAGTATTATTATTATTAGTAGTAGTAGTAGTAGTATGATTACTATTAGTAGTAGTAGTAGTAGTAGTAGCAGTAGTATTATTAGTATTATTATTATTATTAGTAGTAGTAGTAGTAGTAGTAGTAGTAGTAGTATGATTACTATTAGTAGTAGTAGTAGTAGTAGTAGCAGTAGTATTATTAGTATTATTATTATTATTAGTAGTAGTAGTAGTAGTAGTAGCAGCAGTAGTAGAAGCAGCAGTAGTAATAGTATTATTATTATTATTAGTAGTAGTAGTAGTATGATTACTATTAGTAGTAGTAGTAGTAGTAGTAGTAGTAATAGTATTATTATTAGTAGTAGTAGTAGTAGTAGTAATAGTATTATTATTATTAGTAGTAGTAGTAGTAATCATAATAGTAATAGTAATAATAATAGGTTTGTTGGAAAAAAGCCAGGAAAAGACACTTAAAGACACTACATATTGAGATAAATAATATTTAAATTAAAAAAATGTAAAAAATGATTATTAGTGAACAATTCACAGTCACCGCCCCCCTTCTTTATCCATGCTCCCATCTTTCTCTCTCTTTCCCTCTCCTCTCTTCCCACAGTCTTGCGTCTGTGACCTTTACTCTGTCTATTGTCCTGTAACTGGGCCAAGAGGACCCATACCAATCATCTGCTTATTGAACCGGTGTTTAAGACAATGGGGCCCTCCTTCGCACTAGTTGCAGAATTGTGTGTGTGTGCACGTGTGCGTGTGTGTGTGTGTGTGTGTGTGTGTGTGTGCAGGATATGAAACATATGTTGCGGGATGTTAATCCAATAACATCCCTCTGTTTATTTAAGGATTAAGGATAAGGGGCATATTGATTGAGCTGTTGCGTAATCGTCATAATACATGGGGTGGGCGGTCAAAGGTGTCCTCAAGATGAATATGATGCAGAAGTGCAGACTTGCAGAGTTTTTTTTTAACACTTTCTCATGTTGTGCTGCCACGTTGTCATTTCTCCTGTTCGGCTCCAGTATTTCAGAGCTTTTGGTGAGTTTGCATTGTGTCAGTGGCTAAGTTTCCATGTCAGAGTAACCCAGCTATAGAGGGGTGCAGGGATGACGGAAGTTAGCATCACCCTGGTTCCCTCGACAAAAAGCCAATGGGATTTTTCCATTGGATTTTGGATTATTGCAGAAAATAAACTCTGTGGCAAACAAAAGTTTATGATACTTACACGTTTTGTTCAGCAAGTTCAGCTGTGGGTTCTTTTTAAATGCATTATGCAAAAAAAATCACCCAAATTAAACTGTTTGTGCTAGGGAGATTCTGTAAAAAAAACAAGACATTCTGCCCTCTTCAGCGCAACAGGGGAACCCTGAATGCTTCTGCTGCCATTTTCAGTGACGCCGCAACAATTCCTTGAATCTCAACAAGAGCTAAATGTCTTGGTAACTTAGTATGCCTGAAAAGATACTTGCAACCGCCTGTAGCAGTTGTAAATATGTGCATATCTTAGTATATAAAGAATGTGGAGGCTCCAATTTTTTTCAACATTTATAAGATGTGGGCGCTGGGAAAATATATTTTTTATGGAGATTCAGTTGTTTTTCTTTTTTTTATCATTTTATCATTATCACCAATCACACCAGCAAATACCACACCTATCACTATTTATATTTCAGAAGAATCATATCGTACAATCTATAACCAGGGCACACCAAGAAACCATGCCCAAGTAATCCAACAGGTTGATGGTGCTTTCTCCAAATGCCAAAACGCTGAACTTTCCTGTTGGCAAAGGTACTTCATTATCAAATACATTGGCCACTAAACTTCTCATGTTCCCCTTTTGTTTTTCTTTCTTTTAGCACCTGATTTTTGATGATTTCAGGCCATCTTAGTTAAGTAAGACATAAAGAGTCAGTGCGGTAAAACGTTCTTGACCTGGATAGCCAAGCGTAGGGACCAAACAATTTATACAAAATAGGTAAAAATTTGTTGTTGACTTATCACCCTATGAAGGCAAAAATATCCCCCCAAAAAACAGACACAGAAATTAACCAAGTTTAGAAACGCAACCAGCTGTTCACAGCCACTGCGGCCAAGAGCTGAGGACTTCCAATATGGCCGCCAGAGGGGGAGTAGGGTGTGTATTTGTGCATTTCAAAATGACAGTAATTTGTGTGTGTGTGTTTGTTTGAGTACATCAGCCTTATTGACCCCAAATATATCGACATTTTTATAACCTAAAACTCAAATAATGTATTGCCCCTTGTCCCTCAATGTCTGTTCAAAAGACTGTTTTTCTGTTGCTAGGTAGAAGAGGCGAGACAGGTAACAGTTCTGCCATTGAAATCACTGAGGCCCATTCATTTCCAGTGTGAATTAACCTAATACTTCCCATGCAGCAAACCCGCCTCTCGTCAGAATTCAGTATTTTGGCTAATAAAACTTCTAGGAACAACATTGAGTCCTAGGAAATAAGAATTAAATCCCTGGAGGCCCCTCAGCGTTGCAGCATTTCGTAGATACAAGGCTTTGTCTTGGGCTGACCAGAGAGGAAAGGACCTTTTCATCACAGCAACGAGGTATAATCTATGACTTGCATAATCAATAGAGGTCAATGGCAATCAATAACAGTTAAAGGTCATTGGCAATCAAAACACGTAGAGGTCAGTGGTGATCAATAACAGTTACATGGGTGGGTTCTCAGGCTTTTTTAGTTTGCAGTCCCTAATTACAATGGAATGCCTTTTTTTGTCGCCCTCTGACAGGCAAACATCCATACAATGGGAAACTGCGACTTTAAACTTTAAGAGCTTTTGGTCTTACTTAATTATTGTATTGAGCCTATAGGCTGTAAATATTCTTTACTTTTACTCTTTACTAAAATATTCATTGTAAACATGGTGATATATTTGTATATTAAAGGTATATCCCCGAGACTCCCTCCCCATCCCAGTTTGATAGCTATTGGGATATAGATCAGCGGCAATCAGTACAAGTTAGCATGGGAATTGCAAACATCAGTCACACCAAATTGGCTGGCACTGAAGATGACCCACAGAGTGACAATGAGTAGAAAGGCACTTCCTGGGAAAACATGACGATTTGAATAAGACATGCCCCTTTCTATTCTCAGTCATTCATTGGCCCAATCCCAATGTCCACACTCACGGACTCACGGACATTGAGGCGCGTTCCCGCTAAGTCCGCAAGGTTTAGGGCTGTCCCACTGTCAAATCATCAAGTGCATGAGGGCTCTCTCGCAGAGTTTTTGAGCCCTTTGTGCACACTTTCCGTAAGTCCGCATTTCTGAGGACTTCGCCTGAGGTAATTACCCACAGTTCATAGCGTTGTGACGTTGAATACGGGGTTACCAGGGGAAGCCCGGAAGCGTTTAAAAGAAAAGGTAAACAAATGGAAGGACAAATGTTTATTCATCAACCATTTCTTTTAATTTTTGCTTAATGATGCTGTTTTGACAAAAACAAGTAAATTGATTATTTGACAATTACCTCTCGTCCACTCTGTAAGGCAAGAGCCTGGAAGACGTTCAAATCAGGCAGTCGGTCCCTTAAGTGCCTTGGCCATGAACAAAGTAAAAAACGGAAAATAAAAAGTCCCAAACCCACAATCGTACATAACATGTTTTGGTGTTGTCAAGGTAACGCGATATGTCGCAAAGTGCTGTCCCATTCCTATTTATACAATTTTGAGCCCTTGCAGCCTCTCGCACTCAAGCATTTACCAGGTCAATTAAGTCTGTGAGGGTTCAGGGCTTAGGCCTTAGGGGGGACATTGGGATTGGGCCATTGTCTTTCTCCACTTATGCCTATTCAGGGTCAGGGGTGACAAACACACTCCCATTCACACCTATGAAGAATTTAGAGTCTCCAATCCACCTGACTGTAGAAGGAAACCTACGTGCACACAGGGAGAACATGCAAACTGCACAGAGGAAGGACCGGGACCTTGCAGTTAGGCCACAGTCCTAACCACCAAGCCACCATGCTGCCCCCTTCTATTCTATTCTATTGTTATATATTGCATACTTAACACATGCAGCATACATACATTATTACCATATGATTTTGCTTATACATTTATATTTATTTCCCGTGTTTCATCCTGAATATATTTAACATTTTTGGAATGTTTTCGTATGGCTCCATGGTGTTAGCATGGAGTCCACTATCACTCAACATAGTGTATGCTAAAGTGTTAGCATGACGTCCATTATCACTCAACAAAGTGTAGGCCTATGCTAAAGTGTTAGCATGGAGCATACTATCACTCAACATAGTGTATGCTAAAGAGTTAGCATGGAGCCTACTATCACTCAATGTAGTGTATGCTTAAGGTGTATTCCTTTAAACTCTATGGGCCTTCATTAAAAATACATATGCTTTTGCCATTCAATACATGCCATTCAGTTCAAAGCAACTCATAGTACTTACATGCCCCAAGTGGCCTCACTGAGAATCGAACCCCTAACTCTAGCACTATTAGTAGCACTGTTAGAAACAGAAATCAGAGACAGTGCTGTCTGTTGGAATATTGAGAGACATCCTCAATATCGAGAAACATTCAATATTCCAACAGACATTTTGCTGATGATGGCCAGCAGTTTTGCCAGCATCCTTCTCTCTGCCACCTCATCCAGGGTGTCCTGGTTAATGCCCACAACAGAGCCAGCCTTCCTGATCAGTTTGTTCAGCCTGTTGGTATGCTTGGCCCTGGTGTTAGCGCCCCTACACACCACCGCAAAGAAGATGACACTGGCCACAACCGACTGGTAGAACAAATGCATGTAATCAGTGTTTGTAAAACAGTGGTGTAGTGGTAAAATTAAAAGGTAGTAAATTATGGACATCATAAGGACATCAGTTGATGTATACATATATGTCTCTTATGTCTAAAAAGGTGGTAAACACTATTCTGCAAATTAAAATGTGACGCTAGCTATGTTTAGCTTCACCCTCCGTTACATCCCTGATGTAAAAACAATTGATCTTTTGATCAGTGTGTTATTTGGCGATCTTGTACTTCATTTTATAACCAGAAATCACAGCAATAAAAAAACAACCACCCTAAAATACTTTAAAACAGGTATTGGTGATACCTAGTGTCCATTTGGTTGACAGAGATGGATGGAAAGAGATACACTGACATTTTGAATATAGTAGAATATAGTTTTATTCACCAGGTATTATGGGGGAATGTTTCTAGAATGCACAATGATACTGTAAGTGTCACTTACAAGTGTCCCATTTCTACCTGGTATTAACCTCCATCCTGGGTGATCGGATTTGAATTAGATGGAGGCGCAAATGCAGCCAAGACTCACTGAAGATCCGATGACCCAAAACCACCTCCCGAGGTGGTCAGAGGACATGTTTGACCACATTAACAACAACAAAGTAAATGTAAATGTAATGAGACTCATGCAATGATCAAATATGAGTTTAATACCAAAGAGATGGGTATACAACAAATCAGCACAGGATTCACTACAGAAACACACACACACACACACACACACACACGGGTTAGAACGTTATATAGAGCCAATATTGGCCTTTTGTTAAAAATCAGATATCAGCTAGTCAGTGTGGTCCACCTGTGATATGATGGAGGTTCGTCCCTGACCGCAGCTATAGTACATATAAACAGTCCATTACGGCAGCAGTTACATTTTATTATCCTTTCACATTATTTCGATTAGTGACTTCAGTCTAAAAATACAACGTTTTGGTATCGGCTTTCAAAAGCCAGTATTATTCAAAACCCCACACACACACACTGTAGGTGGAAAAAGAGTAGAGGAGAAGGAAAAAGATGAAAAGGAGGGATTGTTGAAAGGTTAAGGGAGAGGAGAAAGAGGTGAGAGGAGAAATTGAAAGAATGAGTATGGGGGGTGGTAGGGAGAGGATGAAGGAGAAAGAGAAAAGAGGAGCCAAGAGAGAAAAGAAGGGGAGTGTTGAGGAGCGAAGGGCTGACGGGGGGGGATTTCACCCAGCCTCGTATCTCTCTGCTCCTAGATTCATGGCTGTCAGGGATTAGAGAGAGAGACAAAAGGTCAAAGGTTAGCCCCCCCCCTCCTGTCCTGGCCTGCCATTTGCTGCTGGGTTGAACTGCAGCATGGAAGGGGAAAGGCTGCATTGACACACTTTATCAAACTGCACCAGAACAGGCAGAACTAAACCAAATGGAACTAAAAACTAACAGCAGCTCCAGGTACCATATTTTGACCGTTCAGGTTAAAAGTTAATTTTCCGAAATATTAGACTGTCCTAAGTAGGGACCGTCCTCTTTTTCTTGGTCCAGTCAGTGTCGTCCACCTCTGACATGATGGATACGATGCATTGATGATGATTTTGATGATTTTGATTCCACAGAAGTAGTACAGTCTTATCTTTCAAACCATCATATCAGTCAAACCCTCATCCTAAGCCATTTCTTAAATTCTTGAGTAGCATTTTCCTTTAAGGGGCGTTCTTTGGTGGTAAAGCAGGGTACGGCGAGTTGGGGGGGTGATGAGATTTTTTTTCACATTTTTTGTTGACTTTTGACTGAGGTACACCATTCTAAAACACAACTTTATAATCATAAATGACTGGCATGTAGGAGGCTCTCATCGTCTGTTAATCTCCTTGAGAATTCACTGCAGCGTGGATGGCTAGACTCCCACCTTCTCTGCAAACCCCCTGGTGCTCTCCTGCATGGCCTGCCATAAAATCAGTGAAAATAAATTCTTGTCTATTTGCACTAGGCTCTGTTCATCAAATTTGTATTTTGTTAGTATGTAGTAGGCAACACTTCAAAAAGCAATGCTCCTTAAGGTGCGAACACCAATTGCGAAGGCCAATTCCAATAACTTGGAATCCACGGATTGCTATCGTTCATGTGGTGGAGCCACTGCAACGGGGCATGGTCCGAAAAGAGGGTGGTAGCAGCGGAGGGTGCCGTGACCCATGACCACCCATTTCCGATGGGTGTCCTCACATGTACATAGGCGACAGATGCACGGGCACTCTATTATTTTCTGCCACTTCTACTGCCCTGATCTGATGGATTGTTGTGATTCTTCCAGCAGCTGTACAACTTCTCAAAGGAAAAAAAAAACATTCTCTCTCCAGTCACAAAATGTATACAGGTGAAACAAAAAAAACGAATCAGTTTTCATGGAACATTCCAAACATTCATGTGAACTATACAATGCCGAAGAAAAAAAAAATTGTCTGACAGGGAGGGGCTCATCCTTGCACTTGCTTATATCCAGTTATTTCTCAAAAAATATTTCTGACCCTTGGCCCTAGGGTTTGGCAACTGCCATACTTTGCCGTAACTAAACGACACCCCTGAACCATTCCAAGTTGTAAATCTTACTTCGCTAAGTTGTCGTCACTAAAGTTGGTAAATTACTCAGCAAAAGTAATTGACCTGCTCACCTTTGCCCTGATCGGTGTTAGTTTCCGAGAAGTCGAATGGAGACAACACCAGGAATGTAGAGCCAAGCCTTCCTGATTCAACTGTATCTTTTCTTACTTGTTAGGGTAGTGACGGAGGTACACACTGCTGTGTAGCGGGAGAATCGTCATTCTTTTGCAGTTGGAATGTATTGAGATAAACACACGCACACACAAAAGCACATGTACACACACACACACCGCATCCCTGCAGTCAGAAAGAAAACTGGAGGTAGCAGAGCTTTGGCTAGCTCCCTTTCTTTGGATCGGTCTCCCTGCTGTGATTAGAGAGGCAAATATATAGATGTCTTTAAATCCAGACTCACTTGCATTTGATCTACCTCAGCTTTGCACCCAGTCTCTTCATAGAGTAAGGTCAGACTAGTTAGCATTAGTTCAGGTTTCTAGTTTGTATGTCCTGTTTTCCTGGGCAGTATGGGCATCCTGTGTGGTCCCTGACGCTTCCTCCCTCCTCCTACCCTTCCGGTAGTAGCTGAGATGCCACTGGCGTCCCGTGCCAGATGCGGACGTTCTCTAAGCATTCTTATTGTGTTTATTCTGTGTATTTTTAATATTCCACTGTTTGTCCTCTCTCGGCACCCATTGGTAGGGGATCCTTCTCTGTGGTCCTTCCCAAGGATTCCAACATTAACCTTTAACCTCTAACCTCATTAACCTAATGAGGTTTTCATGGGAGTTCTTCCTCTTTCTTATTGAGGGTCTAAGGTTGGGGGGGGTTGTCATTTTCATTTATTGTTTCATAATGTGGGTGTGTGAAGCCCTTTGAGACTGTAACTGTGATTAAGGGCTAATAAATAAACTTGACTTGACTTAATAATAAGTATATGAATGCATACTGATCAAAATGTCACATTAGAATGAATTCAGATTCTCATAGGCAACCAGCGTAATATTGATCAATTGTGCAATCAATATGAAATAAATTCAACTGCATCATATCCATGGTGAACAACATTGACTGGATCACATCTAACTTTTATTGAAAGGCCAATATTGGCCCCTATATATCAGTCTAACCCTGTACTTCAGCAGGGTAAACTGTTGGGGGTTTGAACCTGGGTCCATCATGCTGTCCTAACTCTGCCTCCATGTCTCTGGGTTGGAGGGGGTAGAGACAGAGAGGAGGGGGCCCTCGCTGAGGAGTGTATTGTCTTGAGGTTTTCCTCTTGTTAGTACCCTTGGCCCCTCAGTGTGCTGCAGCAGACACACACACACAGCCTTCCACTCCACCCCCTCCATCCCCTGTCTTTTCGGATCACTTAACAGGACAATTACTCTATCCATCTTTTCATTGTGGTCTATTGTGTTTGTACCCTCAGTTTAGAAAGCTTTTATGGGGAAACCTCTCTTTCTCTTCTTTCACCCCTTTCTTCATGGCTACATTTACACTGCCCTATTTAAAATGGTTTTGAAACATGTTTTACCTTCAGGGTCTAAACCAATGGCTGCAGTTAAGTGCGCGCTAACAAGCATCCGTTGGTTTCAGTTCGGTTTGCTAGTGATGATAACATCACATTTTTCAGTGAACTGAAGTGCCTATGCAGAAATGTTAACTCACAATGAGAGGGAATGAGAATAAAGTTGCATATACTGACAAAACAGGATATAAATTAGAATATAGCAAATATTTAAACAGTAGAATGTGTTAAGTAGTATGTATGAATGAAAAGTATGAAAAAAAATACAGCATTATGAGATTGTGCAAAATGTAAGCAGTAAAACATACTGAGACGAAGACAGAATTAATGAAAAAATGTATAATATAAAAAGAGACAAAAAATAAAATTATGAAATAATTGAAAATGTATTTTGAAAAAAATGTTGTGTACAGTCAATGCTACTGGCTTGGTTTACATGCTATTTTATTGAATCATTCAATTTTGTTTTCATTCTCAAATTGATTGATTGATTTGAACAGTGGAAAGTAAAGTAGTTTGCTATGCTACACCTGGTAATAAAGTACAGTAACATGCCACCGTATTGGGACAGTTAGCTAGTGGTAGCTAGCTAGCTATTGGTTACTAGCTAGCTCTGTCGACTTTCCTTGGAGAAATAAAGGTTTAAAACGTTTTGTGTGGCTCAGTTGGCTGAGGTGCCATGTAACCGTGACCTGTCGTATGTATTGTCAACTATCCAAAGAAGGCAAAAAATGCCCCTAAATATTTAAAAAAAAAAAGCTAACCATTGCACATGCTAATGTTTTAGCACACTGTATGTTTAGTGGGTGGTACAGGTTAGTTTTGCAAAACGCAGCGGTTCAATTAATACCGAAAACATAGAGGTGAGACTGCCTCCAAAATGAACTGATCGATACACTTCTTTGCCAAAAAGCAATTTTATTCTTCAAAAAACATCCATGATCCCATTTGTTACCTTAAATGTTGCAGTCAAATCAACAGATTGTAAACCCCAGTGGAAACGCACTACCACCCCCCCCCAGCTAGGGAAGGAGGAGAGGGGAAAGGAGGTGGTGGGGGTGTTGGGGGGCACACCCGGGGTCTCTTTGGGAAGAAGCCTCGGTCTTTTCTCTGGCTCCATCTTGGTGTCCAGACTTGATAGCCGTGATACCAGGGCATTCAAGGACTTGAAAGACGCTGACGCACTTGAGAGCCACTGGGAGCGTCCTTCCTTCCTCCTCACTGTGTGTGTGTGTGTGTGTGTGTGTGTGTGTGTGTGTGTAGGACACTGTCTGCATTAGTAGCATTTCTACTTCATTACCAGCCAACTCTGTGACCCATATCGGTCAAACCCTAATTTTCAGAAAAGCATTCATTTATGTTTATTCCCCTTTAAAGACTTGATTCGTATAGCACTTACATAGATTTGATGCTATTTTCTATGACTATGAATTTGTGTCATAGAAGTTCCAGAATTTTCTCCCTTGGGACCAATAAAAATGTACGCGAGGCCTAAAAAGGTGGGTAAACTGAGTTGAGGTGGGTTCACCCTCCACTAAGATTGGTTATGGGACTGACTGATGAGTCTCAGTCTTAACCTCTGCTGCTATAGCACACCATTATCAATCAATACTGCCCATAGAAATTGAATGGATGGAATTAATATTCCCATGGAACCAGGCCATTTTGAATTTCAGTCTGCCGTTTTTCTTTGCCGTGGGCCTTTGCCACAGTCTGGGAAATCAGTCTTATTCTTTAGCTACCATACAGTTACTTGTTAGCATTGTTAGCATTCCCCACTGAAAAAACTGGGCAATGATATCTGCAAGCTAATATGATATCTTATGAGTAGCAGGACTAGGGTTATTGGTTTGCTGATATATCATCCACTTCTGATATGATGGGGATGATGCAGTTTGATTGATTGCATATTTATTGTAGAATCAATACTACACTGGTTGTCTAAGGGAAACCTTTAACCAGAATTAATTGATTGATTATTGATTTATTATCATTATCGTGGGTTTCAGTGGAGAGTTTTAGTGTCCCAAGATGGTCTAAATGCTGTTTCCGAGGATTTATCCACCCTGCCAAGCATAGAATTCTATTCAATTCTATTCTTCTATTGTAATGCTGCTATTTCAATGACTCAGCTTTTTTGTGTCTAGGGATGAATCATCATCACCATCATCATCATCATCACAATTTTATCTTTTAAGATCGGTTTCTCATATCAGTGTGTGGCTTGGTTTTAACTCGTAACTTAACAAAATTACCCAAGAAATTGACAAAATCAGCCAATCAGATGCTGTTACACGAAAGCCAATCAGGATCTAGTTTGTATGCTCCCTCATTTTCTGTTAAGCTCTGTCACATTTTTAAAGCTGCATTATATAACTTTTTTCTAGTCAGTCTAGTTCATGAAGTGGGACTGCGACAAGGAAGACTGGCCAATCCCCCTTCATTAGGCCACTGTAGATTCACTCCATTCACCCCAATGGAGTTTTGGAGTCGGTAGGTAACTGGCGGGAATGTTTTCTCAGAGCACAGGAAGTGATGGATCGAAGGTTACGAGCCGAACGTACACAACTCTAAATCAGCAATTCTCCTAAATTGTTGATGTTGTGACTCCCTGCTCTGTGGCCGCTAGCCTCACCTTGATAGCCACAACCCAGCTCACAGGTGGCCACGCCCATAAGACACGCCCACAGCAAATACGCCCTGAAACACCATTGAAAAGTCTGTTTCAGACAAACATGGGGATTTAGGTACCAACACCCAGGAACACAGATACAGACTGATGATGTTGAATATATCCTATTAATTTATTGTTTTTTCCATGTCAATAACGTTGCCTACTGCAGCTTTAAATCCTTTATTAAAACAAGAAAAATATGCTCAGCCTATTCTAGATGAGTCAAGCAGTTCAGAATCCCTCCAGAAGTTAAAATACACACAAGAATTTCATTATTCTGGGTTTCAGTGGAGAGTTTTAGAGTCCCATGATGGTCTAAATACTGTTTCAGAGGCTTTTCCACCCTGACAAGAACACAATTCTGAGTGAAAACACAGATTACTTTCAATTTGTGGTCTTGAAAGTGGTTTTGGCTTGAAAGATGCTCAATATCATCACAAAACAGTGCCCATCACTCCTAAAACATTGGCGCTGGCCTTCAAAAACCAACATACCTAATTACAATTAACAGCCTCTTCTTTTCAACTCTCACTCTCTCTCTCTCTCTCTCCTCAGTCTCTCCTCTTTTAAGTTATTCTTTTGGGTCAGTTTCTTTTCATTTATCTCCAGTCAAAGACAGTGAGGTTGGATCCCACAGCATGCAGGCCTCTATGCGCTCTCTATAGCTGCCACAGCATTCATCTTCATCATCATTACTGGGTTTCACTCATTCTTTATCTTCCCTTGTTTCTTTCTTTCTTTCTTTCTTTCTTACTTTCTCTCTCCCTCTCTCAGTTCAAAACATTGTCAAATTCAGCATCTGAGTAGATTTTTAGGTAGATTTTTAGGTAGGTACATTTCAAGCAAATTGTAAATCCATTAGAAGTATAGATGAACATTTCTTACGATATAATAATCCGACAAACATCAGAACATTACATTCCGTTTAATATATTGTGTATATTATATCCAGCTCTGATTAGAATCACTACCATGCATTCACAATGTGCTTATAATATGCTTATAATGCCTTACGAGCGCGACTTCAAGTTCAGTCTTATTCAAACTTCACAAATGTGATCTATAGGGGTTTTCTCAACCTTTGACACTCATTTTTCAAAATATATATATATTTTTTTCTTGTCACCCCAAATTGATTTTTCAGGTTATTGCGTAGCAAAATGCACCCTGGTTTCAGGTCTACAAGCCGATTAACGTCAATATCCCGCAAAAGTAGCCAGTAGCTTCATACAACATTATGATTGTTCGATCATAAAACATCGGTGGTTTCCTCCACAATAAATCGGGGAGCTATTTTAATGTTTTCTCTCCACATCCACATTGTGTCCCCGGGACCACATTTTGAAGCCCATCCAGGAGCATTAATGGATTACATAGCAGAAGGCTAGCGAAGCCGATCGCCGCGGACCGCTTTCTATTGTGAGGGAGATCAATCATAATGAATCAACGGCGTCTATAGGCTGCTATTGTGCTATAGGCGTGCTATGACCCTAACCCGGGCCACCCTGAGAAACAAAGGTCAAAGGTCTCACACACAGACACAGACAGACAGAGAGGGAGGGAGAGAGAGAGAGAGAGACAGGAGAGGCTACATGCGTCTCTGTCTCTCTCCCCAGACCATCTACACCTTCAGATAACTTGTGTTGATTGGTGTGTGTGTGTGTGTGTGTGTAGCTAGGGTTAGCCTCACCCTGCCTTAAGGAGCTGCTGACACACCTAAAAGTATTTCATTATTCTCGCTTTCAATGGAGAGTTTTAGTGTCCCATGATGCTCTCCTCTCAATGCTGTTTCAGACAAGAGCAGGGACGTTCAAGAGGAAACAAGGAATCTTTTTTTGTTTTGTTTTGGAATTTGTATTGAAAATGATCAAATGTAAAGATATTGGGCAGAAAAATCTGATTTTGGATCAGATTTTCATTTCAGACTAAATAAGGGGCCCCCGACATTCAATGGTCAAAGAACGTCTGAGTTCTCTATCCAGGGAAAAAAAAGTAAAATTATCCAGACTTATTTTGCTGCCATCTCCGTTAGCAACCCATTCATAATCTAGCTAAGGAGCATAATTACTCACCAGGGGTGTCAGTTCATTAACCCTAAACTAAGTCCCTGCGTCTGACATCATTTGCTGCCAAATCTTCCAAACCGACTTATATAGAGTGGAGCAACAGCTGATGAAAAATGAAATACATTAGACATATAGGCCACCAAACTATCACGGTTATTAGAGGAAACATTGGTACTTAATGTCCCCCAATGTGATTTTTTTTTTAGATATGACTTTCAAATACATTCCTGGTGATTTTTGCTTTCCTCTTAATTGGATTCTCTAACCTGGTGGGATGACAGGTTACCAAAACTCTGTCCAATCAACCAGCCACTTCTGAGTCATGTGACTTTTGTTTCCGAGCCCTGGCTGGCTTGTAATTGGTCAGCGTGATCCTAAACCAATCAATTAGAAAAATGCAACAGAGCCAACCTTTCCACTCTGGTTCAGACTGAAGGAAAACCAACTAGGTGTGATCATTTTCAAAACTAACTAATGTCAAAGCATGTAAAATATTTTAGTAGAAAAGATTGTAAAAAAAAAAATATTGAACTCATATCATTTTCAGATGCTGTTTATTTTTTTCTGTTCATAAATTAAATATATTTGACACTGTCCAAGGAATGACTCCTCTCTCTGTCTGGCTGGCTGGCTCTCTCTCTCTCTCTCTCTCTCTCTCTCTCTCTCTCTCTCTCTCTCTCTCTCTCTCTCTCTCTCTCTCTCTCTCTCTCTCTCTCTCTCTCTCTCCTCTCTCTCTCCTCTCTCTCTCTCTCTCTCTGATGGTTGGAGTTTCATGTACAGTCAAACTCGCCAGACTTAGCCATAATAAGACCAGAAGTAAGGCGCTTCTGCCTTCAAAATAAGAGCATAAACTTTGCCACTTTTGCTAAATACTACAGATAACTCATTAAATATATTTTTGTTATTTCTTTGTCATAAACATAAAGGATTGTAACATATATTTGTCAATATTAATCATTTTTGTCAATAAATCAAAGATAATCGTCATGGAAGTTCTGGCTAACATTTTTGACCAGGTCACCAGCTCGAATCCACGGACTGAAAGTGAATCAGTATCAATCAAGTGAATCTGCCCTCAACAACTACTGTCGAGGTGTCCTTGAGCAAGGCACTGAACCCCTGAACTACTCCAGTGGAGCTGCTCAGTGACCACCAGTAGCAGACTGGTTGTACTGTTCAGCTCCCAGATGTGAATGTGTGGTACTGTATCTATGTGAAACAGGAAACACATCATTCACGAAATAAATTATAAATTATTCTTAAATGTGTCGTACTTTTGTGTGTAAGAAAACACCAACGTGGAATTCATGAAACGTGCGGGAAACCTCGATTTGTGCGTAGAACAGGTGTATATTTGATGAATGCCAATCGTTCGTAAATTGGATGCGCGTGTCTGTTGAACACCGTAAAAGGCTGCAGACTGAAGGGTCGTGTGCAATAAACCAGGGGAAAAAGGGAAAAGAGGAACTTGGCGGAGTCCGCATGATAACAAACAACAGAGTTTTCAGAAGCATCAGCAGCCACAGGAGTCACAAGAACTGATAAAAGTAAAGCATGGCAAGAAATTATTAATGCTGTCAATGCTGTTTCAGCAGAAACACACACCGTTGCTGAGGTTAAAAAAATGACATATGCCATTTTAGGTCTTTTTTTTCTACAAGAAACATCTTGTTGTTGTTGAGGTTTGGCACTACTGTAATTGATTTTTCATAAAGAATAAGCCACTCTAAGAGCCTTCCCGCATGTTTCCAAACACACTAACAAATTTCTGCACGTTTCCAAACACACGTAGGATTTGATCGTACCAACGAACAAATTCAGATACAAACAAAATGAACATCAGACTATGTTCATAGAAATGTTCGTACTAACGCTTTGCGATCAAATTTGATCGTACGCACGTTTCGTGATTGAGGCCCATTGTGCTCAGTGAAGTTTCCCAGGATACAGGTTAAAAAAAATGGTACGGGTTTTTATTTTGAAACACCAGACCGGAAGTCCGATTTCTTATCCTCTCGCAATTGACGCTGGTGTTTGATTATATGAGGGCGCAGCAGCAGTAGGACGCAGCACAACTTGTTGCTCTACCGAGAGACGGTTTAGCAACTTCAGTCTTCCCTAGAAGTCTGTCTCGTTCAACAAAAGAAATTAACTCGCTCTCCGACGGAGAAAGGGAGTAAACTAACCCAGTGAAACGGGTGCAAAAAGGAACCAATTCGTTTACAATGAGCTCGGTAGCTTAAAAACGTTTTTAATATTTGTCCCACACAGAGAAACAGAAAAGCTGTGAGAGCTGGAAGTCCCATTGGCCGACAAAACATGGAGAAGCACATGATTTGTCGTTGTTAAGTCGCGACTATATTGTTAGTATTTTTTTTTTTTAGCTCAGCGAAAGGGGAGACCGCTGGTAGAGACACCAACTGCCGTAAGGAGTGTGAGGTAAATGGAGCCCCAGTTGCTATGCTGCGAGGTGGACAGGCCTGTTGTCCGGAGGGCCTATCGGGACCGCAACCTGTTGACTGACCGGGTCCTGCACGCTCTCCTGCGGGCAGAGGACAACTACCTCCCCGCTACCAACTACTTCAAATGCGTCCAGAAAGAAATAGCTCCGTGCATGAGGAGGATAGTGTCCACCTGGATGTTGGAGGTGAGTAACCCCCCCCGCCCCCCCAAAAAATATAGGACACCTCATTAAATACCCCCCGACATCTTTCTATTTCCACTCACAAAGAAATTCCCAATCCCTGTTAAAAGTAACACTCGCTGAACGGTTTACATGTAGGTGTTAAAAACAATTTTTTGAATTGGTGTCTGAATGTTTTGGGAAAATGTGGCGAGTTCCCAGTTTCCTTCGCAAGACCACGCGCTGCCTTTGTGTGTTGTGCTCGTGAGGAACTAAGTTTTAGGTTTCACGAGAACTTAGTTGCGCATGGGTTAGGTTTACACGCTCTGCGTCCTTTTGCATAGACTTCCAATTGAGTTCACATTACAGTTCACATTCTACAATTGTTGGGGCTTCTGTGTGTGTGTGTGAGACTGATTGCATGGCTTATTTTGTGTTGGCTATCTTTTGTCAATGCGTGATCTTAAGCTTTTCTTTGAGACATGTCATTATATGATCATGACAAAAACATCCCTTACAACTGTTTCTATGTCTTCTTGGCTGATTGATTGGGATTAAATCAGTCTAGTGTTGGAAATGGTATGTACACCTTCTATGTATCTTGTCAGTAATATCAACCAGGAGATGCATCTGACACACAACAATCCACCTTATTGAGCTAATTACTTTTGGTGAGTTTGTTCTCTGAATTTACAGGACTATGGCAGCCCCTCCTTCCCCCAGCAAATAGTCCCGCTGGCTGTTGCTGTAAACACTTGTGAACCTGCCCGGTTAAATATGAGTTTAATATTGTCTGTGTCCTTTTTAGATAAAGTATGTCTCAATTTGGGATTTTCTTTGTTTATGTTTTGCTTAATTCACTGAAGTCCCTGCATCTAAATATAATTTACCATCAAAACGTCCAAACCTGCTGATTTTTACTAAATATCTGAGGTCAAAGTGGAGCAGCAACTGATGACTGACAAGATATTATTTGGTCAGTGTGATGAATTATTAGATATAGGTTGGCAAATAGGTTGGCAAAGATTGTAAGGCGGCCCAATTCCCTCTCGCTATGAACTAGTGTAAAATTGATAATGATTGATAGTTTTTTTAATTTTGTCTCTCCAGGTATGGCGGGGGCAGGGGACGGGGGGCTAAATCTTTTTTTTGCTCTATGGGGCTGATATTGGCCTTTTTATTTAAAAAATAAAATGCAATGTAGTCAGAGTAAGATGCAATGGATATGATGCTCTTAGTTGGATTACATAGTTGTTGTAGAATTGATCAATACTATACTGGCTTGTATCTATAGGGACACGCAATATTGGCTATCAACAGCTTCAGTCCAGAATCGGTATCGGGCCTCAAAAACTCATATCAATCAAACACCAATTATAATATTTCTTGACAATTATGGGCAATTATCTTTCTTAAATTTCATCCCCGGACCTGGCTACTTCCAGATTAGTTAATTGATTAATGACCATAAGTGTCCAAAATTTGTCTGGTTTCTCTTTGCAGGTCTGTGAGGAGCAGAAATGCGAGGAGGACGTTTTCCCTCTGGCTATGAACTACTTGGACCGGTTCCTGTCAGTGGAACCCACCAAGAAAACCCACCTCCAGTTACTGGGAGCTGCCTGTATGTTCCTGGCATCTAAGATGAAGGAGACCATCCCGCTCACTGCCGATAAACTCTGCATCTACACAGACAACTCTATTACACCAGCTCAACTACTGGTAGGTTTTTCAATAGTTGTCGCCCACACGATGAAACTCAAATGTGATATCTCAGACACCACTGGTCCAGTTTTGACAAATATTTCACTCCTTTGCACTGTGTTCTGTCATTTAAAATAAATACACTGTTTGGCCCAATGGGGGCGCTATAAGTAAAGGTCAAAATTTTAAGTTTACTTGAAGGGATGATGCATCTTGTTACTGATTGGTCCAAGGGGTGCTGGGTTATTCGTGGAGGAGGACATGTTTACTGTTGCCTTGTTTAATCGTTGATTCATTTTGGTTTGTATCATTGGAAATGCCTGAGCACAGCAGAGTTGTGGTTGCTACTCCCTGTATTGAACTGAAAGTCACCCTAATATTGCCACATAGAAAACTCCATCATGCCCAGTCACCTGTAGGCATATAGTCATGATTGAAAATTTGTGAACCCCTTGTGCAATTATAGAATTTTTTAGTTTTTACCATGCAATCCTTACTTAATCAAAGTTAGCCTTTCATTAAGTGAAATTAATTATCTATCTTAACTAAATTCACATGTTTTAGAGGAAATCGTGACTGTAGTCAAATGGGAATTGTTGAAAAGGGAATTGGTGCAGGTACAGAAATAAGTGAACCTCCTCTTGCATTAGTTAAATCAAGTAGGTAAGTAGAATCAGTAAATAACTGGGTATGAAGTTAACATTTCAACAAAGGTCAGATCTTTGGGGAGGAGTTTGTGTGGCACCCCCATAAATACAGGTGAGTAACCTGGGGTCCGTTCCAGGAAGCAGGTTCAACAAACTCTGAGTCTAACCCTGGACTCTGAGTTGAGTAACTCATGGATAGGAAACTCTGGGTTTTCGGTTCCAGAACGGCTGATCTGAGTTAGTTCAATCAACTCTCGGTATGTTAACCCTGAGCTAAGCGCGTGCCTGACGACAATAAAAAGCCATCATCAGTGGAGGTCCGATACTACGATTCACCATAGCAACCAGCAAGCAGAAGGGTCGTCGTACGTCACCCCACTGGAGTTGGAAGTGCTACTACGTGCTTTTGGGGAGTATGAACACATTTTCAAAAAGAAGAGCAACACAGCTGCAGCGGCAAAGGAGAGGGAATTGGCGTGGGAGAGAATCGCTGCCCGAGTCAATGCGTACGTTTGAATGCAGTAGTGTATTCATTTAACATTTAACCACACTTTCTTATAATATTACCTACATGTGAGAAAGTGGTGGAATGGTATTGGAAAAAAAATATTTTCATTTAGGTGCAATCCCACGGGCACAAAGCGCACTTGGCAGCAGCTGAAAATGAAATATAAAAACATACTTCAAATGGTGTACTTGGGGCGGCAAATTAGAAAGGCAGATCTAGAAATTTAATTACTGGAACATAAGTTAGAGGTGGGTGCATGGTCACAGGTGAAATGTGTTGTTGGAACAAGATAAAAATACTAACTGTTGCTTTTGTATTTGTAGGAAATAAAGAAGACCAAATGAAATGTGTCTTTATTTGACTGCTCGGGGTGGTGGTAGCTTAATCTGTGAACTGTAAACGGCATATTATATCTCGGACAGCTCTTCCATCCTGGACATAGAACATCTAATCGGGGTCTCAAAATCCTCTCCCGACATAAGGCTATGCAAATTACTTCCGCTTGAATATCGATCGGGTTACCGAGGAAAGGACACGCCATGTCCGACAGCTGCTTCAGGTTCAGCAGAGGGAGGAGACAGGGAGAAACTCAGGGTTTGTTCAAGAAAACCTGCCAGCGAGCAGGTTAGGTTCACAGTCAGTTACCATGGTAATTGATTCAGAGTTTGAGTTACCTCTCTTTCTGGAACGGAAAACCCAGAGTTTTCCTCATCTCAGGGTTAACAAACTCAGAGTTTTCACTAAACCCGCTTTCTGGAACGGACCCCTGGTCAGTTTGGTGTCACCATGCAGGTGTAAGAAAAACACTATGCTGTGATCTAAGGAGACCTCAGAGGACCTCAGGAACAGAGTGAATCAGTCTGGGGAAGGTTAGGAAGTCATATGAAAAATATTTGGGCTCCATATTAAAACTAGTAAAAAAAACAACAACCCAAGAATAACATCTGGAGATCTACAAGCCTCCATTGCTGCATCTGATGTCATTGTGCATCCATCAACAATGAGAAGAACACTGAATAGAAATGGCATTGATGCAAGGGTAGCCAGGAAGACGCCCCTGACAAGCTGGACAAAAATGAAGATTTGTGGAAGTCTGTTCTCTGGACAGATTAGTCTTAGTTATTTGGTCACAATCAAAAATGTCATGTTTGGTGACAAACCAAAACTGCCCACCACCAAAATACCCTTCTCCCTACGGTCAAACGTGGTGGTGGAGTGTCATGGTCTTAGGCTGTTTTTCTTCCTCTAGACCTGGATGACTCAATATCATTAAGGGAACCATGAATTCTGAGGGAAACCAGAGAATTCTTGAACAGAATGTCAGACCATCAGTCTGAGAGATAAATCTGGGCTGAAAGTAGCTGTTCAACAAGAAGATAATCCTAAACATTCAAGCAAATCTACCAAAGAATGACTCAGGAAGAAGACGTTTAGGCCGAATCCCATTTCTCATTTTCACCCCTACGTTTTCGAGTGCCCCTCGCCCTTCGGCTTGGCCCTCGGAACAGAGTTACAAGGGGTAGTGGTTGAAATCTCTCCCTATGAAATGGGACAACCCTTCAAGACCCTGATACGTCATCGATGACGTTTACGTAAACAGACGCGACAAGTTTGTTATCGGACATTACGATGGCAATAATGCTATTATCACAGTGACATTTGCCATTCATCTGATGGAGATAGAAAAGCATGGACGCTCGCGATTCGTTCACAACTTATACGTTTCATGCTACCAATCGATCAAACAAGTCATCAAATAAAAAAGACCACTGCTTCATTACCGGGCCACTTCATGACAGAATAGCGTTAGCGGTGCTCTGTAGTCTAGCAAGCCGTGCTCCTACCGTTACCCTGCCAGTCTGCACTGATATTAGAGGAGCCGTAACAAGTGCAGCAACTTCGCTGCTGGACTTTAGTTATATTTCGGGTGTCATATGCCATCAAAGGGGGGAAATGCGACATGGAAATATGTCAAAATGCAGGACTGTCATGCACAAATCAGCCTAAAAACAATGTTGTAACGTTAGTAACGCGAGGTAGAGACATCGGCATACTTAGCGATTTTTTGTTACGCTTGTTATAAAGAAAAGGTCTATAATACACTGAAACGACATTAAACTAAGATAATACGACGGTTAGAATATTTTTTAAATCTTTATTAACGAAGAAAATACTACATCTGTGGTTCACTTTGGTTGGTAGTGTAGCGTTCGCCATGATCTTCCAGTTGATTCGCAGGTCATTCTGGGAGACTTCTCCTAACCCTCGGTTTGTAGTGTGCCCCTGAAAAATCTCCGTTTGGAGGGCCATGTAGCCCTAGCACTTCGCCCTACCCCTCGATCCCAACAAGAATCGGGACACCCTACCCCTACACGTGAACGCGCAAAACGGAGGGGAAGGGCTAAGGGGTAGGGCCAAGGGGTGAATTGGGATTCGGCCTTAGTGTTTTGGATTGGGCAAGTTAAAGTCCTGACCTAAACCCAACTGAGATGTTGTGTCAGGACCTGAAACTGCTCTTCATGTGAAACCTCAAACCTCACTGAGTTGGTGGAGTTCTGTCAGGAGTGGGAGAAAATCCCTCAGGGAAGATAAAGAGACTGATCACTAGGAGAATTTACTCCAAGTCAACGCTGTTAGGGAGATGCCACAAGTTATTGAATGAATGAGTTCACATATTTTTGCAGAAAGGGATTTTATTTTTATTTTTTTGTAGAATTTATATGGGACTATAAGCTGGGCCTCTAGTGGGGATGTGATGGCATTGCATGTTGGAGAACTAAATATGGATCCCATGACTTTCTCCATCCTTCCCTTTCCCTATCATTCGTTCACTCCCACCGTCAATATCTTTATTCATCCCTGTATGCGTACATGTCTCTTTCTTTGCATCACACTTTTTTTTTCTCACCTCTCCACCCTTCTTTTGATTTGTAGCATATGGAGCTGATGGTTTTGAACAAGCTGAAGTGGGACCTGGCCTCTGTGACGCCCCTCGACTTCATTGACCACTTCCTGTCTCAGCTGCCAATCAGGAGAGAGAACAGGCCGATACTCAGGAAGCATGCTCAGACCTTCGTGGCACTGTGTGCAACAGGTATGCATGGTACTACACTATACTGTATGTCAGGATGACTGTATGCCATGGGAAGGGATACAACTTTTCTTTGGGTGCACTTTGTGCTGATAATTTGAAAAAGCAGGTCTTGCAATGTGCACGGTTTCCATTTTGACATTGCCACTATCAGCAATTGAACAATTACTACCAACCTGACTACCACTACTTTCTCCATTTTCAACTCCGTAACTACTACCAACTTAACTACTGCTACTTTCTTCCTTTTCAACACCATAACAACTACTACTAATTTTACTACTGCTACTCTCCTCATTTTCATTCTGCTTGTTATTGTCCTAAAAAGCCAGACCTTTCCAAAGTTGACAGTCATTTTTCTTGCTTTTCAGACTTGTGGTGTTTTTGTTTTCCGTAGTTCTTGTAAATTCTTTCTATTAACTGCTATATCAACAAGATGTATCGTTATTACTCTCCCCAGATGTTAAATTCATAGCAAACCCTCCATCCATGGTTGCGGCTGGCAGCATGGTGGCAGCGGTGGAGGGCTTACAGATGAGACTGGTGGGCAACACGATGACATCTCAAAAACTGACTGAGCGACTGGCACAGATCATCAGAAGTGACCCGGTGGGTAGATCTATCAGTCAGTGGATCAACCAGTCTTGTAAAAGATGTATCTCCAAAAAGTAATCTATACAAGTACTGAGATGAACTGTGTGTGATTTTTATATTTGATACAAAAGTCTTAAACCCATTTTTTTCATGTTGTCAATGCGTCTTGGTTTCCAGGGTTGTAAAACATTTTGTACACAACAGAAACAACTCCAGCTGCTAGTTACAACAATGAACTAGGGTTCGACTGATATGGGCTTTTAAGGCCAATACCGATATTTTTGGATTGAAGCCGCTGACAGCTGATATTTTGTGCCAATATTTATTAGCTTTAAATTTGACCATTTTCATGCACCCAAAAAATACAAATAAAAATGCCAGGGATTTATTGCTTCATTGAATTCCCCCAGAAGTCAATGTTTCCCGCAGTCTCTGAAAAAGCATTTACACCATCATGGGACACTAAAAATCCAATGAAAGTCATACTAATGAAATAGTTTTAGGTGGAAGTGGAACACATGTGAGGTGACCTGAGTTGCATTGAGTCAAACTCAATTGAACTCTCTTTCTTCAGGACTGTCTCAGGGCGTGCCAGGAACAAATCGAGTCCCTGCTGGAAACCAGTCTCCGGCAGGCACAGCAACAGCAACAACCGCACTCAGTTACCATGGAAACTAAGAACACAGAGGAGGGCTTGGACCTCTCGGCCACGCCCACCGACGTCCGGGACGTGAACATCTGATCGGATGCGGTCAAACGCAGGGTTACTATGGAGATGGGGCTCGGTGAGAGGAGGAGGAGGAGTTTGGACTAATTAATAGGATGATCTTCTGTCACACACACACACACAAATAGAAACACACACTTACATGTGGCTGTAGGTAGGCGTGTTTTTACATGATTTGTAGTGTGTGTTAAAGGGATGTAGCGGTGTGTAGATGGTGCTCTGAATTTACAGACAGTCCAAATTGGTGCCCGAATGCTCTCTAGCACTTGGACTGACCGTTTACCAACACAACGTATGTAGGACTGTACATACTACTATGAACCATATGAACTGTGGCTGGAGCCAGTAGGATATATGGACTGGACGACGGTGTCAGCATCATATCCAAGAAGTCCAGTAACCCTAAGACCAGCGTTGAACAAGAAGTCTTAGTATTGAACAGTATTCTAATAGAAATTGTAATTCAAATTTTTTTTTTTTTTTTTTTTGTAACTCTTTGAAGAAACAGCTGAAAGGGTGATGTGTGTTAATTGAGCTAACCAGTTTTTTTTTTTTAAGAGTGGTTCTCAGTCCCGGTCCTTGAGTGCCACAGCCCTACTGGGTTTTCTACATTCACCTGGCATCCCAGGTGCTTAGATGGCTAGCGTGGAAAACCAGCAGGGCTCTGGCACTCAAGCACACTGGTTTAGAGAGACTTTGGTGGTAACGCTGCCATTACGGTGTGGATTGTTTTTTATAGTGGCGGAACACTAGAAGAAACTGCTTTTCTTAGCAAACATAAAGCTATTGGGATCCATTGGAACCCCTACTCAAGGAACAATGTGTCCCGTGTCAGCCCACTGAGTTATTGACTGCCTTTTTAGAAGCTGTAGCAACTTGATGAATGGAGGGTTGTGGAAAATCAGGTGATATAAAAAGAAAAAAACTTGAAACGTTCAACCACACATAAAAAGCTTGACTTTTAGGCGAACTGTACACAAAAAGGATCAAATTTTTTACTTTAATGTAACAGTGGCCAAATCAAGACACCCTTTCTTTGGTAGGAAATTTAATATTTGTGTGTGTGTGTGTGTGTGTGTGTGTGTGTGTGTGTGTGTGTGTGTGTGTGTGTGTGTGTGTGTGTGTGTGTGTGTGTGTGTGTGTGTGTGTGTGTGTGTGTGTGTGTGTGTGTGTGTGTGTGTGTGTGTGTGTGTGTGTGTGTGTGTGTGTGTGTGTGTCCCCAGATTTGGCTCCTACATTATATGACCAACTGATTCTCATCAATGGTCTTTAAGGTACTAATGTTTAGATCCATAGAAGCTACCAATACTATTATACCTAAAGTAAGGATATGATGACGCAAGTTTGTACCACTTGAGGCCCTTTTTTGGTGCTTTTTTTCATCGTGCATTCACAGCCCTCCCTGGCTTCCAGTTTTCCACCCGTCCTAGATGAATTAAAATGGTGGTAGTGGAAACAATCGATTTCTAGAACACAGTCCAGGGCAGGAACTCTGTCATTCCACTGACGATATAAAAGCACTTTTAAAAAGTGACTGACCAGACCTCAGGTGTCAACAGCAATTAACACTGGGGTGGCTTGAAACGTGACCAAGAAATGCATGTTCTTCATGTAATGGTGGTCTCAATGCAGAAAAGCAAACCTTATTTACAATGTGGTTGCTTTCAGAGGAAAAACATATTTTAAAACAAAAAAGTGAGTTTGTCAAGATTTAACAAACTGCCTCGGCCTTTGATTTATTTCCATTTTTCCTTTTTCCCCCCCCCCCCCCCCTCAAATAATTTTTCCTCCTACACATTGTCATTCCAAGGCGCCTTTTTTATTGTCAGTGCTCGGTGTATGAGGAAGAAGAGGAGAGTGGGAGAGGTGACGAAGACAAAATGTAGGAGAAGCTACAGAATCAATTCTTCAATCATTGTCACTGCCTTATAAGCTGCTAACTGAAGACTCCCCATGCTAAGTTTGACAAGAAAAAAAAAAAAAAGGATACTTTGACATCTTGAATTGTATTTGTTATTTTTTTTCCAGAGTTTTCCTTAAACTACCCTAAAACAGCTTGTTAGCATGCCCCGTACAAACCAATTGGTGCTGCTTCCTTCAAGCATGTTGCAGCTACCCAGTTACCCATTAGTTTCAATGGGGAACACTTATGATAAAAAGCCATTTTCAGCTAATTTCAGAGCTAAACATCAAAGTGTCTGATGAAGAAAATAACACTAAAATTCAAAATCTCATTGTATCCATTACATGACTTTTTTTCCCCTCCCTATTTTCAAAGTGTTTGCTGCTATTTTGTGGATGTATTTGTTTTATATAGAAGATGTTGCCAATATACTGCCATGGTTTAGGGGTTGATTTTCTCATAGAAAATTATATGTGTGACATTGTTATTGTTGTATAGTTTATTGGCATTGTGATCAATTTTTTTTAATAAGTTTTAAGCTGTGATTTCTGATTTTTAAACGGAGAGAACACAGGAGATATAGATTTCTGAGATGGTTTGTTATACCTCATTATTCTACAGGCAGTAGGACTAGGCCTCATGGTAAACTGGATTAAAACCTTTTGATAGAGTTTGGTCATTGCAATTTGGTTTTTAAATGTTAGCCATGTTCACTCAACAATTGAAAAAACTATTTTGTTTCGCCATGGTGATGTTATGGAGGTCATTCATGAATTTGGAGCAAAGCGTTGAGATCCAGCAGCTTCATGGCATCCATTGTACAACCTGACCAAACTATCCATGACTGGATGTGTTCATAAAAGCTTTTGGGGGAAAAACGGACACCTTTTTGTTAGTTTTGCTAAGGGGCCTGATGACCGTTAGAGCCAGGCCAGGGGAAAACTTTTAAATATGATTACAAATTATTGAAACTTAAGGTGCACTTAATTTATCTTTCCAACCAATCTCAAAAGTTGAGGCAATACTCGCATATGAAAAATAAAACCAAGCATAGTTTTGGGCCTAACTGAAGCCATAGGTTGTTTTCTAACAGTAATTTAAACAGCCCTGTAGTTCACACAAGTCTGTGTACCTTTCTGTCTGGCACTGTCTTACAGGACAGAAGGCAGGCCCTCCTCATTCATGTCTTACTGCACAATAAAACCGAAAGACTTAACCAGCATCCTCCTTTGCGTTGTTTTTTTTGTGTGTGTGTCCTCGCAGTGCAGTCACCTTATAACAAATATGATTTTTTTTTTACTCACCAGCTTCAGGGCTGTCAGTCTGTAATAAAGTCTTCAATGACTTCTTTCCTGCGATGTATCCGAATATCATTTTATGTGCGATATGGCAGATGACCATATCATTATATGACCATATCATATTCGTTGCACATTTTAGTAATTTATTTATGTATTAAAAGCAGGCCGCGTTTACATGCAGGAGACTCGCTCTCCCTCTCCCTCACGCACACACGGACAGACACCCCAAACTAACTAACCACGCCCATCAGTTTAACTGTCAGTCATTGTCCTGACTGAGTTAACGTCAATTCAAAATGGAGGAAGATCGCGAAAGAGAGGAGCCAAGCACAGAAGAATTAATTCCGAAAAAAAACAAAACAGCGGGTCGGTCATCTGGAGGTGGTTCGGTTTCAGGAGGGCAGATGTGGAACAAACTACTAGCCTCTGCAAAATATGTCACAAAACGATTGCTACTAAAGGTAGCAGTACCACAAATCTATTCCATCACCTGAAACACCACCCAGTGCAGAATGAAGAATGCATAAAACTTCCTCCACTGCTGCTAAAAGCTCCCCCACTGTCCGTAAGCAAACTACAATGGCAGCTTTGTTTTCTCGAGCTATACCTTATGACAAGAAAAGTTCAAAATGGAAAGAGATAACAGCCGCAGTGACCCATTACATAGCAAAAGACATGGCCCCAATCAGCATAGTTGAGAAGGCAGGATTCAAGAAACTTCTTAAAACCATCGATCCAAAATACAAGCTGCATAGCCGTAAATTCTTTGCCGAGAAAGCACTGCCAGAGTTATATATTGCGGTCCGAGAAAAACTTACCGAACAGCTTTCCAAAGTCACCCATTTCTCGACCACAACAGACCTGTGGTCTAGTAGAACATGCGCGCCCTACCTCAGTCTCACGGTGCATTTCATAGAGGACTGGGAGTTGAAATGTTTGTGTCTCCAAACAAGTTACTTCCCAGATGATCATACAGGCGAGATCATCGCACAAGGCTTCCAAGATGCCCTCGCATCTTGGAAATTAAACGAAGACCAACAAGTCTGCATTATCACAGATAACGGGAGTAACGTGATCAAAGCAGTGAGCTTGAATAAGTGGATGAGGCTGCAGTGTTTTAGCCACCGGCTTTACCTGGCGATCGGTGAGTAGGCTAGCCTCTTCTTGTGTTGAATTGAATATGCAATCAAAAGCAGACGTCAACGTCTTTAGATTAATTAAAAACGTACTGTGTGTATGTGTATGTGTTTACCAAAATAAAATGTAAAACATTGTATGCAAACTAATTGACTATAGTGGATTTAAAAATCATAGGTTTACCAAAATAATATTTAGAAAATATATTATATAAAAACTAATTAACAGTGGATTTAAAAATCATAAGTGTGTGTGTGTGTTTGTCTGAGTGACTGAATTGATGGATGTTACCAATATTTAAACATTTTAAATGTTGCTTTATTCTCACAGAGAGAAGTATGAGGGACCCCCGCATCAAGCGTGCTGTTGCTGTATGCAAGAAGGTTGTGAGCAGTTTCTCGTTCAGCTGGAAGAGGAGGAGAGACCTGGCCACAGCTCAGACAGAGCTGAGTCTCCCTGCACACCAGCTTATCACAGAGTCTCCTACCAGGTGGGGCTCCAGGCAGAAAATGATACAGCGGGTGCTGGAGCAGGAGCGAGCCATTGCCAAAGTCTTGGCCTCAGACAAAAAAACACGGCACCTCGTTCTAACCTGGCAAGACCTAGAAGTCCTGGAGTCTGTCCACAAGGCTCTAAGCCCCCTCCAGGAATTCACGGATGCATTATCAGGTGAGGACTATGTCACTGTGTCCTATGTCAAACGAGTGCTGCATCTGTTTAAGTCCAGCATCTTGGCCATTCAGGAGGACGACACTGCACTTACTCAATCCATTAAAATCTCCATTCTGGATTACCTGAATGATAAGTTTGATGACCCTGCCACCAACAACCTGTTGGACATGGCGTCCCTCGTGGATCCCAGGTTCAGAACAACTTACATCGCTAACGAAAAGATTGAGGAAGTGAAGTGCAGAGCCGTATCAGAGGTGGAGGCTATTCTGGCTGACCAGGGCACAGCTGTGTCCATGCCTCATGAAACACAAGTATCTGATCCACCAGTGGCGAAGAAAGGAAAGAAAATCCTTGGAAGCTTCTTTAAGAGGGCAACATCCTCTACCACTCCATCACAGAGGGAGGAAATCGAAATGGAACTGTCTACGTACTTACAATCTGTTGGCGCAGACAGCGAGTCAAGTCCCCTGCAGTGGTGGAAGGACCACGAAGAAATGTTCCCGAAACTGAAGAATTTGGCAAAAAAATATCTCTGTGTACCTGCCACCAGTTCCCCATCTGAAAGGGTATTTAGTACCAGTGGGAACATCGTGACATGCCACAGGGCATCCCTCAAGCCAGAAACAGTCGACAGGCTTGTGTTCCTGTCACAAAACCTGTAGAGAAAGGTTTGCACACAGACAAACATGCACAAATATATTTTGTGGTTTTGCACATTATTTTTGTTTAGCTTACTCAGCTCATTAAAAGTACTGAAAATATTTAAAGTACTTGAGAAATATTTTATTTTAATGGATGTCAATTTGCCATTATTTATTTAGATTTAACAGCTGTTAATAATAGATATGATGTGTGCAGTTGTCTTGTTTGAATAAATAAAGACTTTTGTTAAATTGTACTCTGTTGTGGTTTTTACCCTTTCACACATAAATTCTAAAATCTTCCAACAGAAACCAACAATGACCAGATGAGATTATTGCGTTGTTATGAGAACGTTTAGTTGTTAACATTCCAACACGTGTTATCGTACGCTGCAGGGACTACTAGAATGATCACACTGGTATGATCGTACGCATCAAAGGGTTAAATCAAACAGTTATGTTGTTTTAGAGAAAATGTGAAAATATCGAGATATATATCGTATATCGCGGCATAGCCTAAAAATATCGAGATATTATTTATAAGCCATATCGCCCAGCCCTAGCACATTTTACTCACATTTCTATTTTCCATAACGTTTCCAGGCCCAAGTTTAGTCAAAATCAGGCCAGTGGTGTCTTGAGATATTACATTTGACTAAGGGCCTTTTTTGGGCCCATCAGTTTTATGTTGAAAATGTCTGATCTTACAGTTTTTTACGATCACTAACAAGCATTTAGCTATACTTAAGATACCTTTTCTAAACTCCTAACACAGCAATACACCTACATCACACAATTAGCCAAAAGTTAATTTTCTGCTCAAAACCACATTTTGTTAATTAAACACCAACTCTACATTTCAAAATGCAAAAAAACTTTCTCTACATACACTAACTCTATCAAAACACGGCAAACCCGACTCAATATCAAATCATTCTTTCAAAACACTAGCACATGTTTTCTATCCAAGAGGAACATATAGTCAATCATAGCACAACGACTTTCAAAATACTAACAGTTGATGGCATTACAAAAACATTTCATGTTTCAGTTCTACCTGCATACAATAGACAATATGAAATCCAATCCAATTCTCAAAGAATCCAGTTCTTTATAATTCAGTTTCCTTTTACTGTAAACCACTGTTTTGGTTGAGTGTTGAATGTGTGCATTTTTGGCAACATACTATCTAAAAGTGAATGAGTCATCTTTACTTTATTGAATGTACAGTAGAAAAAAATAGTAAGTGACAGGATTGCTGCAGTAAAAGCTTAATTAGCAACATGAAATTGCTGCCAGTGATGAACAAAAAATCCAACATACATGGCCTTTGGTTCCAAATGTGTAAATATAAAATGCACAAATACAGTAAAAAAGGCACAGAAGGGAAAAAACACCAAAATGCACAGTCCTGTTCTACAGTTTTTTACAGTCTCTAACATCCTTTTGTCCAATCTGTAGTTACATTTTCAAAACTCTAAACACAATTAGCACAACGTCCGTCGGTTGTGGACCAAACTGTAATCTATACGATCTTCAGCATTTGGCCACATGTTCTCGTCCACATCACATCTATGTTGAAACGTAATGAAACGTACGTATGAAACGTAATGCAGTTTTTGTAATGCCATCAACTGTTAGTATTTTGAAAGTCATTGTGCTATGATTGACTATATGTTCCTCTTGGATAGAAAACGTGCTAGTGTTTTGAAAGAATGATTTGATATTGAGTCGGGTTTGCCGTGTTTTGTTAGAGTTAGTGTATGTAGAGAAAGTTTTTTTGCATTTTGAAATGTAGAGTTAGTATTTAATTAACAAAATGTGGTTTTGAGCAGAAAATTAACTATTTGGCTAATTGTGTGATGTAGGTGTATTGCTGTGTTAGGAGTTTAGACAAAGTATCAAAGTATAGCTAAATGCTTGTTAGTGATCAAAAAAACTGTAATGGTATGGTCCACAACTGACGGATGTTGTGCTAATTGTGTTTAGAGTTTTGAAAATGTGACTACAGATTGGACAAACGGGTGTTAGCGAATGTAAAAAACTGTAGTGTAAAGATGCATCATTGCCAATCAGGCCCGTAGTGTCTGAGATAACACGTATGACGTTGTGGCGCTATGTTGGGTCAATACGTTTTTAAATTGTTGGTTCTCAGAGTAATGATGTATTATTCCTCCAAGTTTCGTCGCAATCGGGCCAGCGGTGTCTGAGATATCATACCTCAAGGGGAGACCACATGGTACGGGACTTGGTTTAAACAATAATTTTAATTCAAGTTAACAAAAATAAACATAAGATATAGTAGTATGGGGTGTGGCAGTCATTTGATCGGTATGAGATGCAAGTGTTGGCTGCAATGACAGTGGGGTGAGGTGAGTTTGTGTTGTAAAGTGCATTTAATCTAAAGAAGAAAAACAAAAGAGCCCGGGCATCTGCCATCTAGGCAGGCTTTATTGCTTCCTCTCCAGGTGTAACCAATCCTGCTAATCACAAGAGAGGCAGTTAGGCCGGCAGCTACCTAAATGGGAGAGGCAGAGAGAGAGAAAGATGGACACACCCACACAGGCTAGGCTATTGCCCAAGAGCCATCACAGTAGGCCCACCCATCATGTGAGGTTGTGTGAAAATGCAGGAAATTAGTTTTAAATGGACAAAAAAATTTGGGGGGACTGCCCCCTCTAATTCTGTCCCCCAAACTTTCACTATATGGTTACACCCTTGAGTTCAACGTTAAAAAATGTTTTACATTTGCAACATAGACAAATATTGGTCAGAAATGTTGCTATGTGTCATGGAATAGCCTTGGAAAAGTCATGGAATTTGTGTCGCAAAAAAGTGAAGAACCCTGCCTTTTTATGGCGGGGACTTCCAAGATCCTCTCTGCCATCGTCTGCTTAGTATACCCAATGAGTCGCACATGGCAGTTTAATGCATCAGGAAAAACAACTTCAGTTAGCCCACAGGGCCTATAGGCCATAGCCACGTTTACATGCACATACTAAAACAGGATTCAGTATACACTGATTCTGTTCTTATGCTCTTGGTTGAAGTAAGCATAATCACAGTAACAGAGAGAAAAACAAAACATGACACCCCCAACCTTGGAATCTCACTGAGGACACAGAAAAACTCCCACAAAAACCTATTAGGAAAAAAACCCAAAATGGAAACCTTGGGAGGGGCTACTCACAGAAGGATCACTACCTGGACGGTCAGGTGCACAATGGGTGCAGAGAGTGGGCAAACAGTGGATTAAATGTTAACAAAATGGAACATAGACAAAATGCACAGCATAAACACAATGAGGACGCACATCTGAATCTGGTGCAGGGCATCAATAGTAGCTCGGTCAGCATTATCAAGAGTGGGGGGGCCACAAAGACACCAGCAGTACCTGTCCACAGGCAGGAGGCACACCCATACACACAGCAGTCAAACTCGTTCACTTACACAAACAGACATGACTAGCATGAGTGAACAAGAACACACAGACCAGGAGCTAATTGCCCATCGGCAGGAACCTGAGCGTTCTGTGACACTGAGGAGCAGAAAGTTTAAGGGACAGCTAGAGTTAAGGAATTGGAAGCGGTCGGTTGGTTGGTTTAACCGGTATTGTCAGCGTAGCAGTTGTCGTGGCAACTCTGTCTATTGTCATTATGTTAATATGATTAAGTCAGTATGATATTAATGTATACATGTGTTTTCCCCTCCTATCTGGTCTGATTGAAGGTTAGTTAAACAATCATGCACAATCCTTTTGACACCAAGACCTACTCATCTTTGAGATTTCCCAAGTAAAGAACATACACACACATTCCTCTGATCTCAGTAGTTTTCCACTGGCTGTGACCACACTTATACATACACATTAGAAACACACTTACATTATTATTTTCCATCACACAGTGAACATGAATGCCAAATGTGTGGAGCAGTAGCATGTAGATGGAACAGCAGGCACGGTTGCTGGGGGGTCGGCCCGATTCACCTCGACACATACTTTACTTGGCCTAAGGAAATGGAATGGGATCTTAGGAGAGACAACTGGCTCTCAGACACTACCCAGAACGATGCAGCACTTGGCCAATTCTTTTATTAAGTGCGTTAGAGATGTGTTTCTTAGATTCAGGTTGAGTGTGGATACTGTTTAGGTGGAGCAAGCAATGTGTCGGATTGTTTTTCGGGAGTGCAGGCCCGTCTCAAGGAATTGTTTTCCGGGTTCTCTGTTTGTTGACAGCTGCAACCAATCCCTAGACTTTGCTAGAACTTCCAGGGCGTTGCTGTGGTCATACGGGAGTCGGCTAAACGCAAGCAGCTGCATCAGACTCTGTTTGGTTGTCACAAAGTCGTATCATATATCGTATAGTATATCGTATATATCGTATATAGCCAAATATATTGGCTATATGTCCAACAAGGTGGTGCATTACAACAGCCATCAGGCCTGTTTTGCGGCTCATACCCAGTTCTTCTAACCACTCTGGATATGCTTAAACTGTACAATTTATGTTGGGCATTCATGCCTTGCCAGTGTACACACTCAGTGTACACACTCGCACAGAACACCGAGCAAAATGGCATGTCTTCATTGTCAAGAGTTGAGCAGCTTGTCAAAAGATGCACTTGCACGACTCTAAACTCTCCAACCAATCACTCGTCATGCATTGCTACTGATAGTAGCGACGAATTACACTATATGGCCAAAAGTCAGTGGACAGCCCTACTAATTATTGAGCTCAGGTGTTTCAGCCACCCTGCTTTTTCAGGGTTTGGGCTTTCCCCCTTAGTTCCAGTGAAAAGTAATCTTAAGGCTACAGCAACCAAGACATTTTTGCCAATTGGACGCTTCCAACTTTGTGGCAACAGTTTGGGGAAGGCCCTTTGCTGTTCCAGCATGACTGTGCCCCTGTGCACAAAGCGAGGTCCATAAAGACATGGTTAGACGAGTTTGACGTGGAGGAACTTGATTGGCCTGCACAGAGCCCTGACCTCAACCCCATTGAACACCTTTGGGAGGAATTAGAACGCCGACTGCGAGCCAGGCCTTCTTGTCCAACATCACTGCTTGACCTCACGAATGCTCTTTTGGATGAATGGGCACAAATTCCCACAAACACACTCCAAAAGCTTGTACTTACTAAAGGGCGTACAATGATACCCACAGTCATACAGAGAGAACAAATGCCTAAATTCAGATATGAGTGCTTGTTTTTCTGACCCATGCAGCTGTGATGTTTTTGTTAACTTGTCCATTCGGGCAAGAGACAAATACATGGCACTTGGTCAGAATATTTTTCCATTTGTTCTTGGACAATCGAGAACCGTAGTGTCGATGAAGAGTGCACCAATCAAGTTACCACTTGTTCTCAAGCGTTTGTTACTACTTTACTTAATTACTACTGATTTCGTGTGAAACACCCTAACATCGATGATTTGAATTTCTATGCAAAGCTGGCCATGACGTTTCTACTGGAGAATTGGAGAATTGTCAGGATAGTATTCATTTGAGTTGTCTTTTCGACCCTTTCACCAAAATGACGCCAAATTCACTGTTTGTTTATATAACCGTCATAACCTTTATGGGTTTTTTTTTAACCATTTTGTGGCCTTTTTTTGTGGACATTTTTCACATATTTTATATAACTGCTCAGAGTGAAAGTTTTCTCATAAATCCAAGATAATTCTGATGCAAATTGAATTCTTCATTTAGAAGTAAGATATAGACTTACACATAAATGTATTTGAGTCTTGAGAACACTTTGCTTTGAGAGGTCCCATAAGTTGGTTCGTAGTTGCCAGCAGGTGGCTGCATTACCCAAACAGAGGTGGAAAGCTAGCATTATTCAAGCAAAGACAACACACAAGATAACACAGAACTGATAAAATGGTCCCACCTTGTTTGCAAGATTTGGAAAGAAAATGGCATAACATCCAGCACATTACAGAGTTTGGTTTTCACTGTAATGATGAAGGTTGTTATGACTGTGATTTCTGGCGTCTGGTACAATGCAACAGAGCACAAAATGAGGACTTGGACTCACTGCTGTCCTCAATAACCAGGGACATAAACTCTAACTATGAAGGCGCGTAACTCTAAATATCATCAGGAAATGAATGATTGTGCACGGCGGAAATGTGTACTGAGGAAGTTAGAGCAACAACACTTGTTACCAACTTCTTGTTTTTCTGATGACAGCAGTGGTTAACCACATAGTTGTCATGATGTAATCTCAGACATAAGCGAAATCCCTGGGCCGGGATCACACTTGATGCTATTTTGTTAGAAATGCCAGTAAGGAGCATCTTGCCTGGCTTGAAATAAAATAATAATAATAATTCATTTAAAAGCAAGTCATTAAAAGTGTGTCTTGAGAAGTGATTTTAAGGAAGATGCTGACTTTGCCAGCCTTATTTCTTTGGGCTGGTGTAGGGGCTCTAACCTTTTGTTTAGAGGGTCTATAGAAATGACAAGGAGAGCTCTGCCCAAGGATCTCATGGTGCGTTCTGGCTGAAATGTAGCAAGGCACGTAGCAAACGCAGCGCTTGAAAGTTCTTCAATTAGTTCAAAAAGGACAACGGCTGAGTCAAAATGACTTTCTCTAAAACTTTTGATAGAAAAGGCAGTTTTGAGATATGCTTGTAGTTATTGTCATGACAATTTAACCCTCAGGCATCAGTTTAATTTACTACCCTCTTAAGTCATTAAGGACAAAAATGTCCACTTCCAAAAACTGCTATAAAAATAGTACAGATTCATATTTTTTTCTGCTTTTTTGGGTTAAGTCTTTTGATCAACTTCAGTCCTGATCAAAACTATCAAATATTGAATAATTATCAGGATTTTAACCCTTTAAATGCCAGTTTGATTACATGATGCTAATATGTTTTATGGAAAAAACACACAAAAAATGAGTTATTTTCCATATAACAAATGTTGGGTGGCTGGGGGATTTTTTTTAAAATCAGTCTTGGATATGTCAAAGATTAGCCAAAATATTGACTTTGATGCATTATTAGTTTTTGTGTAGCATCAGATTTAAAATTTACTACCCTCTTAAGTCATTAAGGACAAAAATGTCCACTTCCAAAAACTGCTATAAAAATAGTACAGATTCATATTTTTTTCTGCTTTTTTGGGTTAAGTCTTTTGATCAACTTCAGTCCTGATCAAAACTATCAAATATTGAATAATTATCAGGATTTTAACCCTTTAAATGCCAGTTTGATTACATGATGCTAATATTTTTTATGGAAAAAACACACAAAAAATGAGTTATTTTCCATATAACAAATGTTGGGTGGCTGGGGGATTTTTTTTTTAAATCAGTCTTGGATATGTCAAAGATTAGCCAAAATATTGACTTTGATGCATTATTAGTTTTTGTGTAGCATCAGATTTAAAATTTACTACCCTCTTAAGTCATTTGAGGACAAAAATGTCCCATTAAGTCCCATTAAAACCAAATGTTTTAATCTCATAGCCATTACAAAATATAATCATGCATTCTGTAATGTTAGGGTTTCATTTTTGAGAAAAATAGTAAAATTTGTCATTTTTACTGTTCACCACTAAAATCAGCCATTTCCCCATTATAGGCCTATGCATAAAATGCTTGTCATTTCTTGGTGATAAAACATCTGTAAAAATACTGCAGTAATACTATTTCCACTTTTCCACTGAAATAATTTTTAAATCAGCATCAGATTTATCAATAAATATTTATTTTACATACTTCCACAATTCTGTGAACCACAATCAACATTCAAAATCAAATTGAACATTCAAAACAGAACAATATGTTACTGATATGTTCTGAACAAGTATGTTACAGAAAATCAGAAGATGGATCTACAAGTGATGTAAACAAACTATATACATTTTAACTTTTTGTACAATTTATAGAACAAAAAGTGTGTGTGTGGTTTGTGTGTGTGTGTGCCCGCACAGACAGCCAAGCTACAAACAGTTTGTGACAGGACTCCAGCCAGGAGCATAAACTCACTAACCGTTGTTTTTGTTTTCTCCACAGTGACCTCTTTGAAGTGCAGTAAGAGAAGGGGGCCCATGTTTTTATTTACTTGAAAGAGTGCATGTATGGCTGTGTATGACAGTATACTAAAGTAACTTCAGACATTACAAGTTCTACAATAAGGTCAAGCTAAGGTCAATCTGTCTACTTCAAAGACACATGAAACAGCAAACACACACACACACACACACACACACACACACACACACACACACTTTCTTAAAATAGCCTACTAAGCTCAATAACACAAGCACAAAAACTAATGAAATGACAAGCATTTTATGCATAAGGCCTATAATGGGGAAATGGCTGATTTTAGTGGTGAACAGTAAAAATGACTGTGGCGGACTGGGGGGAGGGAGTGGGTGAGGCGAAATCTGATGCTACACAAAAACTAATAATGCATCAAAGTCAATATTTTGGCTAATCTTTGACATATCCAAGACTGATAAAAAAAAAAATCCCCCAGCGCCCCCAACATTTGTTATATGGAAAATAACTCATTTTTTGTGTGTTTTTTCCATAAAAAATATTAGCATCATGTAATCAAACTGGCATTTAAAGGGTTAAAATCCTGATAATTATTCAATATTTGATAGTTTTGATCAGGACTGAAGTTGATCAAAAGACTTAACCCAAAAAAGCAGAAAAAAATATTAATCTGTACTATTTTTATAGCAGTTTTTGGAAGTGGACATTTTTGTCCTTAATGACTTAAGAGGGTAGTAAATTTTAAATCTGATGCTACACAAAAACTAATAATGCATCAAAGTCAATATTTTGGCTAATCTTTGACATATCCAAGACTGATTTAAAAAAATCCCCCAGCCACCCAACATTTGTTATATGGAAAATAACTCATTTTTGTGTTTTTTTCATAAATAACAACAGTGACATCAAGTAATCAAACTGGCATTTAAAGGGTTAAAATCCTCAAAATGATTGAATGTTTGGTAGTTTTGAGCAGGGCTGAAGTTGTTTAAGAGATGTATGCAGAAAAAAGCAGAAAGAAATATTAATCTGTAAAGTTTTTATAGCAGTTTCTTGGAAGTGGACATTTAGGGTAGTACATTTTTTTCACAGTGTTCTATTGATCTATTAGAAAAATTAAATTTGAATTCCAAAATTTGTCAAGAGAGAGACTTTCTTACAAAAATAATTGTGCCATATGCACTAACACAGCCAAAATGATGGCCAGATCAAGAGGAAAAATTTGCTCAAATGGACAAAAATGTCCATAATGATGCCTGAGGGTTAAGTCAATTGCACTCTGTCTAGTTGGTGAATCAGCTCAATAAAGCTATAACACAATATTTGTCAGAGACTTACGTCTCTTAGGCCTTTAATGCTTGCAAGCAGAGCTGAAACCACACACACCGAGGTGTATGCAGCATGAGCTCCCGGATTCAGTTCCTCAGATACATTTATACACATGACTGGTGCATTGGGATGTTGCAAATCTCCTTCAGTGATGGGGTCTTTCTAGGACAATCATGAGACTAGACTGCTGATAGAGCAGGTATAAACTCCATCTTACATAGACATGTCATTATGTTAATATGATTAAGTCAGTATGATATCTCTAATGTATACATACATCTCTAATGTAATGTGTCTTCCCCTCCTTTCTGGTCTGAAGGTTAGTTAAACAATCATGCACAGTTCAATCATCATGACACCAAGATCTACTCATCTTTGAGATTTCCCAAGTAAAGAACATACATACACACATTCCTCTGATCTCAGTAGTTTTCCACTGACTGTGACCACACATTAAAAACACACTTACATTATTATTTTCCATCACATTATTCAGGATCATGGGATCGAGAAGGAGAGGAGCCAGTGGTCAGTGAGCTGTTGATGATACAAGGGTTAACAGTGTCAAAGACCTCTTTAAAAAATGAGTGTCCAAGGGACAAGTGGAGGGTTTCAGGTAGAAAACAGTCTCTTCCAAGAGATTTCAGGATCATAGATAGGTCACTGGTGGGAGGGGAGATTTTTAATGTTATATCTTCAAGTTTTTTGGTTACAAATTGCAGAAATCCTTCTCATTTATGTGAGGTGGGGTCTAGAGAAAAACTGGGCGAGGATGACATTAAACAGCATATTAAGGTTGTGATGATTAGAGAAGAATAACGTTCTAGCTTCCTTAACTGCGTCCCGGTTTCCCGGTTTGTTCTCTCATAATTTCATATAGGACTTGTAATTTGTTGGCCTTCCATTGTCATCATTCTTTTTTAGCACCCTCTCGCAGAGTCGAGGACGGTTTAAACAGGTGGAGTTGAAAAGAGCTACTGGTTCCTCTGTGCCCATATGCGGGTGGGCATGTGATTTGATAATATGGGAGGTAATGCTATGAAAGCCCAGGGGCGTTGCTAGACTTCAAGTCACTGTTGCCACTGCAACACCACCTGTCTGGGCTAAGCCGAGACTCGGTAATCATAAAGAACTTTTCACTGGACAGAATCAAATCTTGACGAATGATTTGTTTGACAGACCTAACATTCAAGAGATCAAATTTAACAACAGAAGGAGTGGGAATGACATGACAGTGGGTTTAATATGAACAAGAATCATGTGAAATTATATTTCTCAATTTTACATGCACAGTCAAAAACATTGAATACTGACCTAAGTTAGCTTGTTTAGCTGTTGGCTCGTCTACAGAAGATGAGAATGACTGATTCAGGCTTTATTGGTGTTATGTTATGTTAAGCCACAGAAAAAAAAAGCAAAAATACCAACTTTTTTCAGGCGTCAGACTCATACTGCCTGAATTTAGGCCATGCTACTGAATTAATGTGCTTTTGACAAAAAAAATATGTCTTGAAGAATTTTTCAAATGCAGTACTTGACAGACTACTGATTGCTTGAAATTGCAATGAATATTGTAAGACTTACCAATTATCGGTACCATGATTACTGAAGAACAAGGGCTTTTAATTTGATATATAAAATTACTATTTCCCCAAAATGTTACCAATGCCTAGCTGGCTAGAAGACATGTTTGCTCAATAAGGAATTCCAAGGCAAAGCTTGGCCGAACGTGTATGTGGAATATAGTTCAAAGTACACATGGTGGTAAACAGAAAGGAGAGGGGGCATTTGCTTAGTCACTCCTTCCTGTCGATTATATATCTATACCAGTCTAGCAGTGACACACACAGGGCTAGCATTAGTGCAACACTCTCACATGTTCAGCCTAGTCAGAAAGCTATAGTTCAGCCGGTCCTTTGATAGTCAGTGAACATGTCGGTGAAATTGGGAGGCAACATTTTGGTGACTGGCACAAACAGAGGCATTGGCTTGGAGCTGGTCAAGCAGCTTGTTGAGAACCCAGGAGAACAGGATCACATCTATGCCTGCTGCAGGGAGCCTGAGGGAGCTGGGGCTAAGGTGAGACACTCACCTCACTCACATACGCTCTCATGTTTCTTCATAGATCTCCTGTTCACTCCTCCCAAATTCATCATTTATACCGCAAAATAGGTACAAAAAGTTTTGGAATTGTTCTGGTAGATCGCCTCAGTTGGCAGTCGCGAAACGGGCTGCTATGGCTGCAACGTAATCCGCAGGGGCAAGTGCGCCGATCAAAGTACGTCCACTAAAAGTGCGTCCATTAAAAGTGCGTCCACTAAAAGTGCTTGTTTTTGCCACTGACAGGCTCAGATTGTTATTCGTGTGTCTGACAACATTACTACAGAGATTTTTTTTAACCAGAAACCTTTGTTTAACCTCTTCATGCAACAACTCACCTCATCTTTCAGATTTCAGAGCGAGACTTCTCCTTGAGCGAGACTTCTGTTTCTGGTTAAACAAAGATCTATCTCTGTAGCGGTCCTTTCCGTAATGTTGTCAGACACTTGCCAGACACTTCCAATAACAATCTGAGCACTTGCCCCTGCGGATTACGTTGCAGCCATAACAGCCCATTTCGTGACTGCTGACTGAGGCGATCTACCAGAGCAATTCCAATTTGTTTTAACCTATTTTGTGGTATAAATGACGAATTTGTACAAATAGAGCCCAGGTTTAAAAATACCAGAACTTAAAAATACCTTTAACTTGTTTGGCAGCTGGAGCACAGATAGAGGAACACATGACTTTGGTTATGGCTACACTAGCGAGGATGGACTAAGGTGCGACACAAGGTGCAATAACTAAGATATTTACTGTCCCATATCTGCAGTGTTTGATAGGATTACTTATCAATACCAAAGACTCAATGATTATTTGACCAGGTGCTGCTTTTAACGCACTTTCCCATGCTCTGTTTTGGAGCAGAAACTTCCCGGCTTTCAGTATTTTGTGGTGTTGCAGCCTGCATTTATAATGGATTAAATTAGGATTGGACTTTTTTTTACAACTACTTAACACAAAATACCCCATAATGACAAGGTGAAAACATGCGACACAAACAACAATGGATGTCTAGTTAATTGTCTAATTAATTTCTTAAGAAATTTGTTGGGAGTTTTATTTTTTCTTGGCTTTTCTTTTGAAATTTGTGACTGGTTCTTCAGTTCTTCCGTGAAATTTGTTTGCAAAATTGCCCACCAGGAAAGGATTATGTGAAGGAGACACAACTAGAAAGTGGCAGTAGACTGACACTGAAATTGCCCTACCCTAACTTTAAGGCAGTCAATGTAAGATTTTCACTTTAATCTAGTTGGTCAAAAGATATGGTGGAGAGGTGAACTTCCAATGTATTCATTCCCCATTTGGTTGACTGACCCCTGTATTCAGCTCAATGTGTTTTTTCTGGAGCCCCTCCCACCCCTTATAACATGGGTTCAACCAGGCCTGCCTCTCCCAATGACGGATGCATAACAGTAGCTAACTTTAGCTGAGTGAATCGCCGAGAAATTATGAATGGACGACTTTGTTTAGTTTTATGTTATCTTCTGTATTCTTTACTTTAAATATATATACAGAGTTACCTAACAGTGCATAGCGGAGAGATAACGTTATCACTCATCAGCTCTATTCATGATTAACATCTGGTCTTTTGGCAAAAGTCTTGCTAACGCACGTCAATAATTGGTCATCGTGGTCTGTTTTGATGTGCCACAGCAAAATGATTAACCTTGGTGGTAATAATTTATAGCTCCTGGAGTCCTAGAGTGTAACCCATGCCAATCCCTAGCCATTACTGTGTTTCACTTGTAGTTGTGTTGCACTTGCAGCATTGTGATAGAAGTCATGCCACATAGCCATGAGCAATTTCTGCAGGTCCTATCAGAAAAATACGACTTGTATTGTGTTGAACCATTCCAGAATTGATTGCATTTGTTTGGCTTGGTGAGGCGATGTGTTTGGAAAGGGGGTGGAGGCAGGTTCTGTCTTCGTTTTGATTTAGACTTGTCATTCATCTTTCTGCCTGCAAGGGTGCTATTTTACATAAATGTGTACCTTTAGCCAAAGTTGAATGTAATCTTCACATAATTCCTGTCCACAACATGCAATTTGTTTTTAATAGTTCGTAATTTTTATTAGACTGAGACTGTGTTGGCTATTTGACTTGAATATTGTCTTAAGGGAAATTCCCATTCACTATTTACATGTTTGAATTGCAATTTTCATTTTAAAATGTATTTTGCTCATGTATCAGCATTAACTGTATTTTTCATTGCATTGCATTGCAATGTATTTGCAGTTTTTACATTGTGAAATGGGATACGTAAAGTAAATGTTTTGCAAGTCTTGTCTGTAGACAGTTGACAGGTGTTGTTCTTAGTAAGAATACAGTTTGTACCATCTACAATTCTATTTAGAACCATTTGGCAATGTTGCTATTAAGAGCCTTAAAGTATGGGCGCCATATAGTGCCAAAAACAGTTCCCCTATAATTAAGAGTGAAAGAACCAGTTTTGGGTTTTGTACTTGTGTGTAGTGAATAGGGATGCAACGATTATAGATTTTGATGGTACGATTATAGTCTGAGGAAAAACCACGGTTTCACGATTATTACGCGTAAATTTATTCCACAACACTATGGATGTATAAAATCACATGAGCATTCATAAATTAGAGGTTTTATTGTATTTTCCCCACAAAATGTCTTTGTTGGCTTTTTTTTTAACAGTTGCTGCCTTTCAAAACACAAATAATACAGTAGCCAAATAATACAAACAAAATAATAAAAATAAACAAAAAGTATGTCTCTTTGGAATTAAATATAAGCTACATCTTTAAACATCCATGTCAGTATTTCCCTTTTGAACAAAACCGAGTCAAAGGCTGCAGGACCTCTGTCTGCAAGGCTCTTCTGATCAACTATATTACAAAATAGTATTTTCAGTTCAGCTGCATGGTGATTGCGAAGATGTTGAAGTAAACTGGAGGTGTTGGACCCTTTAGCTGCGACTTTTTTTCGGCATGTTTTTGGTCGTCCTTTGTGTAGCCGAAATACTCCCACACTGATGACTTCAGCCGTTTTTTTGGTGGATACAAATCGCTTGGTCCCTCTGCCATTGTTTGGCAATGTAGCGTAGCATGGACGGACGTAGCCCCCCCTCGAACACAATGTCGCTCTCGTGACACCCACACAGATATACAGGTACGGTCTAAATTCCTGTCTGTTTTATTTGTTTCACTTAACTGAGCTGATAACGTTACACAGACTAAAGCTATCTCTCTCTGTCTCGCGTTTCTCTCTCGCTCTCTCTGACTGTCAACAGCGTCGCTTGGCTTCCGCACGGCATTTTAAGCTGGCGCGCGCACCACTGGTGTAACGTTAACTTCGTTCCGGTCCCTTTTTTTTAACCTTTATTTATTCGGGGGAGTTTCGCTGAGAGCCTTTCGTTCCGGCTGCAGCGGCTGCAGGTTGCGCCGGCAGTAATTTACCATTAATGCCCCTTTTTTCTGAGAACAGAAACACTCAAGTGTTTTTTTTTGTTTTTTTTATACACTCGGTGTTGCTGAGCCTCTACGGTTATATAACCGTGACGTTTTAAAGCGCGGTTAATAGTAAAATCGGTTAATCGCTGCATCCCTAGTAGTGAATAGTGTTGCCTGTCTGATGGTCCCGTGGATTTATTTTGGCATAGGCTGACTTCCTCTGTAGTCATCATTTGTGGGTTATTGCGCTATTCTTTTTGATGTCTGAATTCTGTGTGAATGCTCACCCTGGATTATGGCACAAGGGATTCTTACAACACATCCTGTGTATTGGTACTTGTGAAGAACTTCTTGCAGAAAACGTCTTTCCTGTCAGTCTCATGTTGTGGTTTTTGACGCAATCCTAAATGCTGCTATTTCATTTTTAAAACAGTCCCCTGCTGAGTGCAACAACAACAAGTGCATTAGGAAGATAATTCACCGAGGCTTTTTGAACTTTCTCCAGATTTTTTGTTGGAGCAATTCATATCCACGTGGCCTTTACCTAGAAGATTCTGTGTAGGTGCTACCCGGCTAAAAATAAAACCTTGTGAATTTAAGGTTGATAATGACACTTTATGGTGTTTTTGTAACAATGCTGATTAAACAATAATTCATGTGCATTTTGTCATGTTTGTTTGGGCAATTTAAACTTCAGAAATGTTCAAATATATTTTTAAACTGAAAACTGATTATTGGTTGGTTCAGCGATCATTCTATGCTAGTAGACGTGTTCATTCACACACCTTGGAACAACAATAACCAGATCTCTCTCTCTCTCTCTCTCTCTCTCACACACACACACACACTTCCTCTCTTCCTTTCATTCTCCCTTCCTCCCTCCTTCTCTCGGTTCCCATCAGGCCCTGAGAGAGCTGGCCCAGGAGCATCCCGACTGGATCACTGTAGTTCAACTAGGTAAACGACACATAGTTACACTGTTATGCAGTGAAGTTACCCTCTCCGAATTAAAGTAGGCATTCCCATTAAACTTCATACTGTCATACTATTGCATGCACAGAAAAACCTGTGACAATTTAACTCTGAGAGAGTTAATGTTTGTTTCAATGGAGCCTTTATTGAGCCTGATAATGAAATAGGCAACGGAGAATCAAACTGTGAGGAAACATAACATGGTTCACATGCAGCAATGGTGAATGCTCAAACATGGCACCAACCAATTACAGTAGTTAGTTAGTGTGAGTGACAAGTGATTATGTCTAAGGTTTAAGTAACTATGCCATCACTAGTGAGTGGGTCAAAGGTGAGGCTGTTCTCCTCTCCACAAAGCAATTACACATTAATAATACAATAAATAAACCTTTTAAGTTTAAATACATGCTACAATATTTAAGTTTTCATGGTGGCAATTGGGCATGAACAGTGAGACTGATAATATACAATATATCCTATTTATTTATTGTTATTTTAATGTGAAATAAACATTGCGTATTGCAACTTTAAATAGAATGTGCAATTTTCATATTTTCCTCCCTCTATAAGGCAAAAGTGTAGAGATCTGAGGTGTCCCATTTGCAAATGCAAACAACACGAACACAAGCAACAATATATCAGAATTAACAAAAAAACATTCCCACTAATTGATCCATTAGGTGGTGCTAAGGTTGGGAAAACATGAGGGAGGTGTAAATCCATTAGATTTATTATAGATGTATTTTCCAGAGCCATAAGAGTTGAAGTCTTTTGATCTAAATAAACTAGATATGAATTTGTACAACAGTATGTAGAATGGTGCAGGCATTACAGTGTACACAGGGTCTGAAATAACCACGCACCAATGTGTGTGTGTGTGTGACTATGTACATATATGCAGACACTTCAGACGAGTCCAGCATCTCAGCTGCCGTCCAGGTGGTGGGCAACTGGGTCGGGGCCGACGGTTTGAACCTCCTTATCAACAACGCCGCTATCAACAAGCCCGCCGCACCGGCACCATTATCTGCCACCGGCAAATCAGAGATGATGGAGGTGTACGAGACCAACGTGGTCGGACCGTTCCTCATGGCAAAGGTTGTTTTATTTATTTTTTTATCACTGTTTTCTTAGTTTAAAATGTACGTGCACACACACGGATGAAAAAGCTGCAGGCACATTTGATTTTAACCCTCTGAGACACAGAAAAAAGCAGAATATGTATGATATTCTGCGTCAACCTGTGCCTCCGCTATGTCCCGGAGCACCTGGACTCCACTGACACCTATGCCAAGGTCCTGTTTGTGGACTGTTTCCTTCCTGTCAATGGATCTCCCATTTTTTGGCAGTATGTTGGGCTAGGACCCCGCCTGTTCTCCCTATACACCAACGACTGCACCTCTAGTGACCCATCTGTCAAACTGCAGAAGTTTGCAGACGACACTACACTAGTTGGGCCTCATCTCCAACAACAACGAGTCCAGAGGTGGAAATGAATGGTACGGCTGTGAGTACGGTCGAATCGGGACCACCATCTCCAACTCACTTAAGTGGGACAAAAACATCTCCACCATCACCAAGAAGCCCAGCAGGAAGCCCGACAGAGGTTGTTCAGAGCCATATGCCAACTTAGGAAGCTCAACATCTCACAACCTATTTTGACCTGCTGGACTGCACTTTGCCTACTTGCACATTCTCCTCCTGCACATTAAGATGTTGATTACCTGCCAGGCCATGCTGCACACTGCAGAACTTCACTACCTCCTTTTACTCATTGCATACACACATCGTACAGTGTTGCCTTCTGACTCATTGCAGAATTAAGTGTATTCTCTGCTGTTGGATTGTGTGTTCTGCAATGTCCTATTGCACAATTACACTATACTATGTATGCTTAGTACCATAAATAGTGTTCTGATTCTGATTCTGTATGAAAAAGTGGAAATATTGATTTAACAATAAATTTTAAATGCAGTGTATCTCCAATCCACATTGAGCAATGAAGTCAACTTTAGCATATGGTTCCGACCAGGAAGTGCATGCACGTCAAACACGCGTCAGGCAGCTCAAACAGTAACAAATTGCTCAAAAATGGATTGTCAGGATGCTGGCAGATGGGGAACAGATGAGACGAGGTGTAAATAGAATACAGTGGAATCAGATCTGGACACACAAGTCAGATCTGGACGCACAGGTTTGTTGTTATAGACAATGTGCCTGTAATAAATTCAGGTGGTCACTACTCACTAGTCTCTCTCTCTCTCTCTCTGCAGAAGCTTCTTCCGCACCTCCAGAGGGCAGCAGAGCGCCGGTCGCCCAGAGAGGTCAAAGGTCAAGGAGTTAAAATCTCTATTTCTCTTCTCCTGTCATCTCCTTTTCACTCCTCCTCCATTGGGTAGTGCAGGAAAGGAGGGCATAGTGGAGGAAAGCACGAGGTAGTGGAGGAAAGAAGGAGGTAGAGGAGTAATGGATGACATACTGGAGAAAAAGAAGAGGTGTGGAAGAAAGGAGGAGATGGTGGAGGAAAGAAGGAGGTGGTAGAGGAAAGAAGGAGGTAGAGGAGTAAAGGAGGACATCCTGGAGAAAAGGAGGAGGTGTGGAAGAAAGGTGGGCACAGTGGAGGAAAGGAGGAGGTAGTGGAGGAAAGGTGGGCACAGTGGAGGAAAGGAGGAGGTAGTGGAGGAAAGAAGGAGGTGGTGGAGGAAAGAAGGAGGTAGAGGAGGAAAGGAGGACAGTTTGTACCCCCTAAGGAAATGATTGTAGGAAATGTGTTTAATAAATGACAAGTGGATTAATAAACGACAATAAATGCATTCTGAAAACCCACCTCTTCAAGAAATACTACCCTGACCCTTCCTCTTAGCACTTACCTATTTGTTTCATTTGTTTAAATAAAAAGTAGGTAGATATCTTATTGCACTTTTACTTTAGCACTGGTTATGCTCTGGGAGGAAATGCACTTACGATTTCTGGTGGCTAGTAGTTCTCTTGCCTACCTACGTTGAATGCACTTATTGTAAGTCTCTTTGGATAAAAGCATCTGCTAAATGACTGTAATGTAATATAATGTAATAAAGGTTTCTCTCTCTCTCTCTCTCTCTCTCTCTCTCTCTCTCTCTCTCTCTCTCTCTCTCTCTCTCTCTCTCTCTCTCTCTCTCTCTCTCTCTCTCTCTCTCTCTCTCTCTCTGTTTGTATCTCAGGTGATGCTATGTCCTGTAGGTCAGCCATCATCAACCTCTCCACTCTGATCTCCTCCATAGAGAAATGTCCCCAGAACTTCCACGCCGCACAGATGTACCCATATAGGATAAGCAAGGTGCTGTTGGCTTACACCAGATCTAAATTTCAGATACCAAGTGCACATTTAGGTAGAATGCATTTAAAATAAAAAACACTTGAACACTTGAACACTTGCATGGTTATTTCTACCATCGGTTACTAGGTGGGGCTGAACATGCTGACTCGCTGTCTGGCTGAGGACTTCAGGAAACACGACATACTGGTCACAGCCATCCACCCTGGATGGGTCCTCACTGATATGGGAGGAAAAGAGGTGAGGAGAGAGAGGAGGTGATTGAGAGAAACATGGGTATGCATAGTCAAATCCTTTACAGCCACTACTGCATGACCGTCTGCAATTGGTCTAATATATCATGTGATTGGTCGTGTCACTTTGTGGGTGTGTTTCCTTTTCTGGTTCATTGCCTTTGTGCTAACATCTCATGCTCAACTCTTGGTCAACTGTTCTCATTGTTGTCGTTGTCTTGTCCTCCAGGCTCAGTTGACCCCTCGGGAAAGCACACAGAGCATGCTCCGTGTGATGTCATCACTCAGCGACAAAGACAGTGGGAAGCTGCTCGACTGGCAGGGCAACCAGATCCCCTGGTAAAAATGTCACCTTGGCAACGACAGCATGGAAATTAGCTTTTCTGATGGCTTTTGGTATCAAAGGAATTATTAATTCCACATCTGGTGCTTGTATAGAGCAATTACGTTATCTTTTATGAAAATTGGCCTGTTTGGCCGATTTTAATATGATTATACGACTCCATATATTAGGGTCATCCACTAAGCATGTTTATAAAATTTGGCGCTTTTATTATGTAATTTTGGTATGATTTGATATACAGGTAGGAATTTTTAGCAAAAGTTTAGCAATATCTTAGCTTTAGCTTTGGAATTCATGTAAAACAAAGATCCAGTTTGTGCTCAGTGTGAATAAACTAACAAGCTGACATTATCAACGGCTAGAAATATGAATGGCAGGGTTGAAAAAATACTTTAGATAAAGCTTCAGCTACATACCACTCAATTTAAAAATGCATATGTTTTCCTATGGTCTAGGAAAGTCCAAGCAATATTTGTGACCAAAGGCAAAAAAACCAAGGCCAGAAACCACACAGTCTTATTCCCTGGGTGCTCTCACAGTCACATTCAAAATTACAATTCTGTTAGAGTCTAAAGTGCATTTTACCCAGAGGTCACAACACACTGTGCGGTAACGGGAATGAATTCGGAAAGATGGTGGTCATGAGAGGTCCCAGGGAGATGCTGAAAGACTTTGGTACTGTGGCAGCAGTGTGTTTATTATGGGCCACCAGAGGGAGTCAGAGAAGGCATTTTTTTAATGGGTTGGGGTTAACAAGTCTCCCCTGTAGGCACAGAGGACCTTAGATGGAAGGAAGAATGCCAGGAAGCAGCAGAAACGTAGGAAAGACGCGCAGAAGTGGTAAAAACATTGTCTCTAGCACCTCGTAGTGCTAACAGGAATTAATCAGAATTACCGTAGACTTCAAAACAGTGAACCAGACTGATATTCATACTCTTCATTCTTCTCATCCCAGAGAAGAAGTTTGCCAATCGGGGTATCTTAATTACCATATAAAACTCATGGGAGGGCCAACCTGCAGAATCACGTTGATAAGGGACACATTCAACTAAAAAGTCTAGGACTGGACAATTATGTGCACAGACAGGCTGTCACAAAGGATAGGACATCCAGTTTTATTGTTTCATTACACAAGTGGAAATGTTGAGATAATTTGAACTTTGGTAGATCTACAGGTAACTGTCAAAATAAAAAAATAACACAACTAATGAGGGATACAAAAGCTTGCCAGCCGAGAAAAAATGGCCTTGGTTGGACTTTCCATGATCAGATTCCCAGGCTTCCTTGTTTGCCTACCGATGTGAATTCATTTCATGGCAATAATTCTGCCTAGCAAGTGCAAGAGGATGAGGAATTTGTTACAGCTGTTGAAAGCTTCCCAGTTCTCTACAATTTTTCTTTGAAAGCCTACAGGAATAGACTTTTCAAAATGATGCCTGGAGAATGGTTGCATCGTGGGGGTCGATGGTAAGCTCTTGAAGTCATTCAATTTATTTAGATATTTTTAATTCACGCTACCTAATTAGTGCAAGGGAAAAACAGACACATTTAATGGTGAAGGGTTCTGTGTTTCTGCTCTGGTGTGGGGTGGGGTGCATTCTCCTGACCTGGTTTGGATTCACTGAACCCCCTTAGAGGACAAAGTAAAGGCTAATAAATATGAAGCCACACTTGATCGTGTTCATTACGATGCTTCATTAAGAAGCATTTCTATCCAGGTGGGAGTAGAGTCTTCCAGCATGACAAAGACCCCATCTGCAGGACACCAGCGGTCCGGAATGGTTGGAGATTCTGGAGCGACACCAAATGATGGGATTTCTTGATGAAATATGGTGTCAAAGCCCTTTGAAGAGTTCACAAATCAAATCAAATCAAATCACATTTATTTGTATAGCCCTTAATCACCGTTACAGTCTCTAAGGGCTTCACAGTGCCCAACATGTGAAAATAATAAATGGTTAGTACACGACATCCCCCAGCCTTAGACCCTCACAGAGGACAAGGAAAAACTCCCACAAACCCTCACTGGGAAAATTGGGAGAAACCTTGGGAGGGGCTACTCAGAGAGGGATCCCCCTACCAGGACGGTTGGGCGTGCAATAGATGCCGAGTTTGGGCAAGCAGCGTATACACAATATATGAAAGTTTATTTTGGTGGGACATCCAGATCTGATGGGGCGGCATCACAGCAACGGCAACTCAGTCAGCGTCATCATAGGACTAGGGGACCATGCAGGCGCCAACACTGCCCAGATAGGAGAACGCAACGTCCGCTCAGTCAGCATCGTCCTAGGAGGGGGGACCAACCAGACGCCAACTCTGCCGGGCTGCAGCCTGGAACAGATAGGAGACTCACCCACACACACCCATACACACACTCTCACTCACACAGACAAACATGACCAGCGTCAGTGGACAGGAGCAGGTAGACCAGGAGAATAGGACATGTAGGCAGGATGCTAGTATCCATCAGCAGGACCCTGATCTAGGATGAGCTAACTGGTCTAGCCTTACTCTGAGAAGAGACTGAGCCACTCCCTCAAGGCTGGTCAAATGACAGAGAGAATAAATGGGTTTTTAGCCTTGACTTAAAGACTTCGATAGAGCCTGCCTCTCTGATTGAGGCAGGCAGACTGTTCCATAGATAGGGAGCCCGGTAAGAAAAGGCTCTGTTACCTGCAGTTTTCTTTTTGACTGCTGGGATAGACAGGTAGCCAGCGTCCTGAGATCTGAGGGCGCGTGGCGGTTTATAAGGTTTAATCAAATCGGATAAATAGGACGGTGCCATCCCATGTAATGATTTATATGTAAGTAAAAGCACCTTAAAGTCACACCTGGCCTGAATTGGTAGCCAGTGTAATGAGGACAGGATGGGAGTTATATGGTCGAATTTCCTAGTTTTGGTCAGGATTCTGGCAGCAGCATTCTGGACCAGTTGTAGTTTTTTAGTGCGCCCAGTAGGTAAGCCCGAGAAAAGGACATTGCAATAATCGATTCTGGATGATACAAAGGCATGTACTAAAATTTCTGCGTCTGCCTCTGTTAGCATAGGTCGAATTTTGGCAATATTGCGAAGATGATAAAACGCTGATTTAGTGGCCTCCTTAATGTGCAACTCGAATGAGAGGGTAGGGTCGAATTTTACCCCAAGGTTTTTAACGTATGGGCTCTGGGAGATTACACAACTATCAAAGTTAAGAGTACTATTCTCAAATAAGTGTCTATGTCTAGCCGGTGCCACAATCAGCATCTCAGTTTTGCTGCCATTAAGGAGTAGGAAGTTTAGGGACATCCAATATTTGACCTCTGATAGGCAGGCCTCTAGTTTTTGGAATTGGGTGTCATCGGTTGGTTTGACTGGTATGTAAATTTGGGTGTCATCGGCGTAGCAATGGAAGTTAATGCCAAATTTGCGAATGATGCCACCAAGTGGTAGCATATAGATAGAGAATAGCAGTGGTCCTAGGACAGAGCCTTGTGGGACACCAAAGTCCATATTGCAACACTCTGAGGTCATGTTGTTGTAAAAGACGTGGTGTGATCTATCAAGTAGGTAAGACCTAAACCAAGAAAGGGCTGATCCCCGGATACCAATATAATGTTCAAGACGGTTCAAGAGTATCGCATGATCAATTGTGTCGAAGGCTGCACTCAGGTCAAGTAGCAATAGTGCTGAGGTTGAATTGGAGTCAATAGCTAACAAAAGATAATTTACCACTCTCGTGAGTGCAGTTTCGGTCGAGTGAAGGGATCTAAAGCCAGATTGGAAGGGATCAAGCAGGTTACTTTTTGACAAAAAATCTGTAAGTTGACTGGCTACTGTTCGTTCAAGTAATTTGGAGAGGAACGGCAGATTTGCGATTGGTCTATAGTTCTGAAGTACTTCGGGGTCAAGGTTCGGTTTTTTCAGTAGTGGCTTAATCACGGCCGTTTTAAAGGCGGAGGGCACCGTGCCAGTGGAGAGCGACTGATTGATCATATAGAGAATGTCACACACTTGTAGAATCTACACCAAGGCATTTTGAAGCTGTTCCGGTGGCCTATGGGGGTCCAACGCTGTATTAACAACTTTACATTGGTGTTTCCCTTATTTTTGTTACCTGTACAAAGAATTATGCCGTTGAAATCAACAAGGCCCCAATAGTTCAATGAATCACTGGAGTCTTCGAAAAAGGTTTCAAGGTTTTCTACCTTTTGCACTAGGTGGTATATAAACAACATGGCTAAACACAGCAGTCCTAAAAACATAAACCAAAGTTGCCCAACCTCTAAATCCTGAATCTGTCTTTGACATCATTGTCCTGGCTTACAAAAAACCTGGATACCACATCTTCAAAGGAAAGAAGAAAAAACAGGTTTAATTCCATGTCTTATCCTTAACATTTTACACTCCTTTTCATGCCTCTTACAGAACGACCCAGGCATCAGTTTCCAAAAAGTAACTTTGCTTTGAGATCAACTTTAATAACTGTAGAATTGCAATTGTACAATTGGAATTATATGGACATCTTTTTGAGGCAACATTCTGTAAAAGTGATGTTGCCTGCAACAGGGATGCTGACAGGGATTGACGCTATTCGAGAAACAATAAAAACAGGCAATGTGCTGGGATGAAAAGTGGGGCGAAATCCGCGTCGCCAATTCATTGGGCTACAGGCAACAAATGTAAGGCAATGATACACAAGCAACATTTTGAGGCAATGTTGACGGCCAATTTTATTATTTGTACTGTATTTTCGGCCTCATAATCAAGTATGTTCATGTTGTATTAGTTCCGGTTGCCTATTCCTATCCCTGCAACGTCCCTGCCTGTCTTGATTGCCTCAAGAAGTTGTCCATATATATAGATATATGTGAAGATCATTGTTTGGTTTTTTTTGCAAAGTTGCCTCAGGGATGGAGAAGAGCATAGAAGTACTACAACATACATACATACATACATACATACATACATATATATCATCTGGAATTTAGACATCCATAACAATAATGATAACAATGATCAAGAATCAGAGCCGTAATTATACAGTATAGCAATAATAACAATAATAATAATGGATATTGTCTAAAAACTACATTTATGTTTTCATCTTTTCTTTCTTCCAAAAGAAACATTTATATAATCGAAGTTCTTTCGTCACTTATTTTTCTTTCTTTTTTCTGGCTAAATAGGTAACTTAAATATTTACAATGATTATTTTACAACCATTGGCCCAGCCCATTGAAGATAAAATTTTCCTTTTTTGTTTTTTTCTTCGAGAATAAAAAGCAGATTTGAGGAATGAGGGAGGGGGCGGAGAGAGGCATGGTCCTGGTGAATGGAGAGAAAAGGATGAACGAACGGCGGGGATGGAGAGGAGGGTCAGTGTCCCAGTCACAGACGCATCGGTTTACTGTACCATCCATATGCAAGAGTCAAACCCCCCCCCCCCCGGTCCACGGTCCATATGGGGGTGTTCCACCACTCAGGCGTACAGGGTCTCCTAGCCCACGGGACAGGGACATAACAGGGTCATCATCAACCCCGTTTTCCAGAATTACCAACCTAAAGAGTGTCTCTGGTCCTGCGTGTGTAGATGGTCAGTTTTCTGTCACTATTTGGTCGTTTTGCTGTATGAACAGCACAAACACACACACACACACACGTCTGTTGTCTCTCTCCTCCCTACATCACTACAAGCTGTCCGAGCACCATCCTGAACTGCTGCGTGCACCCGGCCAGCTCCCTAACCCTCTCCGTCATCTCCTTGGCCGCCCCGGGCGATGGATACTGAAGCGCCGCCGTCTTTGTACTGATCACAATGTCCTTGAGTTTGTCGCAGAGGGCGTTGCTGCTCTGGGCCACCCGGGCCCTCACCTCTGGCGCCTTGGCCTGGCGCGACAGGGTGTCGCCGATGAACACCAGCTTGTGGGCGCTGAGAATAACGAACTTGCTGTGCGCCACAAAGATTTTCGGCGGCTGGTTGGAGTTGACGGCGGTGAAGAAGGCGTCGATGGCGTTGGTCACCGCGGTGACGTTCTGCTCGCACTGCTCCTGGTAGAAGAGGAGGAGCTGGCGGTCGCCGTGGCAAAGCTTAGAGGAGGAAGAGGAGGGGCCTCCCGAGCTGTTTCGGGGGAGCTGATTGGCCAGAGGGTGGTGTGGGGACGGGACCCAGCCCGACATGTCGTTGTTGATTGGCCGGCTGACTTCCTGCTCTAGCCGCTCAAACTGTTTAATCTGGAGGGAGAGAGGGGGGTGTGTAATTAGTTACTGCTTTGGTAGGGGTTTTCATAGTGTCACACACACACACACACACACACACACACACACACACACACCTGTTGCTGTTCCAGTTGTGTCTTGTTGTGTCTGATGATGTTCCCTTTCTCCAGCAGCTGTCTTTGGTTCTTCTCAAACTCTTCCTTCCCCTGACAAAGGGACAGGCTAGTGTTACAACAGTCCTCGTCACATTCTGACATCAAGACACCTTTTCCATTTGACTCTTTGGCATCAGTGTGTTTTTGTCCTCAGTGGGCTAACTATATGCTTACAGTACGCCCCTTACCAACTTCGGCCAAACCAGAACTTACTGGGTGTCATTCGGTCCAAAGAACCGTCATTTGTTATCAAAATACAGGCACATTAAGTAAGCCACGAGTGTCGGCTTCCAGTGGTGAGCAGTAGGTATAAAAAAATATTTATCTATAAGGCTGTCTTTTAAATCCAGTATATAAAGGTACCAGATCACAGGACGGGTTAGGTTTAAATACTGAACTGGCACAGCTCGTTTCTGCTACTATGCACCTTAAAAAACGGAACAGACTGCAAAAGACTTACAATTAGAATTTCTCATCCTGAGCTGTTTGATTGAATGTGGATTTTCCTCCAATCATTTTTATGAATGTTTTTTGTCCTCAGTTCTTTCTTGAAAATGAGATCTCAATACTCGGTGTGTGACGGCCAGATTAGATTAAGGAATCCAATCCGTCTGGCACGTTGTGAAGCAGATCTTTGTGTGGTGCATTCAAAGTTGCAGTGCTAGGGTAACATGGTATGCCTTACCCTATTATCCATTCCATTGGTTTGTTGTGTACCAAGACCATTGGGCCAATGAAACCTATCCTACATCCACTGAAGAACTTCACCAGCTTTGCTTTCGTAGATGTTATGTTTGAATTTCTTAAAGTTGGGTGCAACTATTTGTGATGATATCCTGATATCCTGTATGTCTGTATGTGTTTTAGTTTGTGTGTGTTGAGTGTTTGTATGCATACCTGTAGATGTACATAGTCATAGTCCTCCATCCATCCTGCCTCTGTGGTCTCATATGGCCTGTGCAGACCCTCCTCTTCGTCAGCAGCTGTAAACTTGGGCGGTGAGGGGAGGGGCCTCGACTGAATATTCACCTTCTCCCCTCCCTGATATGTCCCACTTCCTGATCCTGTCATGTGACCGCTCACCTCCCCCGGGATGGGCGGGAGGGGCAGCTGCTGCTGCAGCCGATTGGTCCGTTTGAAGAGCAGTGAAGCGTTACCGTGGAGAAAGGATGCGAGTTGTTTGGCGTCGTCGGGGACGCCCCGCGCCGTCATGACCAGTCGATCCAAGTCATCGCCGCCGAGCGGTGGCGTTGCAAGTGCTGTGGGCGACCAGGAAATGGTGTCTAAACTCTGTCCATGTCGGACCAGACACTGAAACACCTCCTCCATCTTCCCCACCTGACGTCCCAGTTTGGACTGCAACGAGCGATCAGTCGCCTGGGCGGCGTTCGCCACAGCGCTGCGGGCGAATTCCAGGAAGTCTCGGACCGCGGCTCGCACACGGTCGGCGGCCTGGCGGATAGCGGGGAGGTTCCCTTCCATGTGGACAGGGCTTCGCCAGTTGCCTGTGATAAACGACATCAGAAGGGAGACGTTCGACTCGACAGCCTGCTGAAGGCGAGACAGGCGCTCCATAGCCTGCTCGAGGTCCAAGATAAGGGGCTTCCCGGGAATGGAGCCAGGGGCCGGGAGCGAAGAGGAAGAGGAGGGGTCACGGACGGGGACCATATCTAAGGAGGAAGAGGAGTGGTTGCTGCGTGTGCTTCCTGTGCTCGAGGCAGACAGCCGCTTGAAAGACAAAGTCAGCTCCTCATTGGTGGACTGGGCATCGCGCACAACCTGGGAAAGAAGAAGAAGAAGGAAGAAAATCTATCACACTTGATTTTCTGTTAACTTTAAACTTCAAGGTGTTTCTTGAACAGATATCAATCAAACAGACATCTACCATTCTATTGGTTAATGCTTCCTCAGACTTGAACTCTACCCACAATGAACTTAGCTGTTCAATGGACATCCACCCTACCTCGGGACACCCTTACCTGTGGCGGGACGTCGTAGATGTAGTCGCCTCCTCTTTCCCCTCCCCTCTCCTCTCTTTCGCGGGGGAAGTCATAGACGTCCTGGGTCGCGTGGCTTCCTGTCCGCAGGCTTGCCGGGATGTCGTAGATCTCCTGGGCAACGT